>CAJQZJ010033952.1:473107-536023 GCA_907164525.1 Lophiomys imhausi
TGTGTGTGTGTGTGTGTGTGTGTGTGTGTGTGTGTGTGTGTGTGTGTTCGTCCCCTATACATGTGTGGAGGTCAAAGAACAACTCTGTGAGACAGTTGTTATCTGCCACCTCGTTGGGACACAGTCTCTCTTATTTTTTTTTTAATTTTAATTTTGTTTTTTAACCTTTGTTCTGAGTATTCCAGCCTAGCTGGCCCACAAGCTTCTGGGCCATTCTATCTCTGTTTCATATGTCCCTGTAGAAGTGCCAGGATTACAAATGCATGCTACTACATCTGGTTTTGTACTTATTTGGGTCATTAGTCAAACATGACTATTGCTTTTACCAGCGCAATCTCCCCACCTCTGAAGAACTTCATCTGTCTCTCTGTCTCTCTCTCTCTGTCTGTCTCTGTCTCTCTCTCTCTCTCTCTCTCTCTCTCAATGCTTTTTGACTCTGTCTAGCAGGAAGGATTGAATCTCTCCAAAGAACACTTATGGCATGTGTACAAATGTAGAAGACCAAAGGGACAGGAAGGTTCTCCTGCTCTTGGAGTTGGGGTGACAGTGACAACTCAAAAATACAATCCCTACTTATCCAATTCTGAGCACAGCCTCCTCCATATGGGATTCACACTATGGCCTTTCCCACCCAGAAACTGTTGTTGTGGAAAGACATATAAACAGATTATGATCATTAATTAAAGTAGGAGGGGGGAGTTTGAAAGAAGAACGGGTTCTGAAGAAGTGGGAAAGATAATGTGAGGGGTATATGATTAAAACATATTTTATACATACATGAAACCATCAAAGAATAAACTTTCTAAGTGTAATGGTTGGTCTTGATTGCCATCTTAATATAGAACCACCTAGGAGATTCATCCCTGGTCATGGTTGTGAGAGCATTCAAAGAGAGGGTTAACTGAGGAAGGAAGCCCTCCCCAGAATGTGGTATCATCCCATTGGCATGGGAACCTAGATTTAATGCCACAAAATACATAAACAGCACATGTACTTCCTTTATGTTGGTCTGTCTCCCAGATGTTTTCTTCCCCAGGGCTGGGGGCTGCCATGAGGAGTATCATGACTGGGCAGTAAGGGTCCTTTTGGAGCAGATATGCTCAGCCCTGGGTGATATGAGTAGGTGGCTTTGGAATGCAATGGAGGATCCCATCACAAGCAAAAGAGAGGAAGCAAGCTTAACATGGGAGGAGTGTCAGAAAGCAATTTGGAGGTGCTGAGATGTTTCTAGAAGCTGAAACTCCACAGGCATAAGCTTCCATCATCTGTTCCTGCTTCATTTCATATAGTTCTCACTTGTGGGGAAATATTCATGGGCTGGGGTGACATGATGGCTGGAAGTCATGGGTGCCTTGCGTAGCAATGGAAACGGTCTCAGAGTTGAACCCACTTCAGCAGCAGCAGCAGTGTAAGCAGGCCTGAGTGAGTGAATCTGGCATTGGGGTCTCTGGGGATTCTACTATATTAGTTCTCTAAGGAGCAGGGGAAGCCTGCGAACCAAGAAAACCCCTCCCCCAGAGTCCTAAGGGCCAGTGTGAGGGAGTACCTGCACCTCCACCTCAGAGTAGGATTGTATGGGCTCTTTCATGCATACTCACATGCTCCCACTAACAGGACCCAACTGCAGTTCTGCTGTATTCCTGCACCCATGACATTTACTTTCTCTTCACCTTGGAAGTGTGGTCTCACAGTTCGAGTGGGGAGAAAAGTCACCCTGCTGGCTCCAACAGTTGTGACTTATTTGAAAAGAAACAACAACAAACATCATAACAAATATCAGAGCTGACTTGAGACTTATAGAAGTCAAATTGGTGGATATTGAGGTGAGGGAAAGGGAGCGTTCTCAGATGAGCAAGGGCCTCTTCCTCCTCATGGTCCTTAAGCTGCAGAGTGAGGAGCACCATCCTACAGTGACCCTGTTCCTAAGAAAAGTGTAATTATCTCCCAAAAGATGACTTTCTTTTTTGTCTATCAGTCTGTAAAACTTGATTACAACAGCATTAGGGAGACTGGCACAGCACTTAAAGCTGTCTAAAGAGGTTTCTGTGGTGGGGTTAGTGATAGCATTTAGTAGTATAGGGAATCTGGAATAGCAAAAGCCTGGACTTTAAGGTAAAAGACTTACTTCCCATGTGACATGTCCTTGGGAACCCGCCAAGAATGGATGACTTCTTTGATCATAGGACTAGGGGCAGGGACATGCCCTGAGGCCCCCGCCCTCAGATCACACTATCTCTGGACTGCCTGTTGTTTCTTGGCCCACTGCAGAAAGCTTTGGAGGGACAGAGCCCAGGGGCATGACTTGGTAGTGCATGAAAGCTTCTGCCAAAAATCATGTTGCCAATTCATTATGACAGGTGAAGATATTTAAGTCAAGATTCACATAGACAGAGGCTTCGCTCCTCTTCCTGTCTCACCTCCTCCTCGTCTGGCAGAGAAACTTCCATCAGTCTCACCAGGAGGCTTTACCCTCTTGTAAGTACCCATTGTGGGTCTGGAGACAGATTCTCCCTGAGATTCTAGAGCTTCTAGGTGGGGAGTTAACTCCCCTTAGAGCCCAGGGGCTTCAGAGCAAACAGAACATTGAAGCAGGACCCTTGCAGGCCTGAGGCATCTGAATGGTGAGCCTGAGAGACTTTTCATCTTGTAAATAATTGGTATCTAAGACCGCAAAGCCAATTTCTGCTTGATAAACTGTCTTAGGATCTGAAGAATGAAATTCAGAGACTTTGGGACTGAAAAATTTGATGAAGGACAGTCATCCATAAAGATCCACATCCAGAGGAAAATGTCCTTTTGAGAAACCTTAGGTTAGTGTTAAATATTTGTATTATAGGTATTAGGGTGTTATAGATTAGGTTTTAGAGTTATGGTTCGGGTTTTAGGAATTAGGAACTTTATAGTCAATTGTTAAGTGATTGTTAATTATTAATAAATATATGCTTGATAAATAAAAATTTACTGTTACAGTTTTCCAAGAAGGCTTCCTAACAGGAGAGGTAGCCAAACCGAAGCCTCTGGTTGGATTGGGACTTGGAAAGGGAGAGTGTGGTAGCAGTTTTCTATCATTGCAACAAGTGCCTGAGAAAATCGGCTTGTAAAGAGAAAAGGATGGGGGATCAGTGAGATGACTGGGTGGCCAAAGTTGCTTGCCACCAAACCTAACCAGATCACCAGCTCCCACATGTTGTCCTCTGGCTTCCACATGTGCATCATGGCTCATATAAGCTGGATGAATGGATATATCCTGGTAGGCTCTATGTCTGAAGGTCCCAAGACCTCCCAATAGTACAAACCTGGAAGACAAAGCTGGGCTTTAGGGGACATTTAAGACCCAAACTGAAGCAAAAATGTGAATGGCATTGTTGTTGGTGCATGGGAACTGGGGGTGTTGCAGAGGAAGGAGGGAGATATACAAAGTCCTGAGGAAGAGGAAAAGGATGAGATGTGGATCCATGTGGGTTCCCATGAGGCATGAAGAGAGTGAAAGAATGCAGCTCAGGCAGCAGGAGGGATTGGATCACTTGCAGCTAGGGCAGCAGGAGGGACTGGATCACTTGCAGCTAGGGGAGTAAGAGGGACTAGATCACTTGCTTTTGTTTGGGTTGTTTTCCTAAATAGGAATGAGAACTGAGGCCACCCCAGGACACAGCCCTCTCATGTTCCTAAAAATGCCTGACCTGGTGCCACAGTGGATCCAGTGATGAAATGAGCACAAGCCCGGCTTTTCTGTGTATAATGTTCCATCCAGATCAGACATCATAACTTAGTCATTCCCTAAATATTTATTTGTGTTCAACATTCTACCTAAAGCATGGAAGGTAAAGTGATAATATAACAGTAATCTCGAACACATGCCCAGAACATGTGCCAAGCACTAGACTTAGAACTCTATGTAGACTAATTCATTCACTGCTCCCAACACCTTCATAGGGTGCATGGTATTATTGCTTCATAAAGAAAGAAACCAGCTTAAGGAGGCTGAATTATTTGACCAAAGTGTTTTATCTTTAGAAATGCGACTTGAACTAGGGTAGATTACATCCCCAGATTCTGTGAAATCTAAATCTTTCCTTCTAATGGTCTTGTAATTTGGTAGAAGAGATGGGACAACCCCAATTCAAAGTGTGTGTTCAGGATTGGTAAATGCTTCGAATGGGAATAAGATATGCCAGATACAAGGGGGAGCAGTGGAGGGGCAGAAAAGTGCTAGATGGGATGGGAGATTGGAATTGAGTTATATTAACCAGCAATTTACCTTGCAGATGTTTTATGCCAATGTTCTATACAACCTGTAAGATAGTTGTTGTTGTTGTTTTTTTTTTTAAGATTTATTTATTATGTATACAGTGTTCTGTCTGCGGGTAAATCTGCAGGCCAGAGGAGGGCACCAGATTTCGTTATGGATGGTTGTGAGCCACCACGTGGTTGCTGGGAATTGAACTCATGACCTCTGGAAGAGCAGCCAGTGCTCTTAACTGCTGAGCCATCTCTCCAGCCCGATAGTTGTTGTTTTTAATACATTTAGTAGGTTAGGAAAGCTGAGTATAATTTGGACATCTCAGGGAGAGGGCACCAGCCAGAGGGAGAAAGCTTCACTGAAGGGACCCCAGCAGTGTGTCTGGGGGCATAGGGAAGCTGAGTTTGTCAGGCCATGGCTACTTAGGGTGGAAAGGAGTTAGAGTGAGTATTTTCTTATCCTGAAGCTGACGTTTCCATCCCAACACACAACCTCTCCATGTACACTGATCTTAGGGACAATCTGCTTTATCATTACACTTGTTCTCCAGAGGAAGAATAGGAAACGAGTCTGATTATGCCAATTCCCAGAGTATCACAACATGGATACTTCTGGCTCAGCCCTGACTAGTGTTGGATTTGGGAGCAGATGCTGCAATACCCCTGGGCTCTATTTCCTCATATATAGCATGATGAGTTCAGATCAGACAATGTCCCAAGAACCAAGATCAAGAATCTGTGCTTCTGTGACTAATGTTAGTTCACTCTCTTTTCTGCTCCAAAGATAGCTCTGAAGGCACTTGACTTTCCATAATTATGCCAGCATCAGATGAAGTGAAGAGCCTGCTCAGCTTCCTTCTATCCAATACATCAACTGGGTTATTTGTGTGAATTTTCTAGTCTCTTAAAACGGAAACGGAAGTGAAATAGTTCTATGGCATAAAGAGCTGGACCAAAGTCCTGGGGCCATTCCTGTGCTGGATTCTGCAAAACAGTTTTAGATGTCACAAGCTGGTAAGGGTTCTTGTAAATATTGATGTTCCCTGTGGCCCTTTGGATAGACAAGGGCAGTGTTCTCACATTCAAGACTGTGTCTACATTCTGTGATAGAGCTAGACAAGTTGAGATGGTGAAAGTTGGATATCCAGGAATGAGTTGAGGTATAAGATGGTAGAATGGGCCCTCTGTCACTAACAGGGACTGTACTAGTACCCCAGGGCAGCAGTCTTTTTTCTTTTCTAAAGGCCACTTACTTCCTAGTTGCAGAAGTCCTCCTGTCAGTCCTTAGCCCAGCTGGACAATGAGGCCATCGAGGCACAGCTGTATACTAATGAAGAACCAGATGAAAACCCAACAGGCAAATTGGGTTCATGGCCAATTGAATCATCAACTTTCTGAAATGAATCACAATATGTGTGCTGGGCACTCCAAGGCAAAAGGCAAGGACAGCATTAGGTCAATGGCATTCCCTCAAGTATAGCCTCAAATAGCCCTTGCACATGTGTCAGCCAGCCTTTCTCCAGGGCTGTCCATCCCTTGAGGGGACAGACAGGGTTTAGGTTCCTCTCAGATAGCAAAGCTAGTGTTTTCAGGCCAACGAGGCTAAGGTTCCTACGTCCTGAGATCATCAATGCCGCCATGGCTTTCTGCAGAGTTTTCCTAAGCAAAGCAGTACTCCAAATCTCTGGGTAAGAGAGAGTGTCTGCCACCAGGGTAGAAAGAAGCAAACAAATGTTTTCCTCTTACACAGTTGGGACAGAGCTTCCCTGTGTGAAACAGAACTGCAGTTCAATGGCACGGAACAAAGAGCTAAGTGACTACCAGTGTGCATGCAAGTCAAGGCTAGGAGCCTTGGAAAATCAAGGGGTGAAAGACAAAAGTAAACAGTTATAATCAGTTGATCTGTAATGTCTGCATTTATATCACATCCTATTCCTGGTTTCTGTGAGTAGGAGGTGGACTGTAATGATATCACTTTAAATCTCAAGGCCAGAGGTATAATCGCGTGCCATTACTTCTTAATTATGTGGTAACTACTATGCCATTACTTTCTAACTCTGGTCTAATTACAACTTAGTTCTGATTAGTGGGCAATAAGTGTTCACAAACAGCATCCAGATCTAGTTCCATAAAATTTCCCCAGATTAAGTGAAGAAATGTAAACACACAAATTGAGTGACTACAAGGAATCAACCCCAATAACTTCATCCTAAGGAATGTTGGTTGAGTCCCAGTAATCTTCCAGATTAAATAACCAAAGGGATTTCAGTGGAAATGTCAATACATTATTACAAAGTCAAGATTTTCACCCTGGAAACTTGAGTTCAGGTTCTTATTTACTGGCTATATAATTTTGGTAAAGAGCTGAATCTTTCTGGGGGGGGTCTATCTCCTAACATAAAATGGACAAAACAGGGGTGAGACTGTAACTCAGTCAGTACCAGAGTGCTTGCCTAGCCTTTACAAGTCCCTGGGTTAGATTCGAAGGCCCACAAAATATATCAATAACCATCATAAACAGTAAATTAAGTGGGTGAAATAATAAAACTACCTGGTAAAATTAGAGATTAGAAATTCATATATGTAAAAGCCTCTGTGAAATGTAAGCAGTTGTATAGTTACCTTTAAAATTATTCCCAGGATGTAAAATATCCCTTTGTTGGGAGAGAAGAACGTAGAACTATTATTTCATTATGTTTAACCAGTGGTTCTTAGCTCTCTCTCTCTCCTCTCTCTCTCTCTCTCTCTCTCTCTCTCTCTCTCTCTCTCTCTCCCCCTGTGTGTGTGTGTGTGTGTGTGTGTGTGTGTGTGTGTGTGTGTGCACACGTGCATGCGCACAACTCATCCAGGGTCTCAGATATGAATTCAGTTGGTCTGGAATGGAGCCTTAGATTTTACTTTACCAGTAAGTGCCAGGTGATGCTGGTCCACTGACCACATTAGGAATGGAAGACGGTAGGTCAATGATGACTCACAGAGCCAGCTGTGGAACATGACAGGACATATGACATAGTGGACATATATTCACCAAATCACCCTGACAAATCTGACAGGAGTCAAGGTCTCATTTCCTTCTTCCTCCCTTCTCTAGGTTAGATGATGATGACTGACATGTAGTTATTGTCTGGGTTAATAGATACTCAGAGACATGTGGACAGATACACAGAAACACATGGACAGATGCACAGAGGGATGTGGACAGATGCACAGAGGCACCTGCTGAGTTCAGGCCCCGAGTTTCTGGGGCCAACATAAAAGAGTCAGTCTCCATGAGAGGTGACCGAGGTGAGATAACTCTTGGCAAATGAAACAGCATGGTAGGCCTGGACAGGGGCTCCAAGTAGGCTACTGAAGCCTCAGAAATTGCAGGTTCCCAGGCCATAGAAGTGTTTCAGGTCCTTTAGAGAAGAGGGCAGCCAGGAAAGAAGAAATGAGTTTATTTTTGAGGTGATGAGAAAGGCAGACAGTGCTTCCTTCACACATTAATTAGTATCTGGCAATCAAACGAAAGAAAGAAAGAAAGAAAGAAAGAAAGAAAGAAAGAAAGAAAGAAAGAGAAAGATGGCATGTTCAAAGTCACCTTTTTCAACCTTTTGTACACCAAGAAACTGAGACAAGATACTGTTTCAGTGGTCACAGAAAGAAAAGAGGGGGGACTAGACTGCTCTTTTTCCAGTGCTTAGCACTGTCTGATTTCCCATGCTCCTCACGCTGAGGGGACTTGCTTCCTGAAGTGTCCTTACACATGGGTTGCATGCACAGAGCAGATGCCTGGCTGCTGGAGCCAACCTGAGGCCACCAGGGAGCTCACCTCTCCTTGACTATGCTGAAACTCTGGTACCTTCAGCTCTCAACACCACCTATTTGATTCCAAGAGAAGCAATTTTGTTTCTTCATCTCCCTCTTACACTGCAAAGAAATCAGAACTGCAGATCCTCAAAGTTCACATTGAGAGAGGTGGCCTTTTCCAATGGCTTGACCCCCCCGCCAGCCTATCCTGCATCACTTGCCAGCAAATGGCAGGTACAGGTGCTTGGAGAGGGCTAAGGGTCAATGACACTTTTCCAAGCAAGAAAACAGTACAGTGAATCTTAGGTGGTTCAGATTTACAAAGGCAGATGGGAACCTCATGGTGAGGACCAGACTGCAAGAGAAATGCTTTGGCAGCAAACATAGGGGCAGATTAGGGTGAAGGACACAGTGACTTGAGAAATCTGTCCCTCTCAGACAGCACTATAGAGTAGAACCTTGGGAATCCTAAGATACTTTTCAGGGTTCAGGATGGAGATATACCTAACCTGGAAGCCAATCAGGCCCATGTCACAAGTCTGGCAGGCTTTTTCTTAGTCACACATTGCAAAAGCAGAGCCTATCCACACATTGTTCTTCAAATTCTTCTAAAAGTTACCTTAGCCTACCTCCAGTGAAGAAATTGATATGCATCCATACTACAGGGTAGCTTTTAAAACTTCAAGCATTAAGAATGGAAATTGGTTAACTCTCCTTTAAGCAAAGACTTTAGGGAGGTATCTAACTACTGTGTAAGATAAAATATAAATATACATGAATGAGGATATTTTAGAAACCCAATTGAAGGGCGCATACTATGTTTGTAATATAGGCTGTAAATCAGATGGTTTATGCTTACAGCTTTGTTTTATGTCTCCATTTAGTACCATATGCTGATGCTCAGGCATTCTTTCTCTCTATTCATACTATTGTTCATTGCCAGTTCCTATACGCACTGGAAGATGCTCACGTCCAGAATGGTCAAGAGACATAGTAACTCAGAGATGAGGCTATCCTAGACTGGTTTTCAGTTTGCTTTAGTGTGCCATTGCTTGGCATCAAAACTAGCACCTTGTTAAGCTAGAACAGGTTAAGTCCATGTTATATTACTGAGCTATACCTCAAGTCCTGTCCTGAGCACAGAGTTGACCCACCTGGGTTTTAGCCACACCGAGAAGGCCCAGAGACATGTGACTCTGGACTTCAGTTAAGCCCTTAAAGTGAAGGACCCCAACCTCTGTGGTCCTTGCCTCTGCTTAGGGTGGTACCTGGAATCCAAAATGTCACTGAGGCATCTCTAGGTATGTGTCTCTTGTCCAACTCAAAATTGACAGTCTGATTCTGGGCTACAACAGCTACCATGCCATCATCTGCCAAGGCCTGAACTCCAGCCTTAGTGTTCGGTATCTGTTTCTGGGGAAGCTGATACAACAAACTCAAGGCAGATGGAAGGTCCCAGAGTATCTTCTTTTCAGCTGGGAAACATGAACCAGCTGACAGTAGAATTTGGCTGTGGTCTGTTTAGACTCCTATCAGATCACACCAGACACCTCAAAAGATGGGAAATTCACAATTCTGTTAGCAGAAAGTCCCCATAGCCTACCTGCTGTCCAAATATAATTAAGATATTTTTCATTTTCCTTCTTCCTACTTTAAGAAGGGAGTTTTTGTTTGTTTGTTTGTTTGTTTTTTTTTGTGATAGGTCACTTTGTCCTGGATTAAGCAAGCAGATGGAATCCTGTGACTCCATCTTTAGTGTTGCTACTCATTGTCTCATGGCCACGGCTATATTTCTACCACCCACCTGCCCTGTCACTCAGCAGCATGTTGTCACTGTGCAGGAGGACCCAAATGCTGAGTGGCCTTGCAGTGTTCATGAAGGGGAGGGAAAAGAGAAGCCAGGGTTGTCCTGCAGGGCCCTATAACAAGATCCCCCTTTGGTGGGGGGGGGGGGGAAGCAAATACAAAACGGGAATATTTAGAGAAAAGATTGCCATGGGAAGGTCTTGGTGACAGGATGGCCACCTGCCCAGGTCAATGCCCTAAGTGAGTGACATGGTGTGTGTCAGATCGGTCAGGATTTAGGACTTTTGGAAGGGACAATAAAAAGGAGTCTTCAAGTGCTTAGACAGTTTATACCAACCTGAGATGGTGATGAGATCTGTAAAGGATGAAAAAAGTAATCAAGAAATAAAGTCATGAGGCAGATGTCTGGGAGGTGGCAGACTTCTGCCAACAAGCTTTGAGAGAGGGCCTAGCTGGAAGAAAAAGAAAGAACCTTCTCTGTCCTGGTTAGACTACCTACAGCCAGCACAGAAGCTGCATCTCAGTTTCGGCATCCTTCTAGCCTCTCTCCCTATTCTCCAGGGATGGTATTTTCTGTTTGACATTTCTCTCTTTCTACCACATTCCAAATGGACAACAATAGGAGTTTAATAGAGTATACTTAGTTGTTTAAGAAGACAAATTACACATTCAAAGTGATGTTTCAAAGCTAAAGTTGGTTGAATACTGCTACGTACATCATCCACAATAACAACAACACTTCCCCATTGTATAGATAAGGAAACCAAGGCATAGTAGGGTACCTGAAACATAGCTAGTAAATGCCAGGGTAAGGATCTGACAGGCTTCAGTTTTTCCAAAGCATACAGAATACTGAAAGATCTCTGCAAAGTAGGTAATCAGAATATACAAATTGTGATAATTAACTTGAACACAGACAATATCGTGTTTATCTTTATAATGGGTAAGCAGATGAAGGGTTTGTTTAGGTGGGGTTCTGCAAGAGGCTCAGTTGAGATCCAGCCACCCTAGCCTGGTTGAACTGAAAGAGGAAGGGGACAGTAGTTTAATAGGACTATAGAGCATCGGTCTGATTTGGGACCTAAAGTAGGGATGAAGCATTCTGGGTAGGAGATACAGAACAACACTATATTTTAAAAGACCAAAGTACCAAGCATCCTCTTGGTCCCCTATAGATATCTCAAAGAAAAGGATTGTACTCATGCCTCAGCATCTAGCATAGTGCTGGCCATGCAAAAATATTTGTGTATTCTTTGATAAAACTTGACTAGAATCAAATTTAAAAATGTGAATTAAACTTTAAAGACAGACAACATAATTTCAGCTGGCATGGAAGAGTTTATATTCCCATACTATCTGATTATTTTATCTTTTTCAGCCTTTCTCTCATCCCAAGGGTGGTTTGGGAGTTTGAAGGTATTACAGAAAGATTAAGGATACATTTATCAAGGTTGGAAGGTTCATATTTCATGTGTAAACTGCTACATCATTTTATATCTTAGGAAGGTTTCTTTTTCCTAATTGAAAGTGAAAATCTGTGAATGCCAGTAATAAGGTGTTGAGAGAAATGGAAAGGTCTAGTGCCTGTGGACCCACTCTTTGACTCAGAGTAGAGCCCTAATTCAAGGACTGGTGCCTGCCCCAGTAAGACACACCTGGAAGGGGTGAAAATTGCCCACAACTTGCATTTCCTCAGCAATCCAGATGAGACCCTATAACAGTCACCAGATGTGCCAGAGATGTGCTGTAAAGAGAATGACAGATCTGCACAAAACCATGCGGGTCATCCAGAGTCACAGTGGTCACCTTTCGATGTTCTTATAGTGTGTGCAAAACCAATGAGCGGGACACAAAGATCAGCTTCATCTGCTTGGATCTCTGAAAACTGGAAGGAGGGGCTAGGAAGGCATGTGAAGATGTGGGAATGGAAGCCAATGCTCCCTCATAAATCCCCCTGTTTACTGACTGCTTTTCCAAAATCAAGATTGTATTTGTCGAACTCCTTCCTAGGAAGATTTAGAAGCAGGTGACTAAAGATTAAGAACCATATTATCCAGTTTGTGACCTCAAAAGAATACCTCATTTAAAGAGTCCCTGAGGGAGATTGAGTATTTGATATAAAACATGACACATTTTCAATTGTGACTCTTGCATACTTTGTTCCCCTCCTCTATTGATTTAAATTCAATCCACAGCACATTTTTTCTTTCATATCTCTATTACCAGATTGATCATGTTGTGCTATATTACTTAATATGTCGGTCTCCTCTGCTTTCTGTGAGCTTCTCGATGGTAGAGACATTGCATCTGTAGGTTTGCAGGGCCTAGAAGAATGTCCAGCATTCAGACACAGTTCTATGCATGATTGTGTAGTCAGTGAGCCCTAATTTCTTAAAGGGTCAGGATGAGGGAAAGGGTAGAAAAGTGGGTCAAGGAAAAAATGGAGACCAGGACAATTGTCTGAAAGAGCAAAAAACACAAGTTAGAGAGGGTCTCTAGGGACAGGATCCCACCCTCAATGACAAAATTAAAAAAAAAAATCCCCCAGACAGCCACAAGCCTGAGGGATTAAAGCAAGGGTGCTTTCTTCCCAAAGGAAGGAATCAGCTGAGTTAGTCAACAGAACAGAGGAAGGGAAGTAAGGATTCTTTCCTGAAACATCAAGGCAGCCTGTTGAAGAGCAGGCAAGATAATTCAGCAAGTTGGGGTCCAGGCCAACATAGAGCACCGGGGTCACAAGATGATCAAGTCATGTGACAGCCCACGGAGGGGAATAAAAAGACTACCCTGTAGCACCTGATATTACTGGGAGGAGGGAGAGCTGAGTGAGAGGAAGTGCAGTGAGAAGCCAGAATAGAAGGCCTGAGAGTGTTGACCCTGGGGCCAGTTTACGCTCAGGAGGGGCTGGTGAAGGGTGGACTCTGCCAAACACAGGTCAGAACCTAGGGGAAGAGATGCTTAACCCAAGTTTAGTCAATAAGTGTTTCTTGCAGGTGAATCAGAGAGAAGCAGCAGCTCAGCTGATCTCATAAGAGACAACAGATGTGACCTTGGAGGGTCCCTGTGGCCTTGGGTAGGTAAACAAAGGGTATGTTTGTGAGTTAGAAGTCACTGGAGGAATGCTGTTCTTTGTCATCAGCCATTTTCTGAAATACAAAAAAAAGGGTGAGGGGATTTTTTTAACCTTGGTTGCTTTCCAGGCTCACGGGGCTCTGGTAAAATTCAACCCTGGCAGGTGTAAGAAGCCTTTCTTACATTTACCCATTTATTCCTGACAGTCTGCGGGGACCTCGGCAGGTTTGTTCTGAGATCTGTTTTTCCTGAGGTGGTTGGTTATATTATTTGTTTGGAATCAGGCTTCTGCTTGTGTTTAGAATTGTACAGGTCCCAGTCGTCAGTCTGTTTTTCTTCTTACCCAGCTGAATTTAATTTGGTGTTATATATGTGTCCACATTATAACAGTATATAATACCACTGTTATATACCCTTCAGCAAGACTATCTGTGTCCTGGGACATCAATTGCTTCCAGTTAAGTGACTTCTTTGAAGATCACTTCAATTCCTTTTGCTTTATCTCTGTCCCCATTAAAGGAGCCTTCTGATTATGAATTGGCTCCTGTGTAGGTTGACTACAGAGAGGGAATGTACTAAGCAGCTTTCAGTGTTCTGGGTGTGTGACGATTCCTTATTGTATCTTGATCAGATGGTCCTCTGACACCCACCTATTTCTCATTCATCTCAGGTAACGCAGGTCACTCTCGAGGGCCTCTGTCACATGCTCTATGGTAGAAGTTTGTCTCTGACCCTGCAAAGAGCAGGTCAAGCCCAATAGCTTAGGGACTTCTGCAAGGTACTTCCTGGAAAAGGATACTGTTATACCACTACTGTGTCCTGTCACCATTTTATGAAATCTTTGCTCCCTCCTACCAAAGACTATCACAAAACTGTACCTTTCAAGTTCCTTTCACCTCAGCAAACTGATAAGCCATGAATTCCACTCCTAATGCTTATGTTTTCCATTTTTAAAATTCAATTATTGCTGTTTATCCTCACACGCCTTCTCTCACCTCTGTAGGTAAAGGTGCTGGTGTGTTTTATATTCATAGATATACATATATGCATATGTTACTGATTTGTGTTTTCTATTAATATGAGTCTCATCACTCAAGTTCTTCCTTTTTCTACTGAGTATGCTTTGCAAGCTCTGTCTTTGTCACTTTAGGTACATCTGTTGTATGCTACTCCCAGTTTTGAGGTGCCTGAGCCCCTTAGATCTAAGCATTCCCCAAAGATACTCAGGCACTTCACTGTATTTCCCAGCAGATGGTGCTTTGAGGAGCAGCCCCTGGTGGGCTCTTGCAGATTGTAGGAGCATTACTTGGGTACAGGGGTGGGGTTGTGGGGCCTCAGGTTGATTTCACTAGAGCTGAGACTACACTGCTCTCTGGAATGGCTACACTGCACAGAAGGACACCCCTGACCACAGGTCTGAGGGTTTCGATAACTCACATCCCTGCTTTCTTATTGTTGCTACTCCCCCAAACTTACATTGGTGCCTTATTATTACGCTTTTCACACTTGTGGCTGCTGAGGAATTTGCTCTTCTTGGATTTGTCAGGCTCTGGATTTGGGTCTTCTCTCTACTGCCTACAGTCTTTCACCCAATGATTGTGTAGACCCTGCCTTCTTTGGCTGCTGTCCCACAGAAATCGCCTGTGTTATTTATTTCATTTTTTTTAACTAATTAGTTAATTTTTTCAGGTTACATCTCGATCAAAGTCCCCTCCTTCCTCCCCTCCAGGTCCCACTCTCCCTTTCTCCTTCGTCCCTGTCTCCATACTCCCCTTCTACTTGGATGAGGGGAGCCCCTACATATCAAACCTGCTCAGTTCATCAGTCAGATGAGGTCTAAGAGCTTCTTGTACTGAGGTTTGTTATGGCCACCCAGCTAGGGTAAGGTGTTCCACCAACAAGCAATAGGGTCCATGACTCCCTGCTGGGTGGAGTTTTTCATAGGATAGTTATGCTAGGTTCCTGTCTGTTTGGGTCTGTGGGTTGTAGGATGGTTGTCTTGTGCTATATGGTTAATATCCACTTATAAGAGAGTACATACCATGTGTATCTTTCTGGGTCTGAGTCAGCTCACTCAGGACTAGCTTTTTTAGTTCCTTCCACTTGGTTGCAAATTGCATGATTTCCATGTTGCCTGTGCTATTTGTTACTCTCTTGTCAGTTCTATACATTAAAATGAAATTTTTTTTCTGGTGTCACCTACCGTCATTTTCCATAAAGCTTTAATCTTCAATTAGTCAAGTTCAGACCTTCACCTATCTGCTATGCTTCTGAGGTTTTATTTGAGAACTCATCCCTGATCCTGAGTTCAAAAATTTATTATCATATTTTCTTCTATTAGCCACTGCATTTACTTCTTCATTCTGTCCATGATCATGACTTCATTCAAAGGAACCAAGTTCTGTTTTCCTTCATTTCTTCTTCAAAGCTAGCTTCAGCAAATGTGGAAGTCAGGTAAGCCCATAAAACATGCTATTTTCTCAATGCTATCTTCTAGGCAATTTATCTTTCCCTGTTGGTTCGCTGTGCCACCTTTATCATATGTTAAATTTCCAAAGCAAAGTGTATCATCAAGAAACTGATGATTGGATTCACTGGTTAGATAATAGAAATTGGAACAGCAAAGGCCTCCAAAACCCTGCTGAGTGTCCAGGGTGAACTGCAATCTAAGGAAACATCTGTGCAGAGAGTGAAGCCCCTTGGGTCTTCCCAGTGAAACACAGTACTTTGCATCCCAGGGACTCTTCTGTCCTCTCTGACCACAGAACTGACCAAGTTCAATAGCAACTGACGTATTAGCGAAGGGGCTATAATAGAAATGTTCACGATTCCTTTAAGTACCTGACCTCATGCACCCTTGGAGAAACTGCCTCTAGTAATCAGTGCTGTCTCAATTTTGCGGATGAGGACTGGGTGATGTCCGACTTGATAAAATCCTTGCTCTGAAGGTATGAGGTCAAATCCCCAGAATGCATATAGAAAACTGGGGTATGCTGGTGCACACTTGTAATCTAGGCACAGGGGAGGGCAAATCCCCAGAATGCATATGGAAACTGGGGTATACTGGCGCACACCTGTAATCTAGGCACAGGGGAGGCAGAGAGAAATGAATTCCTGACAGGCCAGCCAGCCTAATTGAATCAGTGAGCTCCAAAAATAGGGAGAGACAGTTTTAAAATTGATGATGATGATGACAAGAACAAGAAGATTGAGAGGGACTGAAGAAGTTACCCAAAGCCAACGATTGATCTCCACACACCTGTACAGTACATATGTATACATATGTACAAGAACATACAAATGTAAACACATGTATTATGGATCCACATAAAATAAATGAAAAAAAAATCAGTTTTAAAAACAAAGAAGTTGAGGTGCATGGAGGTGAGAGAAATGCTATCAGCCTGCCCTGCAGATCAAACAGACCTGGGCTTTAACCTAGTGTGTGCAACTCCAGGACTGAAGGGCCTTCTCTGTGATACACCCTTCATCACATTATGCTATACAGCACCTACTTTAACTTTCAGACGTAGTCTCACCGAGTCGGCAGGACACTGTGGTTTGTACAGAAAGGAGTCACAGATGAGTGCTATCTCCACAAGGATCATTCAATGTTGCCTAGAGGACAACATGCAATGAGTGAGGAGTGGGAAAGTGGAGAGCTACCTTAGGGGAGGGCTGAGTTCTGCCCCTTGGTCAGAATCTGGGGAAATTTTTTACAGTCTTAATCTTTTCTCAAAAGTTGTTCATTCCATTACTTTTCCAAGTACAATTGCAATCACAAGCTTGGGCCATTCAATTTCAGAGGATCACTTTATACCAGGGATTTCTTTGAGGCTTATAGGAACTGAAGCAGGTAGCCACCATCTGACATGAAATTCCCTTATCACTTGAACAAGTTACAATTCTGGCATATGGCCTACAATCTCAAGTCATTCAGCTTCAACAACTCTCCCTCATCTATAAGAATACAGAATAGAAACTTGTAAACTCTGGAGAAGCAAAAAGAAAGGGGATAGACGGGTCTTTTATTAACAAGCAGATACTGCTAAGTTGCCATATTTACAATATGCCACAGGTTGTTTCCACCAGATCAGACCCCAAGATAAAGATTCCTGGCAGTGTCTCAACAGAAGCTACCTGGGGGGAGAGGGAAGCAGGTCAGGGATGGGGATGAGGACAAGCAAATGCGGATGCAGCATTTTAGGGAAACTCTAAGTCTCAATCAGACCCAGAGCAACACATCACAGGAGCGCTCAGAATCTAGTCAGTGTTTCTGGAGCTTTTATAGCCTGCACTCCATAGAACATTAGCTCTAGTATGAGGGAGATGAAGTTGTAGAATGCAAACACCAGACAGCTCTTGTGGTCGAGGGTCATCCTCAGGGAGACCAGAGCTGGAGTCAAGGCACATGGCAACTGGAGAGAAGTGAAGCCTAGATGCAATGTCCACTGAGCTGCTGTGGATAAGGGTCTGCAACTCACCGTGAATCCAGTTCAGGAAGCCTACCAGCCTACAGCTATTCCTAGGGGTTCAGTTTACAGATAAGAAAGTAGAGGCATGGAGAAGTTAAACTACCCATCCTGACTAACCGATGACAGAAAAACACTTGCAAGTTCTATGTCTCTTACAATTGTTTCTTGTTACCTCTCTCCCCTGCCATGATCATGCCCTTCAGGGCCTGGAGGAGCATCATACTAGCTCATAGGTCAGACTGTATGCGTATGATTTTATGCTTTACATTCTTTTGGTACCCTTCTCCATTCAGATTCTGGCTTCTCTGAAGCCACGTAACACGCTTGCATGCCACAGTCATCCACGAAGCCTCAGTAGCGGAAAGCAGGCTGCTTCCCTTGACAGAGGGCCCGCAGTCATCTGGAAGACTTATCTGAGCAGTTAAGGAAACCTTGACGCCTGAAGAAGGCACTCAGAAGATGACAGGTCTGAATAGTCTGACAAATCTTTACTGCCCTCAAATTTCCAGTTCTGTAAGTCACGAAATAAATCTTGGTCCACATCAAATAAATTATTGTCTGTTTAAGAACAAAGGGGTTGATGAAGCAAAGAGTGTGCAATCTGCCTCTGTCTCTTGCATCCTTCAGCTCAGTTGCAGGGCTTTTTGATCTACAGCTTTGCCTAAACTGTTCCCAACACTAAATCTCTGCTGCTAACTCTATGATGGATAGCTAGCTAGGTGAGATGACATAGAGCCATGAAGGGGTTAAGCTTGTGTTTGAAGAGTTAAGAGGACACCCAGGCAGGGAGTGAAAAAGCACCTGAAATATGAGACTGTTAGCCTGCTCACTGGTTGGGCAGGGGGGATGATGGGCAATTCCTTAGATCAGTGAAGATGTATCCACAATAATAAAAATAACCAATTGCCAGATAATTTCAAAAAAGAAGGAATGAGAAAAAACAATGCCAGGAAAGGAAATTTTAAGAATGAAATGGGAACATCTTCTTTGTTGTCCCACAGCTCAAGCTTGTCCCTTGCATGTGACAGAATGAATCTGAAAAACCAATTCATGTATCTTTTTCCCTGGCCCCAGTGCCATGTCCATGCAGAAGAAGATTCTGCTTTTCAGTCACGCTTGGTGTATGCTAGACCTAATACAATGGTTGGCACGCTGTATGTGCTTGCTCTGTGTTTGTCAAATGAGCAAGCAAATGTATGAATTTACTGGCATTTGAAAATGCTGATATTGACCCAATCAGTACGAGATGCTTGACCTCCTTCAGGCAAACAAATCTCTCAACAGGAAGATAGATATTATCAGAGCCATTTTACAGAAGACAAAATTGAAAATCAGAAAGGTTGCATAACTTTCTAGAAGTCAGACATCAAATAAATGTAGGAACTGGAATTCAAAATCTCCCTGGCTCCAAAGTCTATGACTTTTCTCGGGTTGACTACTTATTTCTAGATAATTCTTTATGATATGAGGTCTGGCTACCACTTACCATGTCACCATCCCACTGTTGGCCCACACTGACTCCAAGCCAATCCATTCATTGTAGTTTGGCGGGTTCTTCTCCCTGGGTACTCCCTTATGTATGTTTTCTCCTCCCCTCTACCTTAAACTCCTTGGGGGCAAATGCCACGTTTTGTGTGGTTCTGGTGCTTCCTACCCCAGGCACCTGCACACATGATTTGGGTCATAGGCAGTGATGACATCCTGTGTTGCTGTGAAAGTGACAGAAAGATGCTGCTGTAAACCCCAGGGAATAAGGCACACAATAGGGGGCACATGGGAGTCACTCTTGAAAGTCCTACCTAGAGCAGAATCAATCCATCAGAGGTACACAAAGCACACCAGCTCTTTGAGGACAAATGAGACTTTAACAAAAGAAGCAGAGAGCCCGGGCATAGGTTCTGGAGAAACTGGAGCACAGTGGAGTCAGCCTGTCTGTCTCTAATCCCCTTTCCTCTCTGGGCAGCCAGATAACATCAGGCAATAAAGTAAGCTTTTATTCATTACTGTTCAGCCTTACCACTGTGACCTTGTGTAACCTTCATCTTTCCAACCCAGATGTCCCCTAGGAACCTACCTTGTGCCTTTTTGTGGCCTTTGTTGTAAATGCTACGTCTGGGGCTAGCCTTCACAGTGAAAGGAGAGAGCTAGTGTGTGAGACCAGAAGTGCTGAATTAAGCTTATTATTAGAAGGCACCTGACTGCTGGCTACTGAAGGGCCATCCATCTTGGCTGGGCTGAAGGGGCACAGCTGATTAATGCAGCTGGTTAGAGGGTGGGCCCGCCTCAGCCCAACTCCTTCTCTGGGTGCTGCTTGAAGAATTCATTAGGAAAAAGCATCCAGAAGAGGAGACTTTCCACTGTCCTCATCTTCCCACCTCTAGCCCATTCTGGTTTGCTCCTTTCCCAAACCAAGGTTGGTCGAGGCTGGTGGGTCCTCATGTAGGACTCAGAGATAAACAGCATTGAACCTGCACAGGAAGGGTTAAAAGCTTTAGAATGTATTCTATTGGAAATAAATTAATGAGAATAATTCTCTTCCATGCTGACAGAGCTGGAATCTTCTCCGAAGACCTGTCCCTGAAAGAGCATGCCATCTAGCCAATCTAGTAGGGGACAGGTAATTTCAACCTGTAAAGGACACAGAATACATTGGGAAAGCAGAGGAAGGACTTATAAAGTTCTTCAGTCCTCCTAGAAGGGGTAAAGTTCTGGATTAGTGAGCTCCCCACACCCTTCTACTTCTAATCAGAGACCCAGAATGGTCCACACAGTCTGCACAAGGCCAGCTTTGCCCTGCTCTCCAGATTTAGGCCCTGAAACATAGTGTGTATAAACAAGGCCTCCTGCTTAACCACACTCCAGGCCCTGTAGTTTCCACTCTGAGTGCACCAAGCATCCCCTTTTTTTGTATTCTATAAATCTCACTGTGCTTTGCCCTGCTGGTGTCCATTTAATTACAGCGGCTAGTGTCTGCTGAGGAGGATGCAGAACGATTCCTATCTCCCTCCTGACTTGAAAACACTCTTCATTAATGACTCAGGCCACCTTGCCACATTTTTACACATCCGTGCTGAACCTCTGCCCTGTCCTTTGGGAGCAGAGTGACTAGGCTTGGAGCAAATTCATTTCATTGATTCCTCAGGTTGCATAACCTGATACCTACAACTGATACCTCACACCTAAGCAAGAGCCCAGTTATCTCAGCGCTTTATTCATGGGAAGCAGGAAAGAGTAGCCAAAAGGGTTCCATTGCTGCAGAAGGAAGATCCAATGCTACAATGGCAGGTCCACAAGTAGCTGGTGGATCCTGGGTAAATCAGTTTTTGTCACCTACCACACTAAAACAGACAAAAACACATGTTTTCTGACAGTAACTTCTATTTCTTATCTCCCTGGTACTAGTGCATGTAGTCTTTACCATTATTCATTTTATTATGTATATGTTTATTTGCTTCCCCCTTATTCTAGGAGGGATTTGAGAAAATTTGCAGAAGAAAAATGACTGAATATAAATGACTGACAGGACAAATTAGTAACATAAACTAAGTGTCATGAGGTTTGTGCTATTTATTTAAAACTGGCTGATTGCTGGTCTTAGAATTCTAGTTGCCAAATGAAGTCACATGACCCAAAAGAAGCAAGTAGCCACACTGTTCTAGGGAGCAAGAAAAAGAGCTATTTTTCCTGATTTAAAAACTGACAAAGATTTCATTCTCAGTACTCTAAAAAAAAAAAAAAAGGACATCGAGAGATGTAGGTTCGGACACTCTCAACAATTTCAAAGTGTGAAGATGCCAGAAATTTCTTAAGGCTGTTACTTGTGTTATTGCTGAAAGCCAGAGAAGGACATAGAATCAGAAGGGAATTCAGTAGAAGATCCTGAAAGACTGGGGGCCAGAACTGTGTGCTGCAAGGAAGCACGTCTTTGTTTTAGACTTGACCTGCTAATATGCTTGATGTTTTTAGCCGAGTTGTTCTCACAAATATCCCCAAACTTGCAACATCAGTAGCTCTTGGGAACTTATTAGAAATGCAAATTTTTCCTGTCAGACAGGCCTTCTGAATAAGAGATGCCACAGGTAGGGCCAGTAATCTATATTTTAACAAGACCAGATATAATTTGAGGACTAGTTATATAGAGAAGAGTGCGTAGATTGCATGTCCCTCTGACAATTACTAGGGTGCTATTTCTTTCTTCTGAGTCTTTAATTAGACTTGGACAGCAGGCAATTTGAGGATATATTTATTCTCTTGGCAAAAGCCTGGGAAGCAAATACTTATCTTCCTAATGTAAAGCAGACCCATAAACTTTCAGACTCTGGTAGGCAGAAGTATGGCTGTCATTTTCCCTCTACGGTCGAGTCTCCTCCAAGGATCCCCCAGTTTCCCATGTGCAGAGAGGCTCTGGGATGGGCCATCAGTGGGACGAAACATTTGCCCTGAGATATTTCTCTGTGATGGGCCTATCTCTCTTAGTGGCATCTTTTCTGTCTATATTGCTTTACGTGTGTATTTCTTCTGTCTTTCCCAGAATCTCTCCCTCTAAAAATCTATTATTTCCTTAGATGTGAATAGAATAATAAAAGAGCCCTAAAACTGAAAAGACCATAGTGATAATGGAATAAAACCTCCTTATTTTACACATCATTGGCAAAGCCCACACAGGAACAGTTTCCTTCTGTGGAGAGCAGATCTCAGTGCCTGGTACATAACCAGATGCTTGATGAATCTTAGTTGAATTGCTTGCTATCTGCATGTGACATAACTTCCTATAATATGGTGTACAGTGTTTAATTCCTATATTAGCAAATGTTATCTCTATCTTTTCTCTTTCTATTGAAGCAAGGTCTCACTATGCAGCCCAAACTGATCTAGAACTTACTATGTGTGCAGCACAGCCTTGAACCCACAGCAGCCTTTCTGCTTTAGGCCTTTAGGCTCAAGGGCTAAAGATGTATTTCACCATCCTTAGTGTTGTTGTCTTTTTTAAAGACAGAAATGCAAGCTTGCCCTGCTGGATGTTTAGACTCATGTAGTTTCTAACCTTCTTAAGCTAGAGCTAGAACCCAAGGTTCTAAGTGTTGAGCCCATTTGCTTTTCTCTTGTGTTGAAGTTACTAATGCCATAATAACCAAACCAGGACCCCCAAAGGCATGCATACACATAGCAGTTTGAATGACCAGCTGCTCTGTAAATATTAGCTTTGCCCAATCATGGTCAGTTTGAGGAAACGAAGGCCCAGACTTCAACTTTTTAAGTACTTATAGGTATCATTAACACTTATCTGGTCCTCTGAGTAAGGAGGACTTCACCATCATCCTCTTCTCTGTGCTGCCACTGGGAATATGGTGGCTTTATCAAAAGCCTCTGACAAACATAGCTGCTAGGCTGCCAAAATCAGCTTGACATAAACTAAGGACAAACTAAAGGCTTTTCTGCATTTTTCTACTTTCCACATTAGCAAACATATTTCTACACACAGAAAAAGTATGGGTAAATATATTGAAACCACATGCTATTTCTGTCGTAAGCCAAGTGACTTGATCTCCTAGCAAATTTACCCTAAACAAAGGCTGCACAGGGAGAGAAGAAAAAGGACAGCAAGTTGTGTGATTGAGAACAAAGTGAAGAATTGTTTTACTCAACACTACAAATGCAAACTCAGGGTTCCTTTGTTAGCTAAGTTTTTTTTTTTTTAAATACTTTATTTTTTTTTCTTCAAGTTACATCTCAGTAACAAACCCCTCCCTATTCCCCCTTCCTATCCCGCCCTTCCACCCTCTTCCCTCCAGAAGTTTCCCCTTTCTGTCCAACAGATGGTTCCTTCTCTTATAACAGTAAGTATTATACAAAACAACAGATATAAATATGCCACATTTATGAGAGTTAAATGGCCCAGTATACCTTCCCAATGTCCAGTTTATACATATTTGGCCCCTGACTTTAACATTCTACTATCTAACCATCTCCATGAGTTTTTTTTTAACATTTTTTTATTATGTATACAGTATTTGCTCTACATATATGCCCGAGCAGATCTCAATGTAGATGGCTGTGAGCCACCATGTGGTTGCTGGGAATTGAACTCAGGACCTTGGGAAGAACAGCCAGTGCTCTTAACCTCTGAGCCACCTCTCCAGCCCCTCTCCATGAGTTTAAAGGTCTATATGTGACTCAACATTCATACTAACTTGCAACACACTTTTAAGAGTATCTTCTTAGATCTATAACACCCTCTTGATTCCTAAACAACTCAAAATTTAACTGTGAGACTCTAGCTGTCTATTCTTCAACCACCTCAGAGACCTGAGAGGGATAAATATATTTGTTAGCTAAGTTTTTAATACAGAATTTCCTTCTGGGTTAAATGTCTTGAACACCCCCCTCCCCCCTCCCAAAGACAAGCCTTTTCTGAGATCAGACTTAACCCCAAACCAGCAAGCACAATGAGGGAGGGGAGCATGGGCTGAATTTGCGCTTCTGCTCACCTCTCCTCCAGGCACCTTTACACAAGACACAGCCAATTCCCCCGTATATGGCAACCCTGCCTCTGTGTGTAAACCATGTGTGCACCATAGCTGTGAGGCCTTTGGAAATTATGTGACCAGCATCTGGTAGTGTGGCTCATCTAATTCAAAACATACTTTCTGTTAAGCCAGATCATACCTGCATTATAGTAGATTTTAGACATCAAGGGTAGCACAGGAGAAACTATGCTCACACACACCCCAAATATACTGCAATGAAGACAGACTTCTTCCATCCTTCTTGTAAGATACCTCATCAAGCAAGTTTAGATTGATTAATGACATTACCTCTACTAGCTAGCCTATATTTAAAGTTCACAATATGCCAGGTATTGTTCTAGATGCCACATGTTTTAGCCAATGTTGTCCTTATCCCACCTCTAAGATAGCTATCAAAATCCCTACTGTACAGATGTAAGACCTGTCTGGAGCCGAAATATTAAGTAACCTCCTTAAAGTCACAGCTAACAACATAGTCAAGCTGAGATTCCAAGCCTATAGTCCATTTTAAGTCTGTACTAACTAACCACTCTGAGCCTATGTAAGACACTGGAAATGTAAGATGCCCACCTAGGTAGCTATGTTGTCAGAGACAGGTCCAAGGGGATCATAGTCCAACCAGTCCCCCCTTTTCCCTCCTAGAGACCCAGCCTGCTTCAGTTTCTCCAAGTCACTGGGTTGCCTACTGCCCGAGTTATTACATCTTCTTGCCATGAAAAAATTTCCTCTTGTTATCTAGGAAACATGTTTTGTTTTTGTTTTTTGTTTGTTTGTTTCAATAGGAGAAAAATAGTTGTGAGGACTATGTTTGGTGCCAAAGAATCTGGGCTGACAAGATGTGTGTTTTTAGGTCTGCAGATTCTGTCCCAACTTGCGTGTTCCTCTCTTGCCCCTGATTGAGCTGCTAGCCTTAGGAGTTTGCCATTTTGGCCTCTACTTGCTAGGATGTTGCTGTTCCTGGCAGTACACAGGTGGCCCTGTTCAGTGACCATGAATGCAGAGAGTACTTACAGGGCCTCATTGGTAGATGCCCCATTAATCCTTCTGAGGATTTGGGAATTACTTCCCACACTGGGCTGTTGAGACCCTCAAGGGCTCCAAAGTCTTTCCTGTGTCTGCCTTAAGGCTGCTTAATGGTCTGCTTCTATCACCATGGCAACACGAACACAACTCTCCCAGGTACTTTAAGTACCTGAGGTTGAAAGAGAAGCATATTTGTTTCCAAGGACTGTTGTGCAGTTGTGTTATCTGGTTGTGTTATCTGGCAGAGTGTTTGTTGCCAGTGTTCCTGATGGGTTGACTCCCTGAGCATCCAAAAGGAGTTGCAATGGCCAACCAAGGACTTTTGTTGGGCAGGGTGAGACTCTTCTACACATCATTGTCCCACAAGCTGACAAATGACTCAGCTTCCTCTGCCTCTGATCCTTCTTCCTCCACCTCTTCCCCAGCCCTACAAGTGCCCACTAGGTCTTCAGGAATCCAGTTCATCAGGGCTCCCTTCGTGTGATAAACTGGACATGAGAGGATCTGGATCCACCACTCCATCCTGCCTCTCTAGTACTGAGCATGTGGTCTTATGGAGGTTTTCAGGGCTAGAGATCTGAGATTTAGATTAAAAGGCACACCAACACAAAATGACCCGTAAGTACAGCCAACTGCATGTCTGCCCTCCTTGTGCAACTGACTTTTCACTAGAGCATTCCAGAAAATGGGAAGAGTCAGGAATTTCAAGCTATTCATAGAGTAACTGGAGATTCACATTCAGAGTAACTGGGTGTCTGAATTAATGGAGACTGCCTGACTTGGAATTTTTGCTTTCTTCCCTTTATGGTGAAATACACACATACATATATGAGTGTGCGTGCGTGCGTGCGCGCGCACACACACGCACACACACACACACACACACACACACACACACACACTTCACCAAAATTTCTGGGCCAGTGTGAGATCCTTATTATGACCATCTGAGAACTGTAGAGTTCGTACACACACACACAAACACACACACACACACACACACACACACACACACACACACACACACACTCCAAATATTTATCTGTATAGATCTAGTCCTATAGTGTTAGATTCTCATAATCTTTTTGGATTGTGATTTTAAATCATTATCATGCCCTGTTTCATCTATGCCTCCTGTGTTTATCCATTCCACATACATATACTCTGCATCCATTTCTAGGCCCTAGAAAGTAAGCTTCCTAAAATTACAACTGTATTACATCAGCATGAATTAATACAATGTTTAATACATACTCTATGTCCTGTGGAAACTAGTAGCATGTGTTTGTTAGGGATTTAGGGGGGAGGGGAAGGAGAAGAAGTTCAAAAGGGAGGTACAGACAGATCAATTGTCCTTCATAAGTAATGCCAGCTGTGCACCACACTGAGGGCCTGAGGTAGATGACCAAATAGAGGTCTCCATTCATAAAGGTTCCTGAATCAAGGTTGGCCCTTGCAACCCAAGGAAGCAGGCTCAGTTAATAAGTGATCTGTTCTATGGGGCATATGTGGCATACTTAGCACACATATCTTAAGACAATGTGATAGACATCACAGGGTTGCTGGATGGGGAAGTAAGGCTGATTAACGTTTGATTATTCTCATATCTTTCCCAATACAGCCCCATCCCAACTTCATGTCTTTAAAAAAAAAAAAACCCTATAAATCCAGCTAGTGCTGCCCATATGTTCATGAGTGTGGAACCATTGACTGGAACCATGAATTCTACCAATGGCTATATCCTCAAAAATGAGTTATTCTCCCACTCCAGAAACTATCAACTGCAAATAGCTCCTCAGGAAGGGGTGAGAACTAGAGATTATCCACTCCACCTATACCAGAACTTTGGCCGACTTAATCTTATGTATATTTTATGAAAGGAACCCCAGCTATTGTTGTGCTCATAGATGTGATAGTTACATCTGGATAGAAAATGGCGTTTCACAGCCCTCCTCTGCACCTTTCAGCTCTTGCATTCTTTCTGCCGTCTCTCCTGTGGTGTTCCTGAGCCTTGGCGGTGCTGGTGGTGTTGGTGGTGGTGGTGGTGATGGTGGTGATGTAGATATCTCATTCAGATCTGAGCACCCAGTCTCTTCTTCTCAGCACACTGACTAGGTCTGCATCTCTCCATAGACTGCTTCCCAGTGCAAAAAGAAGCTTCTCTGACCAAGGTTAACCCTTCCCTGTTCTGTGTCAACATCACACACAGGATAAACTCAGGATAGTGTGACTCTAAAAGAGTCACTGGTTGTCCTGTCTATTGAAATCTTTTTATTCTTCTCCTAATGCTATCTACTGATCTTTCTAGCTCACCTCTTGGTCCTGTAGGGCACTGTATCAATGATAATTTACATGACTGGTCCAGCTAATTGCCCTTTCCTGTCTCCATGGACACACTTAGTATTCCTCAACAAGAACTTTGCCTCAATATCCCAAAGAAATGGGCCTCTCTCCTTACTTGAAATCATCATCAGGTATAGAAATTTATATGAATAGACCCCTGTGTCTCCAAAGCAAAGAAAAACACGGGAAAATTCATCTCTTGGGTACAATTTAAGCTTTTAGAATAAACAAGTGCAGCTGGACATCTTAAGACTAAACTAGCATTCATGTATTCAGCAAGAGCCAGTGAATACCCCTTCTATCCACAGGATCCAAGACAGTTTTCCAGATGGGAAGATCCAGACACAGTTTCCCATTGCACACGCTTCTGGAAGATGCACATGGACACGTGGAGGAACAATGTCGAGTCTTACATCAGCTAGGAGACACTGAACCTTACACAAGGCTCCATCTGGCACTGTACAGACCCAGGCTCTGTTTCTAGTCACAGGGCTACATGGACTGGGATTATGGGCAGCTCATCGCACCTTTGTCCTGCTGGAGGGAGCTATGTTCCTAGAGATAATCTCTCTTGAGGTTATTTGCCTTCCTGGGTTGTCTGAGAGGATTTAATGAGATAATGTTTGTAAATCATTTTGAGGGCCTCTGAAAAATGAATGGTGCTATATAAATGCCAAGCATCATTATTACAATGATCACAGGGGCATTCACTCTAGTTAAAGCAAGGAGGGGGAACCTTGATTTCATTATAATCTCCTCTTCCTTAGAGCTGATAAGACTCTGAAATATGTGCCTGTTTTCCCAATGAAAGTCTCCACTTTCATAATCTTATAATAGGCTCAGAGGTGAAATGTTTTTGGAAAAAAATTAGAAATTTCTCTTTAGGGTCTTCTGAGAAGGAAGAACATTAAGTAAGCACACTTTGTCGCTGACAAAGGAGCTGTTTTGACCAAAATCATTCAAAGAGGCTCAGTTTTATGACTTCAAATTCTGCTGGTCTTTAGTCCCCACTGAGATAAATGGAGCAGCGTTGAGTCTGAAAGAGGAAAATTGGCTTGGCAAGGTTTGCATGTTTGAAGCCACCATTCAAGGGTTGCAGAACACAGAGTGATTTTTCCATATCACCAAATTATTTCTTTCTTGATAAAATTTTCAGATTATTTTTTCCTCCCACACTGGAAAAAAAAGTTTATTATTTTTGACAATTTCCATCCTTCCAATTTAGAAAGATCATCGATTTTCAGAAGACTCTCAGAGCTCCTGTTTCATTTATAGACTCGATCCACAAGGAGTAGAAATGTCTCTGTTGAGGTGTCTCAAACTGACATCATGGTTCTGGGCACAGGCACCCTGGCAGATGAGCTTGGCTTCTGTGTTGTGGCAGGAAGTGAGGGTTATGGGGAGCCCCAGAGTCTGCCAAGAATCTGCCACCCTCAGCCTCAGCTTGTTCTTGCCATGTAGAAGCCTAGGGCCAGGATTTCTTCAGTCTTCCCCCCAAAATTCAATAATTTTTATACCATTATCTAATTGTAAATATTATTCATAAATTCTTTTTCTTTTTCTTTCTTTCATTCTCTGTTTTTTTAAACACTATGTAGTCACACCAAACATTTACCCTCTGGGCTACTGTTTTCAACTGTGGTTCTAAGTTCATGTGAATTTTATAATGAAATTAGAGTCTTAGAATAGCAGGAGAATCACAGAAATCTGACAGCTTCTTTTTCTCAGTTATTACATTCCTCCTTCTTCTTCCACCACAAGTTGCTTAATCTCTCTGCCTCAGCCTCCTCCTTCTCCATAAAATTTGCATAATGAGCACACCCACTGCATACCCTCATATGGCAGTTGTGAGTAATGAATGAGAATATGCGTAAAATGCTAGAATGTTGGCATCTGTTGGGTACTCAACAAAGCCTATTTATCATTAGTTATCTGGACCAGGGACTGAGGGGGGAGGGGGGGAAAGAAAGCCCACTGCCATTTTTTGTTTTATATACTGTCTCACTTGGTCAATTCACTTCAACCCAATCCTTTCTGATAATTTTGAAGGATTATTATACAATAGTCGCATCTTATTTGTGAGGTATACATCCAAAACCTCCAGCACTATATATACATAGAGTGCTTTATAATTTTACAACTTCTATTTGTCATAATGAGATGCCGGCATCATTACGCTTGAGTTTTAGGTCTCTTATTAAGCACTGTGATAGCATGGTAGTGGCTCTGATAACTGAGACGGCTATTAAGTGATATATATATATATATATATGTAATATATACAATATATTATACTGGATAAGGAGATGGTTTGGGTCCTAAGAAGGAAAGAGGTTACCCTCAGAGATGGTTTGGGTCCTAAGAAGGAAAGAGGTTGCCCTCTTCCATGTGAGCATGTCTGCTGATAGACTGCTATTGTCCTTGTTCAGGTATTGTGAGGCAGCCATGTTGATAAGGCTTCATAGGTGTAGCTTCCCTGACATGTCTAGGGGACAAAAATCTCACAGGAAATGCCCTTTCCTCTGACATTTTCTCATTGGACTTCAACCCTGGACAAAGAATTATAGGCTACTTAGAAATGCTAAGAGGAGGAAAAAAAAAAAGTCTCCTTCAGGAAAGTGGCCCCAAATTGGTAATCCAATACCAACTGCTCAGCACTGAAATAATATAAATAACATTATACAGACTGAGAAGGTTGTTTTTGTGTACACACACACACACACACACACACACACACACACACACAGTTTAAGAAACAGAGGCCATGAATCTGAGAGCAAGCAAGAAGAGGTCCATGGTAGAGGTTGGAGAGAGGAAAGGAAAATGGTAAAATGGTATACTTATTTTAATTTCAAAAATGTATAAAGTACAAAGGGGAAAATTCAAGATTTGATCATGCTACTCAAGATAGTATGAACTTTTATTCATAAGTTATTATTTTGTTTTGGGGAGTTTTCACTTAATGTTTTTTGCCTGGACTGAGCTCAGATAACTGCGACGAAAAGTGAAACCCCAAATAAGGAAAAATTGCTGTGGACTTAATGTCAGCCAAAGAGCATTCTTCTTAGGGGTCCGAGCCAGAGGAAATAGTGGCTGAAACAGCTGAGTCCATGTGGCACCTATCTGAATCTAAAACCTATCCGAATCTAAAGACTCCGTCTTCTCCATTCACCTGTTTTCGGAAGAGATCTTTGATGCTGAACTGCTGCAGAGGCCAATCATGGGATTTAGAACGAAAGCTCTGACGCAGGCCCACTGCAGCTTTCATTTTAATCATCAGCTTGGCTGTAGACATGTGAAAGATTCTCATGTTGGCTTGTACATCTCATTTGTAAAATGAAATACCCAAGATAACCTCTAAGCTTCTTCTAGCTTTGATTTTTTATGATTCTGTGGTGTTTCTTTGTATCTCCTCCAAGTGACTTATTCCCTATCACTACTTGGCAATCACCAAATATCTATTCTCAGTAATGATTCTTTGTCCTAAGACAGTTTTTATCTCCCTGGGAAGACTAATATTATAAACTTGAAACAGATAGCAATACAATGCAACAGATGATTAAATACAAAGAAAAGGAATTCAAAGGAGTGGCACAGGAGCTAGAAGTGGAAGTGTAAATTAGACTTTTAGTGATAAGGGGAAGGCTGAATCACAGGCGATGGCCAGAAAAGCAAAGGGGAAGTGCAGAGCTTACCTGATGAAGAACAGCAAGAGCAGAGGCTCAGAGGTAGGAACAGTTTAAAAGCATGAAGGAAGCCCTTTCTTTGCCTTTATGTAGATGGCTAGGTAGATTTATAGAAGTGGGGAAAAGTGGCCAAAAGAGTAAAGTTCAATGCCCCAGGACAACATCTCTACCAGGAAAACCCCAGATAATTACATGATCTAGTTGGTGCAATCAACATTTCAGTTTCTTCAGAAAGCCTTCCCCAAGGCTGAAGGAACTCAAGGAAGATCAGGGAATTCACACCAGGAATTGAGAAGCTTGCAAGAGATATGAAGTAGAATCCTAGATATGAAGGTGTGTGGGAAGAGGATGGCTCCTCTCTTGCTGGCCCTCCTGAGACCTCTCAGGTGGTGTTATTGATGCTTTGGATGAATCATTACTACAGAAATAAAGTGTCATAAAAGGAAATCAGCACTCATTGCCATCTCCAAGCTCTGAACCATCAGTGTGAAATATTCTGGCCATGCCTCATCTGTCTGGGAGGACATTGGCGCTGTGGATGGGAACTCTGAGTGTTTTCCTATCATAGAGAAAACAAATGATCCAGGGCCCTACTTGTCATGCAGAAGACACCCACATGCATCTCCTCTGCTCAGACAAAGAACAGAGGACACAAGCTGAAGAGGACTCCCGGCTGGCCACAGACAGGATCTGTGAGGGACACGCTCTTTGAAATGTAATTTTTATTGATTTTTAAGAGATGCTTATGGTGATGAGAGCTTTGAAAACCTATCAAATTGGATAAGTTCCTAAATTCTGTCAGCTAAAACAGACTGACAGAGCTGCTGTCTTCCTCTCCTTAGACTGGTGTGTGTGTGTGTGTTACATATGTGTGTGTGTATGTGTATTCCTTGCATAAATGTACATGTGCATATGTATGCATGTGTATTAAAGCCAGAGGTCAGCATCAGGCTACTTCCTAGACCTATCTCCACCTTTCTCTTTAAGACAGGTTTCTCATCATACCTGAGAGTGATTGATTGGACTAGCCTTACTGACCAATGGGATTCAGGTATCCTCTTGTCTCTGCTCCCTTAGCATTGTGGTTATAGATACATGCTACCAACAACCAACTTTATACATGGGTGCTAGGTCTTCAGATTCAGGTCCTCGTGCTTGCCTGACAAAAGTGCTTAGCTGATTGAAACATCTTCCCAGCACTCCCTTTATATATATATATATATTTTGCGGCTATTGTTTGCCAGTGCTATTTGGAAGCTCTTAAACAACCCCACACAAGAGAGGTCTCTGCATTTTCACTGCTTCTGATGGTGCTAACTGTTGGCTTGGGTCAGCTTGGATTAGCCCACACTCACATTTACTTCTTCACTTTTCCACTAACTGACTCAGTGTGGGTCTTGGTTCAGATGGTATCGCAAGTGTGAAGGATGAGGCTGGAGGATGTAGAATTGGTTTTAGCTGACACATAGCCTCTAACAATACTTTGTCCCACAACCGTACTTAAATCTCTGTGATCATTCACACACTAGGGAAAAGTGAGAAACATTCCATCTTCAAAGCCTCCAAAAGTCTCCAAGACAGAGATGGCCACCTCAAGTCTCTTCCCACATAGAATTTCTACCACAGTAGTTTGTTTTGTTTTGTTTTGTTTTTTTAATGAGAGATTCAACATGTGGTAGAAAGGAGAACTCTCAGGTAGAGAGACACAATAAATAAATGCTCCTTTCCTCATTATAAAGAGCAAGTGGGTGTATCTTCTAGCAGTATAAATAAATTACCCACTAAACAACAGGCTATACTGCACTCATGAGCTCCTCAAAGCCAGGCATGGGGGGCACACACCCTAACCCCAGTACTCTGGAGCTGAGGTAAGAGAATTAAGTTTCAGGGAAACCTGTGTTGAAAGAAAAAAAACAAAACAAAACAAAACAAACAAAAAAGAGAACCACCATCCAACCCAAAACTTCGAGGAAAACATCTCTCCCGTAGAGGAGACTAAATACTGGGAAGGAGCCCTGAGACCCAGCTCTGGCCTGTGTGAGCTTCAACAGTCAATCTTTGTAGCTGCACTTATTTCCTCAATAGGTAACATGATACTCTCCACTGGATGATGCTTAATAGCAAAATAAGAGTGATATCAAAGGCTAAAGTATTGACCCTCAGAAAAGTGCTGCCTAGATGCATGATGGGAAGATGGAGTCAAGACAAAGACCACCCCTCGGTCAGCACTAACAGAAAAAAGTAGGAAGGTCATAGACTCCTCCAACCAGAGACATGAATTACTTAGAAGAACCCAAAGGGTGTCCTTGATAATGGGAACTTCTCTTGAACACATCACTGTGAACCCATGGAGGAAAATACTGACTGCTTACAAAAAGAAGGTAGACTAAAGTCAAGAGAAGAAGGCAACTGGTGGAGTGTCTGGAACAGAGGTGTGGCCAGGAGCATGTCTGAAAGCTGATGAAGAGGAAGGTCTTGTTAAGCCCAGCAGCAGGTGGAGCTGAGCTTTGAGTCTCTACAGCTTCCTCCCCAGCTCAACGTAACAACAGTCTCTAGGAAAGTCAATGTAACAACAGTCTCTAGGAAAGACTCCAAGCAGACATAATCCTCTCTAATTGCTCTTCTCGTCCTTGAAGAAAATCCACAGAGACAGAGTGTTTCTGGGTTTGGTCTCTTAGTCAACCCTCTGGGCTCCTCTTAGTCACTTCACTGCCTGATGCATGAAGAGACTTGGGGAGACATGTGAGTTAGCCATCTCCATATTACAGGAGCAAAACAACTTTGGAATGGGGAGGGAGCCAGAGAGAGTTGAGGCTTAGGAACAGGAAGTACTGGAGCGTCTGGAACAGCTGTTTGTTTAACTGAGGACTAATGCAGTTAGGTTCATGCCTAAAGACTGTGTATAGATATCAAAAGAGGGAGCCTTTGTGAGCCGGAGCAGTTGTTTACTGGGGGCAGGGCAGTAGGCAAGTTATCTGTAGAGTCTGGGCATATGGGAAGGACCTGGAGAACAGGTACCAGCAAAAGGGGAAGTCCATCTCTGCTTCAGCTGAGCAAGGAAAGGAAATCCTTTGCTCAAGCAGACCAAGGAAGAATGGTGAACCTGTGGAGGGAAATACTGGCTGCTCAAGGAAGAGAGGTAGACTAAACTCAGGAGAGGAATGCAGCAGTAAAGTGTCTGGGACACAGGTGGCCAGGAGCATCTTGGTAGGCTGACAAAGAGAGGGGCCTTGTGAAGCGCAGCAGCAGGTAACTCTCTATAGATCCAGCCTTGCTCTTCTTGTCCCTTGTAGCTCTTGGGGATAAGAAGAAAATTGGGGCATATTTTCTTCTTCACCTACTCAGTATCTTTTGTGTTTACCCAAGAATATCTCCCCTTTGTACACTTTAATACGTTGACACAATAAGGGATAAACGAGAGAAAACTATTTCCTCCTTTATCATACTTCCTTCTTTTCAAATTATGGTTTTGCTTCTCAAAAAACAGAAAAGACTGTGTAGAATCTTCTCAGTGGATTACATTAGGAGAATTTTTTGTTGTTGTTGTTGTTACTCTGGCATGAAAGTAATTATCTTGTTGTCTTCTTTGAGCTGGGCTAGGCTAGAAGTTCAGACTCATTCAGTACCCTGGTCACTGGCTCTAAATGTAAGGATATATAGGGACACTCCACTCCGGAGGAATGGGATGGAAGGGAGAGGGGGTAGAGAGTGGGAGGATGGGTCTGAGAGGGGTGGAGAGAGGGCTCTGTGATGAAGATGTAACCTGAAGTAATAAATGAACATTTAAAAATGCAAAAAAACCCTTGAAAATGCCCAAATCTCAAGCATGTCTGGTTCCAGATATTCTGAAGATCCAAATTATCCATATCATATAATACTCCATTATATGATATGGGGCAGAAATTCAGTCCTTAGTACCATATACACCATGAGACACTGGTTAAATTTCTCGTGGTTAGTCCATATGATGGGATTGTTCTAATGTTCCTAGGCTTTTTTTAATACTAATGTTTCTTAACTTTTTCTTATCAGAAAAAGGTATATGGATTCTTTTGTTTGAATGTAAAGTTTTTCATGTATTTATATATGAAATAGACAATATATATATATTTTTAAAAGGAGATTGTAGACTTCAGTTTTTTCACTCTGAAAAAAGACAAGACTGAATATCATTCTTGTCACTAAGGTCAATGAGTCCATGGTATCATTCATCATCTCACATCTACTGCATGCTACATGATGCAAGCATGAACATGACCTAGCTCTTTCACATACTCTGGAGAAGGTGTCAGGTGAGAGACAGCACAGCTTCCAAGTGGGAGCTGCTAGAGGAGGCAGGACAGAGATGCCACAGCCTCACCGTGTCCAGAGCAGGAGAGTGGGCATCTATAGGCAAGCAGTGTCCACCAGGGAAACAGGCCGGAAATTAAGGTCCAGCACGATTCAGGCCTTAGCCCAGATATGTAACAACCAGTGGTGAACTTGGGTTACTATGAAGATTATCACTGGAAACATTGGAAATGGCATGAGAATCCAGTTCCCATTTCTGGGGCGTGACATGGGGAGCTGTGTAAGACCCCAGGCAGTTAACAGAGGCCTGAGAGCTAGAAAGAGGCACAGGAAGGCCACTTCTGTGTCACTAAACCCCTGGCAAACCTAGCCATACCTGTGGGATGGGAGTAACTCCCAACCTTCTGGCTTTGACTGGAACCAGCCTCAGAGTCTTACACAGGGTTTAGTCTAACACGGACAATAAATATCTGCAGGTGGCATGGAGCAGAGATTCAGAAACTGGAGCTGAGACATAAGATGGAATAGGAAATAAATACAATCATGGTGTGGCAGTAATGATAAGCGTTGCCAAAGCTAGCAAACACTGGGCAGGTATATGGTCTGAATACATACTAATTAGTTAGCATGAGTTACCCCTCCCAAATCTCACATAACTTTGCGTGGTGGGTATTTTTTTTAATCTCCATTTGGCACACGAGGAAACTGAGAGATTACGTCACTTAACTTGCCCCGTTCAGGATCGCACAACAAATCTCAGGACCCTCAAGCAATGCAAGTCTGTTTCTCATCATGTCGGAAGCAGTCTGGCAGGGGTCTCTGCTTAATCCTTGTCACTTCAAATCTCAGACTAAGTTACAATTTATAGATGCCTGCCCCGCTGCTTCTGAAGCAGGGAATGGAGGGGGGTGAATCTTGCAATTGTTTTTAAAGCACTTATTTCTAATGCTCTTCTCCTCATATTACATGGCCAAAGCAAGTCACATGGACACCCTGACTCCAAAAGGGGACAGATAAGCGCATTCTATCATGTTGGAGAATGAGAATCTTAGCAATAGTCCTTTTTCAAGCTACCTGGCTTCACGGAACCACTAGGTGGGGAAACGAGTTTTAAACCCGCATTGCTTGACTCTAGACTCTATGTGCTAGCCTCACTCTATACTGCGAGAGGGACAGACGCAGCCATCCGGCAATCTTTCGCCCCCTTCACACCCTACCCCATACTGTTCCTGTAGCTTCTTCCGTACAGCACATCGCGGGCTGTGGGTTAGGAGACAGGCACCGAGTGATTGATAGCTTCCAGCAATAGGTGGGGAAAGATTATCTAGCAGCATGTGCTGAAGGAGCCGTGGCTGGGCGCCTGCTCATAATAGCAATTGAAGTGCTGGTTTCTGTGGGGTTTGAAGTGCCAGGTCTCTAGGGCTTATTAATCCCACAGCAGTCCTGGGAGGGGCTCATTGCTGCTGTTATTTATAACTTCTTGCTGTGCTCACCCGGCAAGGCAAGTCAGCTGGGATTGTGTTCCAGGGATACAGAGGCCTGGCTGCTATCCAGGCTAGGCCCGCAGAGGACTCTGCCTTCTCAGCTGGTTCCTGGGCTGCATTCATGAGGAGGAGTGAATGGAGGCTATTTAGTCATGGCGATGCGTGCGCTAACGCGAGCATCGGCTCAGGAAGGGCAGGAAGACATGGAGTCTTGGATCTTTACTAGCAACCTCAGTGCCAGCCACACAGGATGCCTTCTCTGATGTCCCCTCAGTAGTCCACAATGGCTGTCTTCATCTTCCTGGAGCCTGCTCTCTTCTTATGCTTTGTTCCCTTGTTAGATTTTCCTTTTCTGTATGACGCACTCTGTCCTCTGTAAATACAGAGAGTTCTGAGAGTACAGGTTATGACTAATGCCCGGTGGGGATGCCTAGACTGTGACACACAATAAAGTGTGAAATATCTGCTTTTGCAGCCCCTGGCACCTGCCTACTTCTCAAAACCCGTTGCCTGTTATGACTTGCTTGGTTTTCACTGTACACTCCCCAAGGCCAGAATGATGGACAGCTCGTGCTCCTGGCAGGTTCCTCCTAGACTCAGACCATGATTCCTTTGACCTCGAGCGTTGTTTGCTTTAGCCTAGAACATCCTTGTTTTCCACCTTGTCAACCATATATCTCAACAGAGTCGCCTTCTCGTTGTGCAATCACTGTCCCTTGCATAGTTTTATTATAGGAATAATTGCATTTCAGTAAGTTGTTTACCTGTTTCCCGCCATACTGAGAACTCCTTGGGAATAGGAACACATCATTTCTAGTTTTTGAGCCCTTCTACCTTTACTGATGCATGAACTGGATAAAATTTTAAGGGAACACACAGATGGAGTCTTAGTAGTCAAAAGAAGTTATATTAAATGCAATATTTTCCTTAAAATAATAAAAATGATTATAAAACCCATTTTGAACAAAACATCAACATTTTGTTTCCTTTTTTATTTTATTTTTTCAAGACTCCAGAATTATTGCAAAATCACATTTAAAAAATATTTATTTATTACTTCAGGTTACATCTTCATCACAGTGCCCTCTTTCCACCCCTCCCAGTCCCACCCTCCTACCTTCTACCCCATATCCCTTCCACCCCACCTCTCTGAAGTGGAGGGTCCCTACATATCAGCCCCCACCCCAGTTCAGCAGTCATATGAGGGCCAAGAGCCTCCTCATACACTGGGGGCCTACAAGGCAGCACCACTAGGGCAAAGTGTCTCATTGACAGGTAACAAAGTCTATTTCATGTTCCCTTTGGTGCATTGGTTGTAGTGTAGTTATCTTGTACTATGTGACTAAAATCCAATTATAAGTGAATACAGAACAGGATATTTGATATAATTGCAAAAAAGTGAAATTATTGTTGTAGATAAGTAAGTGAACACACTCATCACCCTCTCTGGTTACCTCTTATATGTATGTGTGTGTGTGTGTGTGTGTGTGTGTGTGTGTGTGTATGTATATATATATGGAGTATGTATGTATATATGTATGTATGTATGTATGTCTGGTAAGAGCACCTCAGATCTATACTCTACAAATTTTCAACATACGGTACTAATATTATAAATGGAAATCTTCAAATTTTTAAATAAAGATGGAATCAGTGACATATTGAGTCACACTGATGCTCAAAGCAAAAAAGAAAAACCAGAAACACAGATTCTGGCCTGGTGACGTAGCTCAGTTGGTAGTTTGCCTTGCATGTATGAGGCCTGAGCTTCAACTCCAAATATCACCAAAGAATATGGATCTCTCTTTATTTAATCTTTTGAAATTGTGTCATCTGGGATATTTTACAGTATTTTGTGCATATTTAAAATGTTTTTATGTTTTATAAAATAGTGCCAAGGGCCAAGGAAATGGTTCAGTAAAGTGCTTCCTGCACATGCAGGAAGACCAGCTTCGACCTCCACTACCTGTGTAACAAGATGGGCCCCCCTCGCTCTTAGGAGTCAAGAAGAAGGGAGATCTCTGGGGCTTGCTAGCCAGAGAATCTTACTGAGTCAAAACTCAGTGAGAGACCCTGTCGTAGACAGTAAGCTGGAGCCTGAGAAAAACTTGGGGTCAACCTCTGGCTTCCACGTGCATGCATGTGCATGTACACACATCGGCATCACACATGCTCAGCTGTCTATGCAAACCTACACACATGACCATGCATACATTCATACACCACACACAAAAATAAATACAGAAATGGTGCCCAGAATGTGGGAGTCAGCAAGTGGGTGGGTGAGGGAGAGCTTTAACGAAAGGTTGGGAAGCTTTTCCAAGCCCATTTTTCCAGAGTTGCTGTGCAAAGTCTTATAATCACTCACGTGTCTTTACCCACCCCGTTCCTCCTCTGCCCAAACCCTTTCTTAAGTTTGGAGAAATGTAAGAAAAACAAATCAATGCCCCACATTGGGACAGCCAAGTAGGTTTCGCTCAGTGAACTGGAACAGGGAGTCAGGGCTCTAGGATTTGGGACAAAATCGACCTGTGAGAGCAGTTACTTGGTGGCAGAGTGCCACCCTTCCCTGCTCCAACTCTTGTTGGTAGCCACACAGAAGGCCTTGGTCACTGGTATCATTGAATAAGAAAGTCCCTCTTGGAACAAACTACCCCTACCTGCAAGAAACACAAAACAGGCACTTCCTGGGGGAGGTTACCAGCATTGGTTGAAATGTGTTCTTGGACTTTTACACATCTATATTGCCACAGATAAATAGCAAGAACTGATCTGGTATCATGCTGTGAGCTATTCTTTTCTTCAGGAAGGATTTAGCGAGGGCTGGTGGGAAAAGAACCTGGCCCAGAAAAGAGAACTTGGATTTGAGCCCATTTCTGTTTACATGGGCTGTGTGACCTGATGAAGTTATTTAGCTACTCTGAGCTCCAGTCCATTCATTTTTAGAAATGCGTTGTCTATAAACTTATGGTTTTTCAGAGTCTGTGTTAGGGACCCTTTATGTTATTAGCAGTTATCTCAGGGACTGGTAGGAGATTCGTGAAAAAGATGGAGAGAGCCATTCTGTCCCATGCAGAGCTGCCACACTCTGATCAATTAGTATATTCCTCAGTGAGGAGGTTATTTATATTAATGAAAACAGGGTTTAAAAAAAGGCATGAGATACTGGTTTAGATGTTTTAGATAACCTCTCCATCCACACTCTAGGATGATCATCTGAACCTTTGCTGTATTCTTAGGGAATGCCAAGGGTGCTTCAGCATTCTGAAGGGAATATTCACTTAAGCCCATGGGATAGGAGGGTGGAATTTTTTTCATTCTTTTACTTTCTTCAAAATCTTTACCCCCCCCCCACCAAATGACTCAAAATAGTTATACTGCTGTTACCACCAAGTAAGGAGAGAGCAGAGCATCAAAGGCTAGGGCAACAACTTTTGATACCAAGTGGCTATGCAGCATCATTTCTCATTTCTCCAGTGACTGTGAACTCAGTACCTCTGATGCTCAGCTCATTCTGCCCTTCATCATATCTGATTTGAGCTCCAAATAGTCAGAGCTTGGTCTTAGTCCACACCCAGTCTTCCTCACACATTCCAATAACTGGAGTGTGACCCTATACTCCCCATTGTTTTTGATCAGTCAAACTAATTACCCTCTCCCATTCTTGTCTATATGACCCGGACTTAGCTCCCATCATCCTGTGTGTGGCCCTCACTATTTGCTTTTCTTCTCTTAATGGTCACAACAAAGTGTAGCACGGCATTCTGCACAGGTTGATCAGGCCAGAGGAGATGAAAACAGCTTTCTCCTTTTGGTCCAGTGTTTTCTAGTGCCTCTGCATATTAAAATTACCTGGGCACCTTTTGAAAAACATTGTTTTCTAGACTCCATCTCTGTATGATTAAGAAGCGCTGAGAGTAAAGCATGGGTTCAGGCATTAAGGTGTTTTTTTTTTTTTAATTAAAAAAAGGCCCAAGTGACTATTTTGCAATGACCAGAATTAAAAGCCACTCCTTTGACACCAGGTCTTCAATTCTTTCTTTGATTGGCCAGTGACTCATTGGAGCATGGTAGACATCTTGGTTGATAGGTCAGTATGAAGAAGAAAAGAACAATCTACCATTCACAAGCATGAACTAGATATTAAGTTCACTCTTCTACTTAATTATCATCTGCAAGTCAGATGATTTTTCTCCATTTTACCAAAGAATAAAATGGTATTGTAATTCACTCCACGTTGATCACCTATGCGGAGCTGTAGATCAGTGGCAAAGTGAGTTCTTCACATGCAGGGGACCTGGATTCAGCCTCCAGTACCATAACCTTGAGAGGTCTGTTTTGAGCTCAAGTCCCACCTTTCTCTCATGACATTCTACATTCCTTAATTCAGTGAGTGTCAAGAATCAGAACCTACCATCTGCTAGACATGCTACATCCATGACCATGTGAGCTGAAGCTTTGTGGCAATCTTCTAAGCTGAATTGGAGACAGAACATTTTCTGTTTTCATTCAATGATTTGTTTATAGGTACATTTTCTGGAAGAAAAAAATCATGTCGATGTAATGCAGCTTTGTAGAGAAATAAGTCTTTGATATTTGGTTGTAAAATAAATGTCAGGATAAAATGTTTGAGAAAATAAAGAGCTGTATATGAAATTACTTCCCACAGAGCTGTAGAATACTGAGGGACTATTGCTGTATGTGTCTCATTACTTAGAGTAAATTTGCTACGGAAGGATGGAACTGCTGTACACCTGCCACCTCAATCCAGAGGACTGTGATCTCCTTGCCAGGTGTGATGGCAGGGGAGTTTCACATTGTGTCAGTCACAAGATTTATCCCGTTATTTAAAGACCATCCCAAGTAGGTGACCCTCAGCCCTTAACTGACGTGACTAGCATCCAGTGGCTCTGTGATTCTCAGTACACTGCTAGAACATACTCTAGTTAAAAAAAAAAAAAAGTCACTTTTTCCACATTAGATTGACTAAGCAGGGTTATCCATGAGGCTACCTGCATGCCGACAGTGCCAGACAGGAACAAATGATGAGGTAATAGGTCAAGACAAAAGAAAGGGACAGAAGGAACAAAATCAAAACAGAGAAGTAAAAAGGCAAAACAAGTGTATAAAGAAGAATACCTAGTATCTTTAGACAAGATCTTTGTGACTGTAGTCTCCCACATGACATTCATCTCTCTTTTAGGCTCTTGTGACTTGCCATTCAGAGGCTATTTTGGAAAATCCTTCTTCCTCAAGGGCTTCTCTGATCACCTAAGACTAGGTCATTGTCCCTTTCATATTCTTCTAACCCTGTATTCACCACAATGTGGGACACACAGGGCTGGGTGGACACTGCTCCACTGCTGATTTCTTTGTCTGGAACAACTATACAGGACTGTAACCTCCAGGTAGGTTACAGTTTTGCAGAGCTCTGCACGTATGTCATGTAGATGCTGGAACTCTGAGCAACCTCAGCTGTCTGTCTGTCTCAGTGTGAGGCCAAATATCTCTTATTCTAAAACACAGAAAAGACCAGGAAACACAGCTCTAGACCTACCCCAATCAGTGACAGAAAAGAAGGATAAGAGGGAAGGAGGGGGGAACATAAGGAAAAGGGAGGAAAGAGAGAGAAAAAGAGAAACAGGCTGCCAAGGCAGAAACTGGAATATTGAACTATTTTTTTTTTCACAATTGTTCTGTGGGCAGCTCCTGTCTTGTCTGACAGGTTGGTATACTGTACTGGTAAGCCCCACTCCCACCACCATGGGATAAGAAAGATGTGCCCTTAGAATTCCCATCTCAGAAAATGCCTGTGAGTTCTTTCTCATGATACTTCATCGCTCTTCATCCTGCTCATTCATAAAATGGGAATGGTACAGATGTTTTTAGGATGTTAGGGACATTAACAAGATACTGCTTTCTCTGTATTCTTGACACATAGCAAAAACAACATTTTCTCTATCCTGTGAGTATGTTTCCAGAACCTCTTCAGGAATCGCTTTTACAGTAAATTACAGTTAACAGGCTTAGTGCTTAAGTCTGAATACTGAAGTTCAAATCCCAGTTCCATATTTATGACTGATAGGACTCTAGGACAATTACCTTATCCTCTCCCTATTCCTGGCCCTGTTGGTTTGAGCCCTTTATTTTCCTGCAAGCAGTAACTGTGCCCACTTATCAGTTTTGGTGAAGAGGGATGGAGAATTTGGTAAGAGTAGAGTTCTCAGAGCACACATGCTCGTCTTATGAGCTTACTTTTGTTAATATCAATGTTGTTGAGCAAGAAGCAGCTAAAGAGAGCTGGTGAAAGGGCAGCCTGCAATGTGCCAGCCTCCATGTGGCTGTGAACAAAGTATTGAAGCACCCTTCACAGAGCTGTGAGGAGATGCAGCAGTCTTCATTTGCAGTTAATATATATTCAGCTGTACTAATTAGTTATGAGCCCCAGAGGCTAAAAATAAATTAAGCCAGTCCGTTTTTTTTATAAATGAGGCTGTAGACTAGTAATAATGTTGACAACTTCTTTTCATTGTTGGTCTCATTATTGTAGGACTGAAAATATTGACACCAGCCAAGGTTGTCTGTGCAGCAGAAGATCCTCGGACCTTGTGTCTAGAGTCATGATGTGATATGAGCATAAAATAACAAATGTTTCCAGGTGTAAATTTCAGTTTCTCAGAACCTTCCATGTGGCTGACATCTTTCAAACACCTTGTAATCACAGAGTTTGCAGGAATTTTCTAAGCCTGCCATAACAAAGAGCCAAAATGAGATGGTTTAAAACAGCAGCAATTTATTGTCTTACAGGTCTAGAGGAAAAGGAACACAAAGCTAGATGTAAGCAAGTCCATGTTCTCTAACATTTCTGAGGGAGGATCCTTCCTGGCCTTACTGCATATTCTGGCACAGTTCGGATTTTATTTTTCTTTAAAGTTTATTCAATATAGCACAATCCCCAACTTCACTGAGGTGGCTGACCATGTCCACTACCAAAGCCACCTCTAAAGTGGAATTCAGTTGCTGAGCCAGCCCCAGCCTCAGCTTTCTTGTCAGCACCAGGGGGCACAGCACTCCTTCTGTAGGTGTCTCTGTCTGCCTCCCCTCTTGTGAATCTTGCAGGTCGGTCGTTCACCCTCTAGACCTTTGGGCCGAGGCCTGCCAGTCTCGGGACGGCTACAACGCAGGGTGGCAGGCATGATCTCCAGGGACAGGTGGAGGTAATCGCATAGATAATGGATGCCCTCATTCTTAAGGTACCAGTACAAGTGTCTCCAGGCGAACTGCTCCTTCACGTAGCCTCGAGACCTGAGAGACTGCATGGCCTTCATTACGTGAAGGTTGGGCACATTCTTATCTGCCAGCTCAGGGTATTTGGGCATATGGACATCTTTCTTGGCAACCATCACTCCTTCCTTAAAAAGAAGTTCATAGATGGCAATCCGGTTCTTCTTAGGCATCAACATCACGGCAGCTGCAGGGTCCGAGGTGGAGGCTGGAAAAGCACAGTTCAGATTTTAAATATCACACACACATACACACACACACACACGCACACGCACACGCACACGCACACGTATTACTTCATTTAATGATGTCCATGGAACTCTGTTTCTAAGTAAGTCGTATCCTAAAGCATTGGAGCTAGGGCTTCGTTTCTGGGGAAACACATCTTAACTTACAGCACCAATAGCAATGACCCCCTTCAATATCTGTGTTGTCTTATGCTTTTCGGATGAGGGATTTGAAGCTCTGTGCATTCGGGTTCCATGGGTGTCATTTGGAGAAAGCCCTTCTTTTCTGGAGATGTGTGGGGTGTCAGTTCTTGTGCTTCATCATGTGGACTCCAAACACAGAGCTCAGGTTGTCAGTCTTGGCAGCCAGGGCCTATTCCAATGGAGCCAGCTTGCTGGCCCCAGACTTTTGCTCTTTTGGTGTTCTTAGAATGTGGAGTTACAGTTGTATAGGCACTGTTTGGAGTTACAGTTGTATAGGCACTGTTTGGTTTTTTTTTAGTAAGACCTTGGTATATGTTCCAGGTTGCCCTTAAATCTGTGGTCTGCCGGTTCCTCGGCTCTGAGTGCTGCAGTGACAGGCACACACCGACTCTCAAGCAGTCATTTTTTATGCTGTTGGTGGATCCTCCACTTCACTGTAGTGTAGCTTCCTGGAATTTGATTAAACAATACTGTGATTGACGGTTGCACCAACTTTCTCAACTGGAGATGTCCCTTTCCTTTTCTGGATTTGTCCCCTCTAAACTTCATGTAGAAATGTAGTTGCCACTGTTAGAGCATTGAAAGGTGTGCTAATTGTCAAGAGGTGGTTGCTCCCCATTGTGACTATACAAATCAATGCTGTTATGGTACTAAGTTCATTGTAGCAGAGGCAAGCTTGCTATTTTATTTTTAAATGGCAGATTTCTCTCCAATTTCCCTTTCTGTTCCTGCCTGTTTGTGCATTTGTGTAGCTGGCCATCACTGACCATCCCTAGGTATGCCCCTGCCTCAGCTCTCATGGGGATTTGACTTTGAGGCTCCAAAATCAGTTCAACCCCCACCTGACCCTGACTGGTCTGGCAGGGCAGGGCCCCTTGCTGGTGAACTGTAGCCTTCTTCTGGGCTGTAGTCAGGTTTGTGTGATCTCTCAGGCCCCTTGGAATCTAGTCAAGGCCCCCAAAACATGGGGAGTGATAGGAGGAGGAGTTATTTCCCAGGCCCTCATAATATCTACACCTGTCCTGCTTTCTTGGATTGTTTCTGCTTCTGTAATGCGAAACATGAGGCTGGTCAATTTATAAGGAGTAGAAATAGATTTCTCACTGTTCTGAAGTCTGAGGTGGCCTAGATCAAGGAACTGACAACTGGCAGTGGCCTTCTTTCTCTATAATAGGATGCCAAAGAGCATTGCTTGGCTAACTTCAGAGGTGTCTGACACCACATCAAAAGTAGGATAAAAAGGAACTAAATAGAAAGGAAAACCCATGTCAAAATATTCAGAATGTTCTTCTACTTTTGATTTTTCTAAAAGATTTGGCATCAAAAAGAGGGGTCCTGTTCTGTACTTCCCAGAGTTTATGGATTTAGTTGGTTGATGAACCCTTTGAATAGGATCTGGCCTGTAGGGTTTCATGGTTTTACTGTAGTCCAGGACCTGAATATATCTCTAACTCTGATCCATGTGTGATGTTAGTCCCCTGAAGTATAGACGAAGATGGATGGTTACGAGTTTACCCATGACCATAACACATCAGGAAGGGTAACTTACTCCTAAACTCCTCATTCTGGTAACCAATAGCCATGCTCCTTAGTAGCACCAACACTTTACATCAGATCATCTTATCTATAAAACTAACACCCAAGCAAAGTGAGAAATTGGCCCAAAAGATGCCAAAGCTTCCCTGTAGCCTACATAGAGCAGCTCAAGGCCTTGCTCTGTGTAGGCATCAGAACACCCACCATGGGTTCTCTCTTTGCCCCCTTCTGAGGAGAGGATTCCTTACATTTCCCAATCAACAGATTTTTTTCAACTATAAATATCCATTTTGGAGGAGAAGCTGGTCAAGTAAAAATGCTTGACCCCCAAGAAACCCCAACCTATCTGCTCATGGCTGCCGAAGATAGAATTTCTGACGAACTGGGACCTGCTTCTTTGCCAAGAGACTTCAGTAGCATGCCAAGGAAGGATCAACTTCCTGCTCTGATGCCCCAGTCTGAGCTTGTGGTGATTCTGTGGGAGGCTGCTTTTCATGTATCCATAGCGCACACTCGCCCACAGCCCTTTCCCTGAAGGAAGACCCTGGCCATGCAGAAGGCTAGGAACTGGGTCCTTGACTGCAGTTCTAGGCAATGTCATTGTTGCATCAGCTGCTTCTAGTGTGCCTGGTGCAGCCTCACACCATGCAGGAGTTTCTATGAGTTTTTAAAAGGCAGCTGTCAAGCTGGCTCACTGAGCTTTCTGATTTGATGACTGGCCTGGCAGGGTTCCCATTTGGAAACCTGGAAGGACTTACCGTCAATCAGATTTGGGCACCTTTTGGCTCAGTATTTGTTTTCAGAGAAGACTTCCTGGGGATGTGAAGCCCTTTGTTCTTCTTATAAGACTACCCAGACTCTCTCCTCATCCTCACAATGGGAAGACAGCACTGTGAATTTAAATAAATCCACATGCTATAAGATGATGGGGAGGGGGGATCAGAAAAATATAAGCTCTCCTTGTTTTGACCCTCAATTGCAAAATCCACCCCCTTTCTCTCCTTTCTCTCCTATTGCAAATAGGAGTAGGTAAATTATTACAGACATTTTGAGCCTACAAAATGAAATTTTACAAAGAGGCTTCTTTGAAAGTGGGTAAAGAGTCCAACAAGCTTCCTTAGTCTGAAAGTTGCAGAAGGAAAAGAACGAGTGTATTCCACGTGCCCGCTGTGATTATAATGTAGTAAGACTACTATTCTTGTGTGGCTCATTAACTAGCCTTAAAGATAATTCCAAAAGAAGTTCAAAGGATATATTGAGCAGTGGGAGAATCAGCCAAGGCATTACTTTGAATGACAGCTTTCCCTTGGTTTCCTGTAAAATGTTAATCACATTTTATATGCAAATAGATACCCCCCTCAGGTATACTGTCTGGCTTCATTCATTTATTCAAATGGTATTTCTGAGCTCTTACCCAGTGTGCCCCACTATATGAAGTACTATGGGGCATACAGCAAACCTAGTCCTGTTCTTCTGACCCTGCTATCTTCTGGGAGGAGCTAGGTTGGTAAAGTACAAAACATCTGACTGACATGACAAGACAGAATTGTTAAAATAATTCACCACACCTCAAAAACGAATGTCAAACTGTCTTACATCAGCTACCAGAACCACCTCCCCATTTTTCCTCCCCCAGAATCTGGCTGCCTGAATCAGTGTCTCAATGTGAGAGAGTTCTTGGGGTCCACTCTACAGGGAGCATGCCTGGACAATAGAATCCTCCTCATTGGCTTTGCTTTCTCTTTCTTTTTTTTTTTTAAATACTTTATTTTTTTTTCTTCAAGTTACATCTCAGTAACAAACCCCTCCCTATTCACCCTTCCTATCCCGCCCTTCCACCCTCTTCCCCCCAGAAGTTTCCCCTTTCAGTCCAACAGATGGTTCCTTCTCTTACAACAGTAAGTATTATACAAAACAATAGATATAAATATGCCACATTTATGAGAGTTAAATGGCCCAGTATACCTTCCCAATGTCCAGTTTATACATATTTGGCCCCTGACTTTAACATTCTACTATCTAACCAACTCCATGAGTTTAAAGGTCTATATGTGACTCAACATTCATACTATCTTGCAACACACTTTTAAGAGTATCTTCTTAGATCTATAACACCCTCTTGATTCCTAAACAGTTCAAAATTTAACTATGAGACTCTAGCTGTCTATTCTTCAACCACCTCAGAGACCTGAGAGGGATAAATATATTTGCTTATATAGGAAGTGCAGGGCCTGCAGCTTCCAAAACTAAGAAAGAACATACCAATGACTGCCTGGACAGTTCCCATTTTCTCTCCATACATTCCAGCATCAATCTTCAGCCTTTGGGTCCTGTTTCTATGACAGACATTTGTTGTAGAGCAGGGATTATGAAGGACTTACCTACCCTGTCTTGGCAGAGTTAGGCTGTCGACTTCCCTGCTACCAAGTTTTGTCCTTTTTGGACAGCAGTCTGTCTGCAGTTGGTGCAAGGGGTTTTTTCATGCCAAGAGAAAGGCTTGCCACTAATTCAACCATCTTACAGTGGAGGTTCTTCGATGCTTATCTTCTATTTGGAGTAGAATAGGGGGTGCTGTCAGGCGCTGATATGTCTCGATATAAAAAAAAAATCTTGATTTAAGATAACATCTTTGAATGCCATATTCTGCAGATCTCTAGGGGTTTTTGAAGATGCCCTATCTATCTCTTGTATTTAGATAAGCAAATGTTGCTTGTCTCTTAGCAACTTGATTACTGGGTAGTTTAGAGAATATCTGTGATAGACTGTCATAGTAGCTAACAAAGTGACATGTTTGCATGACTAGGAGTTTGTTTTAACTATCCTAGACCGTTTTAGACGGTTGGTATCAAGAGGTCAGAGCTTCACATTTTATTTTTAAGTATCTCTAGGTATGATACCATTGGGAAGCGTTACCTTTAAATTTGTATCAATATACAAAGATCTATTCAATTGTGGTTAAATATACTCTTAATTATGTATCAATATACCAAGATCAATGCCTATGTAGCCCAATATAATCTTAATATTACGTCCATATGCAAGGGTCAATACCATTGTGGCCAACTATAATCTTAATTTTGTATCAATATACAAAGATCAATACCGATGTAATCCAATACAAGACCTGAGATCAACAATTAATAAATGGGACCTCATGAAACTGAAAAGCTTCTGTAAAGCAAAGGACACTGTCATTCGAACAAAACAGCAACCAACAGACTGGGAGAAAATCTTCACCAACCCCACATCTGATAGAGGGCTATTATCTAAAATCTACAAAGAACTCAAGAAACTAAACGCCAAGAAACCAAATAATCCAATCAAAAAATGGGAGATGGAGCTAAATAGAGAATTCACAAAGGAGGAATCCCTAAGGGCTGAGAGACACCTGAAGAAATGTTCAACATCCTTAATCATCAGAGAAATGCAACTCAAGACGACCCTGAGATTCCACCTAACACCTGTTAGAATGGCTAAGATAAAGAGCTCAAATGACAGCACATGCTGGCGAGGGTGTGGAGAAAGGGGTACCCTACTCCATTGCTGGTGGGAGTGCAGGCTTGTGCAACCACTATGGAGGTCTGTCTGGCGATATCTTAGAAATCTAGGAATAACCTTGCCTCAGGACCCAGCCATACCACTTCTGGGTATACACCCAAAGGACCTCTCACGGAGACATAGGGAAGTCTCCTCATCTATGTTCATAGCAGCCTTATTTGTAATAGCTAGAAATTGGAAACAACCCAGATGTCCCTCAACTGAAGAATGGATTAAAAAATTGCTTTCTCTTTCTTAAGCTCTTTGGACTTTAGCATCTTTCAAAATGGTCTCTGATGTGTCTAGGTTGCCATAGGGACCAATAGCATCCTTAAAAACAGAAACTGACCCTGGGAGAAGAAGGCAGAGGGAAAGAAAATGAATGGAAGGATAAAAGGCAGAACCTACCAGAGACAAGAGTCAGAGCTGATTTCCCAAGGAGGAAGGACTGTAGAAAATAAGGGGGTTTGAGGTGGTATAGTCCTCTCCTTTCTAGTTCCAAGGCTCTGGAAACGCACCCTGGCCTCTCAGACTCCTGCCCCACAGCCTCCTGGTCATCTCATGAATCACTATACAGTACTCTAACTTTATTCTGCTTCTCAGAACTCTCTGTGAGTTACCACTGATTTACAGGCAAAGTTCAAGCTTCCAAGCTTGGCCCTTCACACGGCTGGACTCTTGGCAACTTGTAGGTGATGCCTAAACACATTGTTTTCTTGGCCAAACCTTTCCTTCTGCTTTGACTACATTCCTATCTCACCTACAGAACCTACCCACTCACCAGCTCCCTGCAGACTTTCCTCCTTCCTCTGACTCCTCACCATCCCAACTGGTTGTAGCACTCCCCTGGTCCTCATAAAATGCCTTGTGTTATATGATAGCTACACAATTATTATATCTTAATTGTAAGAGGATAATAAGGGAAGGAGAAGAGAAGGAAGGAAGGGAAGGAGGGAGGGAGGGAGGGAGGGAGGGAGAGAAGGAGGGGAGAATGGAGAGAGAAAAACAGGAAGCAAAGAGATTCCCTTTATCTTCTGGCCCAGAATAAACAACGGTTTATAATGAGTTATCATTGATGTTTCTTAGTTATGTTGCTCAGTTGAGACAATTATCTGAATAAAAACACTAAGTGGTGGTAGAGAGGCACATTTTTTTATTTAATTTTTGAGATTGTAATATAACTACATTTCTCCCTTCCCTTTCCTCCCTCCAAACACTCCCACATGAGAAACACTTTTTGACACTTTGTGCCACTACTGTGGGCAAGGGACTGGGGTGATGGCAGCAGTTCTTGGCAGGAGAGAAGAGGGTTTTCTGCCCAGAAAGAGCTCAGCTCCACTAAGGATGCGGACCACCCTAGCCCTGGCTCCAGCATCAGAAGCTCTTCTCTCTGCCAGCCATGGGGCTGGCATCTCCAGACTGGCTCTCATTCAGATACTTCGCAGTGTCAAGTGCAGAAAAAAGTAGCAAAGTTCAGAGCAGATTTCCATGTGTTTCCATTCTAACTTAGCTCTGGGGTCTCGTCACTAAGCCACATCCCAGCTCCCTTTGGGGTCCAGACCAGAGGCAACTGGAGACGCGGCTAATACTGGAGTCTCCCTCCTGGTGCCCCCTCATTCATCTGGGCCCCACTGTGTCACATCCATCTCTTTTCTCCCTGCTGCTGCAGGACATCTATCTGGGTAATGTGCCTATCTTTCCGCCCCTGTCATTTTCACCTTCTATCCGTTGGGCTATTTGCACTGTTTATATTTTCTGTCTATTCTGTTTGATGAGCCCTTCCCATCCACAGCATCTATCCTGTTGATATTTTGGTCTATCTATATTCCCCTAAAGTGCCTAGCCTCCCTTTCCTTTTAAATCTCCTTTATCAATCTTGTTTACTTTCTCTATCAACCCTTTCATCTAGCAATTATCTAGTTATCCATGTAGTTAAACTGGTGTCCCCCTCCGTCTTTGCCCTTAGCTTGTATTTGGATCTACTTAGAGCCTTCCTGCTCTACCCTTACCCCCTAGTACCTGCATTTGACCAATGACCCCATCAACTGCCTTGGGGGAAAAAAACCTGTGCAGCCAGACAACTTCTACTGTAGGCAGACAGCCTGGTTCCATTTGCTACTAACAGCAGGAGCTGATGTGTGTTGGGCATCCTGTTCATACTAGACCCTGAGCTGGGTCTTCATTTCCTGCTTGCTACAACTCTTCTAGGCAATTTCCTCCTATGTTACAAAGGAAGAGTGGAGGCTCAGAGAGATGAAGGGACTGGGTGAAGGCCACACAGTTAATAAGTGCAGTATCGACAGCCCACGCCTAGTTATCTGCATGAGCAATGGCATTGATAATCCTCACCTGCAGAAAAAAAAAATGTAGAATTTCTTTCTAATAGGCTTGGGGTTACAGCACCTGGGGCAGCAGATGTCTCTCTTGTTGCTGTTCTGCGACAGCTGGTACTCAAAGATGGGGCAGGAGAAGCTAGTGTGTGGAATGTCAGTGCCTCGTGCCTCAGAGTGTGAAAACACGAAATCTTGATGTGGCCTTCTGTGGAAGAGGTCATGAGGCAGTGTGGCTTCCTGTAGAGGAAAGAGCCATGTCATAGCTGCCAGCCCCTGTCCTAGCTCTGCTGCCCCAAGCTCCTACCCCCAGTCCTATGGCAGTTTTCCTTCCATACAGCCACGCTGACTAAGCTGCTATGTGGTAACAGTAGACACCTAGTAAAGAGCAAAGGATGGCAGCCCAACATGTCATGACCTGGAATAAACCATGGAGGGAATCACTGAGTGTCCCCCAGTGATGAAGTGTTAATTGCTAACCTAGACTCATCTGGGAGACAGGTCCCCAGGCATACAGGTGGGGGATTATCTTGTTTGTGCTGAACGATGTGAAAATTACCCATTTTTATTGTGTTCAGGACTATTTACTGGCAAGGGATCCAGGATTGTAGGAAACAGAGAAAGCAAACCGAGCACTGGCATGCATTTATCACTCTGTGTTCCTGATTGTGGAATTGGTACGATCAGCTTCTTCAAGCTCCCAGAGCCTTGACTTCCTCACCGTGATGGCTGTGTTGGTCACCTGAGAGCCAGAAAAAGCCCTTTCCTTCTCCCTCATGTTCCTTTTGTCAGGGTGTTTCATCACAGCAGCAGAATGAGAAACGAAGACAAGCCCCCTTTCCATGTATTAGACGGCACAGAGATTTCAGAGGTAAAATGGAATAAGAAGGAGACAAGTGGATCACCGGGCCATTTGAACATCCACTTAGTCAGTCGATGAAGACTTCTCTTCCCAGCTCGTTGAGCTGAACAAGGATCAGAAGGACAGAGAAAAGCAACAGAGAAGGCTGGCAGGCTATGGTGGGAAGCTAGTGAGCTCTCTGAGGGCAGCACTCTGAGTTCTCGCACTGTCAGAAAGAGTTGGATGTGAACTGCCTCACCAGTGTGCATGCCCCTCCCCTCATGACCCACCTACTGTCTAGAACACATGTTTAACTCCCAGCATCGACTTCCCTTCCCTAACCGATTAGGGCAGCAGAAGGCCCCTACTCATAATCCATATAGCATAAGGGAGTGAATTGAAACCCCCAGGGGGCTTCCTTTCTTTCCTAATAACTACAGTTTTATGCTGAGCCTTAAGGGTTTTGTGAAGTCCAGAGGCAGAAAGCTTTGCAGCCCTCAGTTGTTTATATAGAGCAGGGCAGTAAAGAGTTATGAACACACCCTAGGTGGGATCAGCACTGACTGGGAGCACAGAAGGGGGTGGTGGAAGGGTCTTATCCTGATATAAGAGACTAAGAAGGCTTCCTGGAAGAGGTGGCCTTTGCATTGGGTCTGGTGAAATAGAGACAATTTACGAAGACATTCTAAGTAAAAAGGCTTTAACAAGGTGCAGGGACACTCATGAAGTATTTCCAAGCCTGGGGTGATGAGCTGGGGATATAGAGAGAGGAGGAGGAGAGAAATTGTTTTGTGTGAAAACCTGACCTCTGGAAGGATAAGTTCTACAGTACGTGTGTCTTTTTAGCCACTGTGCTTGTTATAGTCATGATTGGTACTCAGAGACCATGTCTAGCTGTGTGTGACAAACGGACAAGGGTAACGATGGGGATATAGATGCTGCTTTCTGAGACCTACTCCAGTCACTTAGAGGCTGATTGGCAGGGCCTAGAGCCCTAAAGCTGAGGCTGTTACTGACTACACTTTCCCCTCTCTTCCCAGCTTCCCAAACCCTCACCCGCTGACTTTGTATCTCTTTCAAACAAAACACATTGCATATTGTCAAGCTGACTGAGGCTTCCTATCCGGAGTGATAGACACAGCCGCACAGAAGTAATTTCTTATTAAACTTCTATCCAGTGAAATCCACCCACTGCACATAGCAGGCCCGGCTGTGCTGGTACTGCCATCCTGCCACAGAGGCGCTGGGGAATAAAAGAAAATGCTTAGCATTAAATTTCATGTAAATCAGACTTTATTTGCTCTGGTGACAGGTTATTACCTCTGCAGGGAATGAGGGGAGAAATGGCTGCAGGCTGGAGACACAGTTCCCCAAATGAGCTTCATGGCAGTCTACAGCTCACCTGCTTCACCCCACCCTTCCTTTCCACCAGCTTCCCTGAGAATAGCCAGCAACTGCAGACTCCAGATCTTCTTATCATAGTAGCCCTGCCTCCTCAGCCTTCTTGACATCACTGTTTGTGTTTATAAGTCACTGCCTGCTAAGTACTTTGGCCCCTGTCCTCTTTGCCTTCTGGCTCAGTCTGTCTCCCACCAAGAACATTCCATGCAGCAATGTCTACCTCATTAAACTCATTTGGGCTCAGCTCAACTGAAGAACCTCCTGACTCTCCTCACCTCCTAGCCTGTGGCACTCTCTCCTTTTGAGTTTTGTTCATCTTTTACCCCTGTTCCACCTCTCTTGACTGATACACTTCTATAAGCAGCCAACATTATTTACCAAGGAGCTGTGTGCTTCAAATGACAGTTGGTTTCTTCCTGAGGATACGACCTATCTCCTCAGCCAGGCTGAGAGAAGAGGTTAGTATCCAATGTGTTAATATCCACTCAAAGTTGATACTACAGCTTCTATAGGACAAGGTCTTCCACAGCACTGTTTCTAAATAAAGCTGTTGTCTCCTCATAGGAGGATGTCGGTCAGGATAGGCTAAGAAATGCTTTAATAACAAATGTCTTCAAATCTTATGGCTTAAAACAGTGGTAATTGCTATTTTTTTTTCCACTTTATCACACTGCATTTCACTGTACAAGCCAGCAATCTCTGCTTATTTTAATAATTGTAGACCCAATTTAAATTGCTTGGGAAGGTCTCACATTGGTTGTTATCTGAAAGTGGCACAGACTAGCTCCACTCAAAGCCATATGGCTCAACCAAACAAAAACTGGCCAAAAAGTATAGTTCCACCGTGTTTTCCCAAAGGCAGAGAGTTCATAATACCTGGTAACACCAATAACCTCTCCAAAGTGCTTTATTAAGAAATTAATTAATTATTTATAAATGGAGAATACGCTACATCCATTTTGTCCACTACTGAATCACTCTTACTGGCTCAGCACTTGATACATGATTGGTACTCAATATACACCAGTGCAGATGGTCATCCTTGTTCTGAGCTTTTGTCCTCACATGGAGCTCAGCTAATGTCCTTTGTTAACCTTTGATCTGTTTTCTTGTCATTGTAGAGCATGATCACCTCTGGGGTGATCAGCCTACTTTTACTGCCCTGCCTAGACACAGGGTCAATTTACTCAGTTATATCCTTTTAACACCATAGAAGAATTGAAGAAACTCCCGTTATCTATGAAGCCTGTTGACTGCTGGTACACAGGCATTCTTTGAAAAGTATGAGCATAGAAATAGAAAGTGTGTGTTTGGTGTGTGAGTGTGTGTGTGTGTGTGTGTGTGTGTGTGTGTGTGCAGGAAACGAAGGAAGATAGGAAACATAGGCTGTTCTGTACTTCATAGGTGGATGTCTCCTGATGCTAGTTGATCAGTGTCATATTGGATGTAATATTTGGTCATGGGAAGTTGGGGAAAAGAGTCTGGGAAACTGAGGTGCAGCTCCTCCTCTGGAGGCTTGTCTGCTCTGCTGTAATCCACTCCTATGCATCTTTTTCTCCATCTGGTTCTCTTTTACCTCTCTTTTCTTCTTATTTCTCTATTTTGATTGTCCCAACACTTTTCTTCAAACTATAGTAGCAGATAAAAAATGTAGACAGGAATAGTTGGGGAGAAAGGGGAAGGTTTGAGGAATATGAGAACAAAAGAATCTGATTAGTCATGGTCATCATTAATAGCCAGAGGCCTGGTTTGAGGTTTTGTTTTGGTTGATTGATTTTGGTTTTCCATGATCACACTACATACTCACTACACACTACTATATTGACTGAATTTTGGATCTCTGAAAACAGAAGTTTGGTCCTGAGAGACTCATGTCTAGGAAAGGTCCCTTCAGCTTTATGGCCCACAGCTAAGGGAAAGGGAATCAGACTGAGGGCTACCATGAATTATGTCCAAGGCTTAGTTTGGGCTTTCCTAGAAATTCTGATTGAGGACTCCACTTCAGAGAAGGCAAAACCAGCCCACCAGCCCACAGCCTCCAACCCTGGATGTCTGCCAAGTTCACCATTTGTGCCCTATGGCCAGAGACACGCACTGCCAGTCCCTGCATCAAACCCCACCCTTACTCCATAGCCCTCAGCCAGCACTGGGAATTTGCCAGGGCCTCAGACTGAATCATGCAATCGGATAAGCTTTGCCAGGTTTATGGCTGGTAATTTATGACTTTCTTTAGCAACATCTATCACACTGTACAGCCGTTAATCCCCGAGTCTTTGCCCACTTTGCAGAAAATAGCTCGCAATTCCTTACAGTGTAGCATTTGCTAACTCACGTGTTGTGCTGTCAGGCTGGGTGAGTGTGACAAGCCACTCTCCGTTTACTTCTTTCCATCTTTCTTTGTTTGGTAAACCAGGCCTTCTCCCTCCACAAAACATCAGCAAGGATCTCTATTATCTACCTCTGGTTTGCTCTCCCATGTGACTGCCTCAGTGGTCTCTCTCTGTGCCTAACCACTTAGCTACCCATGTCTTTGCATTTGAGATAGATGCAAAGCCATCTATAGTGAGGTTCATTATGATTGACTGATCTGAGTTACATCAAGGGCAGATCCTATCTGGTACACCTTCCTAACAGTACCAGGAAAATATTAGAATGTACATTATGTGACCATTTATTTTCTTCAGGTCCATTCTCTGTTAAGACATTGGAATCCTGCAGGGTTCATATATGGTTTCCTGTTAATAAACATAGGGAAGAAGCCTCAATCACTGCAGGCCTTAAGTATTCTCTGGTCAAATATCATATTCCTTATGACATCATCACTGCATAACTGAAGGTGCCCAAGAAATATTTGAATAAATTAAAGAAGTGGCAGAGGGTGCTCTAGGAGCCAAGCAAGATAGTAAACTTAGGTTGATATCATTCTGCTGACCTTGGAGTGGTTTATAAGCCTCTGAGTCTAGGGATAACCATGGCCCGTGGTCCTGGTTGCTGTACAGTTAGGTTGTGGGTGGTGTTGACACGTCATGGCCTGCCTGTGGCCAGTGAGGAAGGTTTCCACACTGATGTTATACTCATGATGATGGATCCACAGAGTTCACATTTCCTCTTTGGGTTTTGTTTCCTTCTTTGTTTTATTAGTGGCTTTCATTGAAGAAAAAGGCATTGTTTTTGTTTGTTTGTTTGGCTTTTCGAGACAAGGTTTCTCTGGGGAGCCCTGGCTGTCCTGGACTCACTCTGTAGACCAGGCTCGCCTTCAAGATCCACCTGCTTTGCCTCCCAAGTACTGGGATTAAAGGCATACGCCACCACTGCCCAGCAAAAAAAGGCATTCTTAAAAGGAAGGCATTAATTTCCCTATAATTGCCTTTGAACTCTGGTCCTTCTGCTTCACTCTTGGCCTCTGAATCAACTAAAATTGTGTTGACATTAGACTTTGACCACAGTATGAATCTGGGGTCTCAAAATAAGAAGGCTGGAGTGAAAACTTCAGATGGTTAGACTTATTGAAGTCCAGAGGTTCATGATATGATAGTAGCCAAGCATCAAGGGTTAGATGTTGAAAGATTTGGTAAAAACAGAGAATGAAGAAGGAAAGGGGATTTACATACAGGTTAACAATAGAAACCCAGGAAGCACTTGTAGCTTTTTGACACATTTGCTTTGTGAGCTTAAAGAAACAGCTAGACCTCTGTAAACATCATCATCTTCATCTACAAAGCAAGATGGCAACAGCATCCATATCCTCTGAATTGTGAAACCCACACAGGCTTAGTGCCTAAGTGTCCATCTAGTAAGATAAGCAGTGGATGCTGTACTTTCCCAAGACTAAGAAGGAGATGGGCCTTAAAGAAGTCTCTGAAAGAAGAAGAAGGAGATGAGCATGTGGTCACAAGGTGACAGGACAAAATGGAAGTTCTCAATGGAGCTACAGCCACTGCCTTTTTTTTTAATGTAATTTTTTTATTTCTTCAAATTACATCTCAATCACAATCCCCTCCCTACTCCTCACTCCAGTCCCACCTTCCCATCCACATCCCCCCACACCCCCATCTGCTTCCTTTTTTTAAGTTTAAGGTATATCTTTTCCCCCCAACATCACCCCCTTTCAGTCCAACAAATGGCTCTTAATCTTATAATAACAAATACAATACAAAACAACAAGAATAATTAGGCCACAATTATGATAATTATAAGACATAACATACATTCCCAATGTCCAGTCCATATGTATTTGGCAAGTGACTAACATTCTACTATATATCCATCTCCATGAGTTTAAAGTTCAATATCCAACTCAACTTCCATCCTAACTTGCACCACCAACTTAAAAACATCTTCTTAGATCCAGAAAACCCTCTTAATTCCTAAACAACTCGAAATTTAGCTATAATACTATAACTATCTAGTCTTCAACCACATCAGAGACCTGAGAGGGATAAATATATCTGATTATACAGGATATGCAGGACCAGCAGCTTCCAAAACTAAGAAATGACAGACTTTAAAATGGATTTTGAATAAAGGTTCATATGTGATAAGGTAATGAAAGTTACTGGTTGAGGTGTTATGTGGCTCAGTCATCTATATGGTCATTAGAGCCATCTAAGGTGACACACAGATCTGAATTTCTGCACATGCACAGATCTGGAGAACAGTCAATGGCATCAACAAGAACAAGGCAACCACATACACCTCAAGGGATGTTAACAACACCTCTAGTCTCATGGGATAAGAGAACGTAGCAAGGCTTCTGTGTGAAGAGCCTAGAAGGTTCTGGTACCCTATGAGGAAAGTGATGGTGCAGTTGTGGAAAGGAGCAGAAACTGAAAACTTTGAAGAACTAGAAGACATTAGAGGTCCATTTTGTGCTTTACAGGAGTGACTGATAGCAGTGACCCTTCCTTCCCACAGACTGGTGAAAAGGAGGAAATTAGAGAGAAAGAGAAAGAGAAGAGACTGGGAGGAAGAGATCATAGACAAAAAAAAAAAAAAAAGGAAAGGAAGGAAAAAAGAGGGAGTGGAAGGTAAAGAAGGAAAAGGTGAATTCAACTTGGTAACTGGAAAGGTTCTGACTGAGATTCATAGGGGACCCTGTATTTGTTGTTGCTTTATTGTTATGGTAGTAGAATACCTGACAAAGCAACTTCCAGAAGAAAGACTTCTTTTAGTTAAAGTCTTAGTTTAGCTCACAGTTTGGAAAAATGCAGCTGATTTAGGATAAACACCCAAAACAATACCACAGAGGGCAATAAGATTCACACTCAAACCAAACACTCTATGCATGGGCTCCACAGGCTTACTGTTCTCACCTCTTAATAGAAAATGCACTCAGTCCAACCACGAAGGTTCCCACAGTCTTAACTGTCCCAATGTCATTCAAAACTACAATATTTAAAAAAACTCTTATATTAAGGCTATCTCTTAATTATGAGTCCCTATATAAAAACAAAACAAGTTGTATACCTCCAATATACAATGGCACAGAAGAAACATCTTCAGTGTAAAAGGGAAGAATAGCAAGGAAAGACTGGATCACCGGTAAAACTGAAACCAGAGAAGAAAACACCAAACCTTGCAGCATCACGTTCAGCATGTGGGCCACATAAGGTTGCCATCTGTGCTCAGACAGAAGTAAATATCACCACTCCAACAGTTCTGTCACCTGCAGCATATATGGTCTTTCTCTTGGGCTGGATCCACTTGGTACCCAATATTTGTGGTCTCTATAATACTCTAGGGTTTACACTGCAACTGGGGCTCCATGTATGTATAGGACCCTCAAGGAGTTCCATGGAGGAAATACAACTCTGATGGTTGTTCCTGGCTTCAGCAGCTTTCAGGAACCTTGGTTCCATACTCCACAGCCCCTTCATGCTTGCATCTTACATACCTGGAAAACCAGCACCACATGGATGGTGCAAAGTTCTATTGCTGGCTCAGCATAGCTTCATGCCATTGGCCAAGCTACAATGGCCTTTGAGTGTATGACTAGCTGGCCATGGAAAACCTTTTCCTAGGGGGTCCTGCTCAAGCAAGACACCATGGAAGCTATATTTGTTCAAGAACTCTCTTTGCAAGGGATTTTTTTTTTTTTTTATAAATACTTTTTTTTTTCTTCAAGTTACATCTCAGTAACAAACCCCTCCCTATTCCCCCTTCCCAACCCGCCCTTCCACCCTCTTCCCTCCAGAGGTTTCCCCTTTCAGTCCAACAGCTGGTTCCTTCTCTTATAACAGTAAGTATTATACAAAACAATAGATATAATTATGCCACATTTATGAGATTGAATTGGCCCAGTATACCTTCCCAATGTTCAGTTTATACCTATTTGGCCCCTGACTTTAACATTCTACTATCTACCCAACTCCATGAGTTTAAAGGTCTATATGTGACTCAACATTCATACTATCTTGCAACACACTTTTAAGAGTATCTTCTTAGATCTATAACACCCTCTTGATTCCTAAACAGTTCAAAATTTAACTATAAGATTCTATCTGTCTATTCTTCAACCACCTCAGAGACCTGAGAGGGATAAATATATTTGCTTATATAGGAAGTGCAGAGCCTGCAGCTTCCAAAACTAAGAAAGAACATACCAGTAACTGCCTGGACAGTTCCCATTTTCTCTCCATACATTCCAGCATCAATCTTCAGCCTGTTTCTCTGACAGACATTTGTTGTAGAGCAGGGATTATGAAGGACTTACCTACCCTGTCTTGGCAGAGTTAGGCTGTCGACTTCCCTGCTACCAAGTTTTGTCCTTTTTGGACAGCAGTCTGTCTGCAGTTGGTGCAAGGGGTTTTTTCATGCCAAGAAAAAGGCTTGCCACTAAATCAACCATCTTACAGTGGAGGTTCTTCGATGCTTATCTTCTACTTGGAGTAGAATAGGGGGTGCTGTCAGGCGCTGATATGTCTCGATATCAAAAAAAAATCTTGATTTAAGATAACATCTTTGAATGCCATATTCTGCAGATCTCTAGGGGTTTTTGAAGATGCCCTAACCATCTCTTGTATTTAGATAAGCAAATGTTGCTTGTCTCTTAGCAACTTGATTACTGGGTAGTTTAAAGAATATCTGTGATAGACTGTCATAGTAGCTAACAAAGAGACATGTTTGCATGACTAGGAGTATGTTTTAACTATCCTAGACCGTTTTAGACGGTTGGTATCAAGTGGTCAGAGCTTCACACTTTATTTTTAAGTATCTCTAGGTATGATACCATTGGGAAGCATTATCTTTAAATTTGTATCAATATACAAAGATCTATTCAATTGTGGTTAAATATACTCTTAATTATGTATCAATATACCAAGATCAATGCCTATGTAGCCCAATATAATCTTAATATTACGTCCATATGCAAGGGTCAATACCATTGTGGCCAACTATAATCTTAATTTTGTATCAATATACAAAGATCAATACCTATGTAATCCAATACAATCTTATTTTTGCACAATAAACAATGGTCAATACCACTTTAGCCAAATAACCTACTAATTTTGTATCAGTATACAAAGGTATAAGGGCATGTTCAATAATCTGCCCCTTCTTCTTGGACCTTCCTGTGCTATGACTATATCTCATTTTTCTCAAGCCCATGCACTCCTACATAGGAGAGGAAGAAGGATACAGAGAAGGAAAAGTAGGAATTCCCTGGGGCTAATCTCCAAAACCCATTAAGACAGGATCATTTATCAGCTTGTAGTCTCTTCCCCTACATAACAGAGTTTTCAGTTAACCTTCAAATAACCAAAAAGAAGGGCGGAGAAACACCCTCCCCCACCCTCTGGGCATGGGACGTCGCTCTCTTAAAGTGACTTCCTGCTGATTTGGGTCGTAGTAGACCTGTTTGGGGCCCCAACCCAAATGGGAAAAATGATTAAAAATGTTAGTACAATCCTTTTATGTTCAGTCCTTCTGTTCTCAGCTGTTTAGATGACCTAAGGGGTTTGTAGGCAGAAGCTGATCTTGCAGGCTTCACTGAGGTTCCGGCTGGGGCATTGTGTAGAGCTGAACGGTCCCAGCGACACTGGATTGCAGTGGTGGTTGCAGGCCCCCGATGGAGACAGCTATTGAGGAAGTCTGCCAGGCAGAATCAACTGGGTCACTCGTCCTCCTTGGTGCCTAATTCTGCTCTCTGCTGAGGATTCCGCTGTCCGCCGTCCCCAGGCTCCCCTAATGGACACTTCGATTCTCCTTAGCTCCACGTCTTCTCTACACCTGGAGGTCTGCAAATCCAGGCCGAATGGCTGTATCCTCTGTTCCATTCACAGTGTTTCAGCCCTGCCCCCTGCCCTTTTTTTTTTCTTTTCTTTTTTTAGTTGATAAATTTATTTGTTTGTTGCTTCAGGTTACATCCTTATCATATTGTCCTCTTTCCCCACTTCCTAGCCCCACCCTCCCATGCTCTACCCCCTGACCCTTCCGTCTTGTTCCTCTGGGGTGGGGTGTCCCTGCCTAACAGTCTCTCACCACAGATCAGGTGTCATATGAGGGCCAAGAGCCTCTTCATTCACTGGGGGCCTACGAGGCAGTACTGCCAGTGAATGGTGTCTCATTGCTACTGGGGGAATACTAAAAAAAAAGACCAACAAACACACAAACCCACAAAAACAAAGAATATCAACAAAAAAAGAGAGGAAAAAGAGAAGGGAAAAGGAAAGAGAAAAAAAGAAAAAAAGAAGGAAAAATAAAAAGATAAAAAAAAAATTATGTCCTTGTTCCTTTTGATGTGTTGGTTGTAGTACAGATATCCTGTACGATATAGTTAAAATCCTACTATAAGTGAATAGATGCCATGTGCATCCTTC
>CAJQZJ010033952.1:541023-570341 GCA_907164525.1 Lophiomys imhausi
TGCACAGTGCCCAGTAACTCTGTGTTTTTTATGGCTCTTTTTTCCCCCGCGTTCAGAATGCGTCAGTGTAGGTCGCCGCCATCCGATTTTTTTTTTTTTGGTATGGGTTTATATTGTGCCATGGAGAAGTTGATAGGTATGGTCTTGACTTTAAAGCGCTTTTACTAATTCCCTCAGTGCAAAGTACAATGTTTCAGTTTAATTGAGAATTCAATCACTTTAACAGTTACAGCTGCTTTGTTGGCATCCACCCAATCCACAACTTTAACCTCATTAATTCTCCTTTCCTTTCCAAACTGCGTGTTTCTACATATTTCTGCTTTCTTTCACTAGAAATTGAAGAGCAATGAGCAATAACCATGCTACTGTCTGGATGCTATCTTGAAATATCCCCCATTAAACGAATTAGTCCATTATTTTTAAGAATCAGCCTCATTCACATAGTCAGGACACACACAGTTAGGTTTTTTTTTTCTGTGTGTATGTGTTTTGTTTTGTTTATGAAAAAAATATGACATGAAGGACTGCTAGCCCAATTCCCAGGAGAGACCTTCTTCTCATCTGAAAGCTTATGAGCCTGGACGTCACTGTCCACATTTCTATCAGCATTCTTGTCCTCTGAATCCTTACCACAATGGCCCACGCAGCTCTGCTTGTAGCCTTCCATGTCCAAATTTAGCAATAAACAAGTTCCAAAGGCCTATGAAGCATGTGATCAGGTCTATCATAGCAATAACTCCCTCCACACCCTGGTCTGGTAGCAATTTTCTGTATTGGTTACTTTTGTCAGACAGAATACCTGGTAAGAGGAAATTAAAGGAAGAAAGATTCATTTTGGCTCATGTTTTGAGGGAATACATGACATCATGGTAGGGAAAGCATGTTAGCAGATGACACCACAGTGTGGGAATATGCAGCTAGAACTTTAATCTCCTCACATCTTGGCACAACAGGAAGCATAGAGCTGACTGGAAGTGGAGCTGAGCTATAGACCTCAAGGACTGTCTCCTAGTGAGCCACTTCCTCCAGCTAGTCTCCCCTTCTAGAGATTTCACAGTCTCAGTGAACAGTGCCACCAGCTGGAGACCCAGTATTCAAATCCGTGAGCCTATGGGGGACAGATGTTTTTAGGATCAGAATCAATATCCTAATTCTTTAGAGTGTGGTAGGCAATGATGTGAAGCAATAAAATCCATCAGTAGAGTACACCCGCTCTACACATCTCTCCTCTTCCTCCTGATGAAGCCATTCCTTGTCCCTACAAAGCTCAGCTCCCTTCCTTTCTACTCATCTCTCTTGCCCTCAATCACAATTTTAATCGGGGTTTTCAGAAGTGAGAAGAATATAAACGTAGTGCAAATGACTACAACTTTCAGTCTGAAATTGGAGTAAGTTTGTAAAGTTCATCTTGGCCCTCTGGAGATGTTCACAAAGATCACCAACCAGCAGTTTGTTCTTCTACACAAGGATCAAAAATGAAAGAAGCAGACTTTAGAGGGTAGATCTTTTGTGTGAAGATCTACATAAAATCCACAGATTTTTCCCTAGCAGGACAGCCTTTGTACCCATAACTGTGTAAGACAAGGGTTCCATTAGATACATAAGGCCAGAATCACAATGCATGGCACACGCTCAACACATTGACTCCAGGTTGTACACATTGCCTCTGCTAAGCATAGTGGGCATATGAGTGGCTAACAGAAACTGCAGCCTTTGGTCCTGGACATTGTCAGTAACCCCCAAGCAGGAAAAGCACCTAATTTTTTTTAAGCCTCTTATCCATCTATGGCTGACCTGCCTGCTCAATACGAATCAAGTAGTCTTCCAACCCTAATCCTCTTTTGGAAGAATGGGGGTAAGGATAGAAAGACCTGTAAGGGACAAGAACTCCACAAGAATATCAACATAGACAACTAGCCTAGGCCCATGGGGGCTCACAGAGACTGAACCACCAAGCAAAGACCATAACGGAACCTAGGCCCCCTACACATATGTAACCAATAGGCAGCTTGGTCACCATGTGGGTCCCCTAGCAAGTGGAGCAGGGGCTATCTCTATCTCTAGCTTACACTCTGATGCTTGCTTTTTGATCACTTCCCTCTAATAGGGCTGTGGTGCCTGGCCCCAATGAAAGAGGAAGCACTCAGTTCTTATGGGGCTTGATATGCTGAGGTGGAATGGTAGGTGAAGGCTCCTCTTTTCTGAGGAGAAGGGGAGGAGGTTAGAGGGAAGGACCCAGAGGAGGGGAGGGAGCTACGATTGTGATGTAAAATGAATAACTAAACTTTAAAAAAGAAAAAAAAAAAAGAACAGAAAACAACAACAAAAGAATCAAGTAATCATTATTTGTGGGAGTGTTTTTGGAAACTGTAAAATTCCTTGTAAGCACAAAATATTATTAGAGTAAATGCTTAACAAGTCTTGTTGAATGGGTGAAAAACTGGAGTTCTGTCATGGTATACTACTTACTAATTGTGATGACACACTGGTATCACTAGCAAGCATTTTATCTATGGCTGACAATTCTATGAGTACTGGTCAAAACAAAACTGAGAAAGCCACAGATTTCGCCACAGAGAGATATATAGTTTTCCACTAGTTTTCTGGGTTAGCATGTGTCTCTGTCTTGTTCTTGTAATCACCCTGTGGGCTGCTTGAAAGCAAAGATCAGGTCAGATAGCTTGTGTGTTGCCAGGTAGGCACTGTAGCGGGGCATAGTGAATATCTAAGGACTGATTCTTCAGATCCTTCACGGGCAGAGTCTGGGGTGTTGCAAGCGGCACGTGTGCTTGGGATAGTCATAGCCATCTGCTGGGTGGGCTGGAAAGTGAGGAAGCAGGAGGCTTAGTCGGGAGGAACCCTTGCCAACATGTCTATGGAAACGTTCTTCTCAAGTGTTCAGTGCACTTTGCTTCTAATTAAGCAAGAGGAAAACAAGGGATGTCCACAGTAGGTGAGACGGAGCTGGCCTGTGGATGTTATTTTTCTTTCTTCTAGAGTGTTAACTGGTTAGCTTGCTCTGCTTTTCCCATTCTGTATCTTATAGCTATGTTTCATCTCCTTCTTGGCCAGAAAAGGGTTTTTTTTTTTTTTTTTTTAGAAGTCTGTGGCCAGGAAGTAGAAAAAAAAAAAAAGAACTGAAGGAAAACCCTATACTAAAAATAGTAAGAAGAAGAAGCTATAGTACAGAACAAGTAAGTTAGTGGAATGGGCAGAGCATGGCTGAAGAAGGCACTGCAGGAAGCTTTGGCTGAGTCTCAGAATCAAAACGAAGGCACACCCCTTCTTCTCAGTGAGGCCTGCACAAGGAAAGGGGAGTTGCTCCCCTTGCATGGCTTCCTTCATGAGACTCAAATTCCCAAGAAGAGTGTTTCTGTGACCTCCAGTGCCCAGTGCGGCTCTCTGCATTGTGCAGGAGGATTTGTCAAAAGACCCATTGGGCTTACCAGGCTCCCAGCAATTGATTCAGGCCTGGATGGAAGGCAGAGGACTGGATACATAGAAAACTGGCTCTAGATGCTTTGATAGTGGTGAAAGCTTAGGGGCGATGAGAAACAGGAGCACTTTGGATGGCACAACCAGGCAGAGATAAGGGATACCACTGAGACCGAAGGATGGAGAGAGATAGAGGCAGGGACCATTTCAAACCTCACCCCAGCTTGTGATGTGAAGGATTGTCTCTGTGGGGAGGGATGCAGCTATTAAGAGAAGATATTGATTGCTGAGCATGCCCACCAAGCCTGTTCCGTGGACTCAAAGCTCTTTAAACAATTATGTGAGACAGGTAGGATCTAGCGATTAGCAAGGAAAAGAAAGCCCAGAGGTCAGGCTAGTTTGTTTAAAGAGAAAACTGCAGTGATTCATCATCATATTTCAGACAGCTAAATAAATATTTACTAAACGGGGGCAAGAGCACATGAACAGCAGCCTGCCAAGCCGTCCTTGTGAGGGTGCCTGCCCACAGCTGCGCTGCAGGGGGCACTTAGCTCAAAGACCCCAGGACCTGGCCATGAGAAGATGTGTCCACTGTAGATGTTATGTCACCGTCAGTAATGTCACCCAAGAAACCTGAGAGGGGTTTTTTTTTTTTTGCAAGCTTATGTTATTGTAAATATGTGGGCTATTTTTTTTAATAATCCCATTTGTGGATCATGTGGGCAAAGGGAATAATTGAAATAAGAAATTCCCAAATTATGTCTTAATCATTATTTTCTCCAGTTACTCATTTCCAGGATTTTCTGTTTTCACACTATAAGAATTGTGAGACTAGAAGAAACCCAGTGAGACCACAAATGCCCCTTCATTTGCAAGAAGTGTCAGAGATTTCTAGAGTGATCAGCTGGGAAGGGCTTTAGGCACCTTCAGTCTCCACACAGTGGTTCAAGTCTGAGACTCTTGCCTCTCTCTCTCTTATTCTCTTTGAACTGGATCGCACTTTTCCCTCCTTAGATGTAAGAGTTCTTCCATGTTTTTAGTTATTATTTTATGTATACGGGTGTTCTGCCTGTGTATATGCCTACACACTATGTATGTGCCTGGTGTTACAGAAGACCAGAAGAGGGCACTAGATCTCCTGGTTCTGGAGTTACATACAGATGATTTTGAGCTGCCATTTGGGCTCTGAGAATTCAATCCAGAACCTCTGAAAAAGCAGCTGGTGCTCCTAACCTCTGAGCCATGTTTCTAGTTCCCAACATAGGAATTCTTAATTTATCTAAGCTTTCTCTAGAGTTGTCTTTGAGAGGCCAAATGAATTCACAAATGTGTCAGCCTCTGTTGGTTCCTTTCTGTGGTGGCTTTTTCTAATCAGCCACATGGCCTGGTTTCTCAGAAAAGTGACCCTAGACCTCCCTGTAAGTCAGTGGTTGGGAGAGTTCCTGGACAGGCTCAGTTCTCTGTAAGAGAAGAGTCTTTAAGGGCTATTTTCATCCAGGTGGGATCTCATTGTAAACATTCCAGCTCATCCATCTGCAGCATTATCAACACTGGTTTGCACACTGGTAGACGGCTCAGTGAAAAGGTGCGATGTAGGGCACCATGCTGTACCACGGCCTCTCTCACGGCCATCACCAGTATCTGACAAAAGCAACTTGGAGAAAAAGGGTGCTTTGGCTCAAAGGTTGAGGGAATACTACCCATCGTGGTGGCGGAAGCCATGGTGGCAAGTGGCTCCGTGAGGACATGAATGGGAAGCTGCTTCCTCCCATCTTGGTGACTCAGGAGTAATAGAAAGAGAAATGCCAGAGTTTGATTGGCTTTTTTTCTTTTTCCCTCTTTTATTCAGTCTGGGACCATAGCCAGGGAGCTGCTCACACTCAGACAAGTCTGTCCCACTCAGCTAATCCTCTCTAGAAAAACCCTCGCAGGCCTCCCCTCAGGTGTGCCTCATTACTACCCTAGATATTTATTAATCTAATCAAGTTGACAAGCAAAAATTAACCAGCACAATTTGTAGTCTACACATCCAAGTTTCTCTCTCTCTTTTTCTCTCTCTCTTAAAAGGAATTTACATTTAAATATTGTTCCAAACATAATTAAACATAATTACATACACAGATGATCGGAGAGTTCTGAGATCTTTAATTGTTCATGCTATTGCTTGACCATGAAGAGTAATAAGAAGCTAATGTCTGCAGGCATCTTAAAGATCTTGAGAGATTATAAAACAATGTGAATTTAGCTATGCAAAACAGGACAGAAAATAAAAACTTAAGCAGTGGTTTTTGTAGAAAAGAATATAAGACCATTGGGACTGATGGCAAACAGATGTGCTGCATTTCAGTAGGGCTGTAGCTGAAAACATGATTCAGTGCATTCTATTTCTAGCCCCCAAAGAATACTTTGAAAAATAACAGTTTAGGGACCAAGGTTATCAGAGCTGATTTCTCCTTGAAAACAAAAACACATGGATATATGATATTCAGAGAGTAAGAGATGACAGAGGCAGGGAGACGCTGTTGGCTGATGGTGGGGGCTAGAAACACCACCACACCTCATATCTGACCCAAGCCACTCTTACGGACCCTTATCATCCCTTCAGGTTTCTAAAGAAACCTTGGGAGTAGAGAGTCAAGAGAGGCTGATCCCTATAACAGGTTTTTTTTGTTTGTTTGTTTTTTTTCTGTTGTTAAAATAAAAAAACCCGAGGCTTACTACTTATCAATGGTGTGTACCATTCTGGAATCTGGGTGTCAAGGATTGGGCTTTCCTCATCAGTTTTGCCTCATTGAGGGACTCCATTAACTACGTCACAGCATGACAGATAAGCAGAAAAGAGCTAGTTGTAAAAGATATCACATGATGAGACAGAAAATGACAGGAATTCAGGAGCTGCTCTTGCTTATAACAGTCCAGTCCTCAACATCTGCACAACACCACTCTGAGGCCCACGTTCTAACTACACCCCCTGGTCCTAGCACTGCTACCTTGGTGCCCACACTTCAGTATATCGACTTATGAAGAACATACTCAGAACAACCTCTTTCTGGCTGTATCCTTAGTCACTGGAAATCTCGGGAAATCTGGAGAAGGGATCAGATGGTCTGGAGATGTATGGCTCCAAGGTTAGAAGCAGGTCAGTCACTTGATATCTATGTAGTGGCTGTCACTGCAGGCTGGTTGTATGTCACATGTACTCTCCTGTAAGCCCAGAGCTCCCTGAAACACACACACAGAAAAATACATACCTCCCAGCCTTCACCACTCCCCCAGTCCATCTTTGTTAACAAGTAGCAAAATCAATTCATTTGGATTTTATCTCCGTTTTATTTCCCCTGCTCACCCCATATTGGGGTTGCTAATAAACCACATCATAGGGTAAAGTCTGGCAGCCAGAGGGGAAAGAATGAAAATACAAGCACACAGCTAATGAATTAATTGGATTTTGATGTACTAAGAGTACATAATGAACTCTTGATTATTCAGGGATATGTTCCTAACCTAATGTAGTCCTCTTTATTTTCTTCCTGCTCTGCTTGAGGCTGAGTAATTTGGAACTTGTATAAAACAACAAGTATTTTTGTGGAAACAAAACAAAATAATCATGGTCTAATTGTCTTCTTTAAAAGCCTTTTCACGATTCTATCTATTGTCTATCTTCTATGAAAAGGCAAGCTTTTGAAGGCTAATTTACATTTACATCCTCTCTACCCTCCATCTTCATCCCATAGTATCTTATGAATAATAAACTGTGAGCAGGTGAACAAAGATTTCACTTTGTAGTAGCTCCATACTATGGCATTGACTCATATACCAACATTTATGTACCCATACTCTTAGGATTGAGCACTTGGATGATTTTCATTTTCAGTATCTCTAACAGTATTTCAGTGGGCATCCTGATACATTTTTCTGAGAGTCCTAGACAGAAACACTAGGTTAAAGTAGATGTGTGTTTTGAAGGTTTTGATAAATGTTCTCACACTACACTCCAAAAATATCATGGTAACAGTATATGATAGTATGAGAGTTCTTTATTCCTGGTTCTCGTTCTCTCTCTCTCTCTCTCTCTCTCTCTCTCTCTCTCTCTCTCTCTCTCGTTTCTAGAGGGAGCTTCCCAGAGTTGGGTACCAGTGAGAAATAGACTCTGGAGTAGTACATTGCTTACAAAGGTGTCATTATTACTCAGCCTCTGGTTTCCAAGAGCCCTTCTGTTATTGCTATATTTTCTCCTTTTTTTTTAAAGAAAGATTTATTTATTTATTATGTATACAATATTCTGTATTGAAGTATGTATGCCTACACACCAGAAGAGGGCACCAGGTCCCATTATAGATGGTTATGAGCCACCATGTGGTTGCTGGGAATTGAACACAGGTCCTCTAGAAGAGCAGTCAGTACTCTCAACCTCTGAGCCATCTCTCCAACCCTGAATACTATATTTTCTTAAAGGTCACTCTGTTGTTTTCATTCTTCTTTTTTAAAGATTTATTTATTTATTTTATGTATATGAGTGCTCTATCTGCACATAGACATGAAGGCCAGAAGAGGGCATCAGATCACATTAGAGATAGTTGTGAGCCAACGTGGTTGCTGGGAATTGAACTCAGTACCTTTTGAAGAGCAGTCGGTGCTCTTAACCACTGAGCCATGTCTCCAGCCCATTGTTTTCATTCTTAACTGATTTGCCTGACATCATTTGTGGACTTACTTTATCCACTCAGCAATATCATCTCTGGTGATGATGGGGTGGAAGACTTGGGAGGGGATTTAGAAATCAGGAGCTCCAGAAATAACTAATGCCACCTAGACTGTCCTGTTATAAACCCTCAGAAACAAAATGACACTTTGGGGTGGGGGGCAAACCTGTTTGTTCTCATTGATAAAAAAAGGAGAAAAAAAATGCTCATGATTCTCTTAGGATCCAGAATTTCTCATGGCAGAATCATTGAAAATAATTGCTCTCAAACTAGAAAAGGGCCCTCAGCTTTTACCCTTGGATATCATGTCATAATTCTGGTTTTATGGCAATCCACTGGATTCTCCCACCTTCCAACCAGTCTCTCCTGGATTGAGATCAACAGAAGCCAGACATGGAGACAAAGTTAGTGTTAAAGGAAAGAGAGGGCAGGAGTACAGATGGAGAGCGGAGAGGGGCAGATATAAGGGAGGCAGATAGCCAGGGAATGAATGAGAAGTGGACAGAGGGAGAAGAGATTAGAGGGTGTCTTATCAAAGTCACCTAGCCTTACAGGATCTCATTGAGAAGAGCGAAAATTCAGGAGGGATCACAGTTCAGTGCCTGAGAGCATCCAGGTGTGATCCAATCTTTATTCAGCCTTCAGTGCCCCAAAGCCACCTCCCAAAAACATTTGACCACACTATATTCCTAAGCCCCTCTTGTAGACTACACCCCTATGCATTCCTATGTAGAAATTCTTTGTCAAGAATACCTAAAGTGGGCATCGGATACACAACCAAGATGAGATTTTACATATTCTGGTCCTCAGGATACCATTTGATTTATTAATTATCTAATATACTGATTAAGTGGATTAATAAAGAACCACTACTCATGAGAGTTTTCTACAGCTCTTGATGAGAAGTTTCTTTGCTATCGTGAACCACAAGCCCCAAGAAAGCATCACAGCTGAAGGCTAATCACATGAACTTCTGATGTCCACATGGGTCTCACCTCCCCTGCTCACTCCATAGCCATCTTCTCATATAGGTAAGAAAGTTGTGGACATGGATCCAGGGCAGGAAGTACAGGAAGGAGGATAAGGACTGGGGAAGAAACTAGCCCATGTCACATTTCATAAGGTACCAGGTGCTGTGGAAGGAAGAGGTAGGCTTCTGCTGGGTTGCCTCATTGATGTTTATAGATCTAACTGAGAACACTTTCAATGACAATAGCTGTACTTTTTGCTAATTTCAGTTGAATTTGACAACTGGTTCTCTGATTAGAAATGCTTATTATGAGTCTTGTCTGAAGTGGGAGGAGGTAGCACATATCCACCTCCAAAGTAACAGCAGAAAGCAAAGAAAGTCACTTTTTCTTCCCCAGGGTCTTGGGAACTTTGGAAGTGAGTGACACAAGCCACAGAGAGAGAACATTGCTAAAACACAAGGATACAGAAGAAATCTTTACCATCCAGCCAAACTATGAGAGAGCTCCTGACACCTGTTTGATTAGAAAATAACACACAGTAGAGAGCTCTCATAGACAATACCAGCACTCACAGCTCTTCTTTCTTATTCATTCATTCTTATTAATTCAAATAGCAATGCATTTTCCCAGCAGAAACCTCTATGTTGTTCTCTGCAAAAAGATAGCAATGAACTCAGAGTGTGGGCCAAAAGAGCTTAGTGTGTCTGTCAGCATGGTAGAGAGCTTTGCAAGGCTCTCCCTCCTCTTTTAATTGATGAATAATATCTCTTCACTGAAGACTAGGGGCTTTGAGAGAGATCCCGAGGCCCCATAAGTGGTGTATAGTTTAATACCCCTTGGTAGGATATTGAGGAACAATAAATAGAAAAACTGGATTTACAGTGTATTCTTTGGGGACCATCAGCTTGCTAAGCATTGAACAATCTTGTCCAGAAAACAATGCAAGGGCATTTTTCTGCCCCAAGAAATAATTTGACCATTTGAAACATGTGTTTAATCACTGTAAAGTCATTCTCCTGCCTTTTACTTTTCTAATCACCCCTCTCTCTCCTCTCTCTCTGTGTGTCATGTGTGTGCACACACGTCCATTTGTGTGTGTATGTGTGCTTGTGTGTGTGTGTGTGTGTGTGTGTGTGTGTGTGTGTGTGTTCAATCACAGAGAAGGCAAGCCCCTGTCCTTTCATTAGTTCTATGAAAGTACACTTTAAAGTCAGGAACACGGAAAGCCCTGTGGGTGCAGCTGAGGTTAGTGTTTATACTGTGGTTGCTGCAGACACTCAGGAGAGCCTTTGGCTCCCTACCACACTGCCTTCCTTGGCTGGTTCTACGTGTGGCAATGGGATCGATCATGCTTTCTGACTGGGCCTGTCCATTTGGTCAAGCAGCTGACTGAATTGATCTCTTCATGGAATGAGGCTAGTCATTTGATTGAATTAACCAACCTGAGTGTTTGCTGTGTTTTACTTTTGTGATTTTCCTAGTAGACATAGCCAATGCCTCGGGTTATCATTAGATGTTTTACTTCTGGTGTTTGGGGCCTGGCAGAGAAAAAGCAAAACTGCCTCCTCATGACAACGGCTAAAAGCTGGCAGCTCTTCATAGCCGTTCAAATCCCTGTGTCCCCTTCTGACAGGCCTCCTAGCAGCCTGTTTATGCTGAGTTCCAAAGGCTCTCTATTGGCAGTGCCACTGCCGCATCCTAACCCCTGTTCTCTGCAAGGTCCACCCAGGATTTCTATGTCTGCACAAATTCCTTGGATGTGTTGTATGTTCTCCTCTGTTTAGTCATTCAGCCATAACCTTTCCATTTTGAATCCTGCCCTACTCATGGTTCAGCTCCCTAGTTCAATCTTTTACATTTATCTCTATTGAATTCCAGTTGCCTTCTGTTAGAAGAGGCACTTAAATTATCCAAGCCTCGCTCCACAGGCTCAGACTCCAAGTCCAAGACAAATCTGTTGAGCACTTAGGATCATTGGCTGTATGAGGAGCTTGGGAGTATAAATGTATCTGAATTGAGCATTTCTTAATGATAGTGGAGGCGACAGAGAACATGGGAGACACTGGATTTATAAAATTTCAATCATACTTTCTCAGTATGGGAAGAAAATGGACCAGAAAAATTATTTAGAGAGTGAGAAAATAAATGTACCTGTGTAGTCTGTAAGGGATGAACACATAGCACATTGTGAGGCCCTATTGGATATGACCACATTAGATACATCAAAATACAATGTGGCCCTTTGTTCTCCTTTGTCAAGGAAATTTATAATTATTAGGTCATTAACCTTCTTGTTGCTCATGTGCTGATGATGACAGGAAGTTATGATTCTTCTCATTTTTCAAGGATGAGAATGTATTTTAGGGATAGACAAGGGCTGTGACATTCTAGGAGGGGTCCCTAGCTTAGCTATTCTATTCTAAAGTCTTTGCCAATATATCCTAGCCACTGAAAAACAGAAAACACACTGAGGGACCAAGACCTTAGAAATCTCCAAACAAGGGATTCAATACTGCAGCATTATGCATAGCAAGCCATTATGGAGAAGTCTCAGTTTTAATGTGGGAAGAAATGAATAATGGATTGTTCCAATTGGTTTCTTTCCCTAGATAAATCTTCAACAGTTTGCAGCCTAGGTTTCATTGCCGTTCAGGTCTAAATGCAGCATCTCAATGGCTTCCACAGCTTTCTTCTCTGAACAACAGATTCCAATTCAAGCCCAAGCTAAAGAGTATGGGATTCAGTAAGCATTTTTAATACTACAAGACCCACCCACCAATCAGGGAGCCAAAAAAGCTTAAGGAGGCTGGGATTCTCCTTACATCCATGAATCAGATTTTCTTCTGATTGTTATATCTTTTGCTTCTGCGTGTCTGAAAGGAGTAGGACAGAAAATGGGAGATGAGGCTGGCCTGGGCGATGACTCTGTTGGTTCCCAACAGCCGAGCCCACCTGTTGAGCACTCCTCATTCCTTCAGAAACAGACAAGACCCCATTGTTTCTAGGGGGTGGAGAGGGAAGGAGATGATACCCCAAAATAACCTGAGGACATGGAATGAGATCACATAATTCAAAGCCAAGTACAGATGATAGAAGGAGAAGCATGTAAGCCAGGGACAGACAGAAAAGAGTGTCATCAGCCTAAATGAGAGTGCCAGGAGAGAGAAGCCCTGATTAGCAGAGGCTTCAGGAAAATGCCAGAAACAACACAAAAGCTTTCAATAACTATGTTAAGAATTAGGAGAAATAGGAAGGGACAGGCACATTCTTCAGTGGAAGGGTAAAGATTAAATGAGAGTTGAGGACAACTCAAATACTTTATTTCTTTGCAGACATTTAGGATCTTTCAGTAGTAGACAATGGAATCAGTGTTGTTAAAATGATTTTGATATTTGAGCTGGATAAACCAAATGTAAATGGTTACCTGGAATAGTGAAAAATTTCTAAACCTGATAATTTTTGGACTGTGTTTTTAAAGAAACACAAATGCTTGTTTAAAAAAATAGAAAAGATTATGGGAAAGAAACCAGAAGACTAGAGGTAATAAAACCTTGTGTGTGTGTGTGTGTGTGTGTGTGTGTGTGTGTGTGTGTAAAGAAAGGAGATTGTAGATTGTACAGCCCAGTGAATTTGGTACTGATCATTACAGAAAGTGTGAGATGAATTATTGCAGTGGACTATGTGGTTTTAGAAGGGAAAAAGTGATCACTACAGGGTGGCATGGGTTTAGTGAAGAACAGACAGTGAAATTCCATTTTGATTGGATTTCTAGATATAAATCAGTCAAGCACTATAGATAAGGCAAGCTCCTTCACAAAGTGTGACTTGATACCTTTTTGGATGGAGTGGAAAATTGGAGGCTTCAGGACACTATTAAACAGCATCATGGTTAACTGGTCAGGAATGGCCAGATAGTACGTCATGTCAACAATGTGAGAATATTCTATACTATGTTGGAGGGGCTCACACTTTGCTTTATCATCCATATTTTATCAATGAATTAGGTGAAGATTCAGAAAGCATGCTTAGCAACCTTATGGGTGAGACAGCAGGGCCAGGACTCAAAGCATCTTCAGTTTACAGGAATGGTTAAAACTGACAAAGTAAAATTTAATACAGTTAAAATTAAGGCCCTGAGCTTTCACTTAAAAAAGAATAATCAATTCACATAAAATATATTTGTAGATTATTGTTTGATTAGACTATCAGTAGAAAATTACAGTATATATGACCACAAAAGCACTGGAGAAGGCATTCTGTCCAGGAAAAAAAAAGTTAAACTTACTATGTTTTTTTTTTTTTTTCTGCAGAACTATGCTTGAGAAGTACAAGTTTTTCCAGGGAATTCTAACACAGTGGCAGGGTGTCCTGGAGCCTCATTAGGAGAATACCTGGACAACAACTGGTAAAGCTAGAGATACTTGGGTGTGTATAACTTAAGAAAGTTCTCACAACCATGCACAAGAAGATACATCAAGAATGCCCTAGTGAACACTCCTCCATTGCTGGTGGGAGTGCAAACTTGTACAACCTCTATGGAAATCAGTCTGGCAATATCTTAGAAAACTTGGAATAGTTCTACCTCAAGACCTAGCCATACCACTCCTGGGTATACATGCAAAATATTTCTCACCAATCCACAAGAACATCTCAAGTATGTTCATAGCAGATTTATTTGTAATAGCTAGAAACTGGAAACAACCCAGATGTCCCTCAACCGACAAATGGATTTAAAAGGTGTGGTCCATTTACACAATGAAATACTACTCAGCTGTCAGAAACAAGGAGTACTCCATTCAATTTGCTCCCAAATGGATGGAACTAGAAAAGCTCATCCTGAGTGAGCTAACCCAGACCCAGAAAGATGCACATGGCATCTATTCACTTATAACTGGATTTTAGTCATATAGTACAGGATAACTATCTTAAAACCAACAGACTGAAAGGAACAGGAACATAGACTTTGTTACTTGTTAGTGGGACACTGTGCCCTAGTGGAGCTGTCATGTCGGCTTCCAGTGCAAGAGGAAGCTCTTAGCACTCATGTGGCTGCAGAACTGAAGGGGGCTGATATGTAGGGCACCCCACACTGGAGGAGTAGGATAGGTGGGAGAGGGTGAGAGGGTGAGAGGATGGGCCTGGGAGGGATGGAGGGAGGGCACTGTGATGGAGATGTAAACTGAAGTAATAAATAAACAGTTAAAAAAAAAAAAGCAAAGAATGCTCCTAGCAGCATTCACTGTCATGGCTATGAGAAGAAATAACCTAAATTTCCATCAACAAGAGAATGACTGAAGAAAATGGGATATATTCATGATTCTCACAATTATTATTGTAGAAAAAGGGAAGTTAATGGAAATATTTGCAGTATGATGGCATTTATGTACATCAAATGAAAACCATATGCCTGAATGTTATTTATTGTTCATGATGCATATGTATTAAGTACAACAATACAGAAATGGATGAAGTGGGAAATAGCAAGTCCATGGTGGTGGCTGCTTCTCAGTGGAAAGGGAGGATAAGGCAGTATAGGAAAGACATACAGACTTTACTTCTTTTTATCAGATTAATTTTAAAACTGGCATGTTGGGTATATGGCTTATTTCATTCTGTACAACAATATCCTGTGCTTAAAAATAACTAAAATACATTACAATACTTTGGAAGGAAGGTTTTAAATATATGTTGAAGTGACATTCACATATCACAGGATTAACTATTTTAAAGTGAGCCTTTCAGGAGGATTTAATAATTCACAATGAATTATAGCCACCATCTTTACCTAATTCCAAAACATTTCTATCACTGACTAAAAGTCACCTAAACGCTACTCATTTTCTACCCATGCTTCATAGGAGGCCTTTGTTCGTTTATACAAAAAAAAACTTTTTATAGATACATTTTTATTTATTGACAAAATTTTAGGGTTTCAGAAAAACTAAGTGGAAGACCTAGTGGTTTCCCACGCACTCCTCACCTCCACTCACACACAGCCTCCCCATCAGCAGTCCTCACAATCAGAATGGCACAATGGTTACTGCCGATAAACCTTTATCTGTACATCTGGATGGTGGGTTTTTTTACCAGTTTAGACAAATGTATGATGACATATATCCACCATTATAGTATAGTACATTATATGCATGATGACATCCATCCACCATTATAGTATAGTACATTATATGCATGATGACATCCATCCACCATTATAGTATAGTACATTATATGCATGATGACATCCATCCACCATTATAGTATAGTACATTATATGCATGATGACATCCATCCATCATTATAGTATACTACATTATATGCATGATGACATCCATCCACCATTATAGTATAGTACATTATATGCATGATGACATCCATCCACCATTATAGTATAGTACATTATAATTATATGCATGATACACCCACCCTTATAGTATCACACAGAACTGGTTTGTTACCCTAAAATTCCCATTTTGCCTACCCATGCATTTCCATAATGCATTTTTAAGGAAGGTGCTTTTAAAGAGTCATAAGAACAGAGGATACATAATAATCATCTTTAAACATTTTAAAATCTCTCTTGTGCAAGAGGAATTCAATTTCTATCCTGTAAAGCTCCCAAGGGATCGATGAATGGATATGAAGAGAAAGAGTTTGGTTTGATGTAAGGGGAGTTTCCTAACAAGATTGGCACAGTATATCAAAGTAGTTCAGAGTGTGACTTTGAGTTAGAAAGAGTTGGGGTAAAATCTCTCTGGTAAATATTCTTTCTGGGAACATTGCTTAACTCCTCTGAGTTTTTGTTTCTTCATATTTATGAAATAGATAGTAATAATATAAAACTAATAGCATCATTGTAAGAAAATTTTTGAAAGAACAAAAATTGTATATATTTATGAAAAAATATATGTAAAATTATATATATATATAAAATTCATATATATATATATAAAGAATGATCTATACAGAGAGTGGATGCTCAGAATGTTGTCTGAGGTCATGCTGAGGCCAAATGATGAGCTGTCCGAGGTGCTGAAGCAGAGAGCCTGGATAGCTTAGTGAGACCATGTATCAGTCATTTGTCTGCTCAAACATTCTTTGTTCTCCAGGACAATTAATTATATTTGTACTCTAAAGGGCCAGGGCTGCCTGCCCACTGAATTGGTGTGTTCATCTTGGTATTTTATATCATTGACCCTCTTGTAAGGAGAAAGAAAACAAGTCCAGGAGCCCAAGACCAAGGAGATAAGCTTAAGACATAGGATGGTATCCTCAGTATCCAGAACAGTTCTGTTTTGGCTTGCATAGCCAGGGAAAATATAGTTTCTTAAAATTATTTGAAGATATACTTATTAAGGAGCCCAGAAACTGTAGCCTCAGCCTTGGCAATTGAAAGCAGAAATTAGAAATTACTTCAGATTGTTCATGGGTTTATATATCTGACTTTAGTTAAGGATAAAGCTAGGGGGTGTTAAGTCTATGGGCAATGGAAGTTCAGGACATTGGAATGACAGCTTAGACTCAAGACCCAGCCATCTTGACAGTATTTTCTCCAGATGACCAGCTGAAAGTATGTTTCAGTGATGCTGCCCCCAGCTAATTTTGGAATCTTGTGCCTCCATCCCCTGGAACCTTGTGTCTCAATCTCCAGCCAAATTTAAAAGAGACATGTTTCTCTCTATATTCCAGTTATGGATGTCAGACAGTGTGGCTGGATGAGCCATGTGACCACCCAGTGTACTTGAACAGAGGGACACCACAGTGCCAGTGCTTCCCAAAACTGCCAAGTGCGTTCTTACAGACATGAGCCTGGTCTAGAGGATCTTATCATACAAATTGAAAATATGTTTTCAATGGAGTAACAGAACCTGCCCTTCAGACTGAATCTGTTTTTTCACACTGCTGCAAGAACTTATCTGATTCATATCTGAGATTGTTCTATACTGTGGATCTATGAGTGAAATGTGGCCAGAGCCAGTACTGTGTAAGAGTCTTATCATATGCGGTCATTTGCCATCTGCTCTGGCCTCTCTCCTTTATGACCTTGAGTTTTCTGACCCTATCCTTATACTTAATTCATGCTAGAAATTCAATAATAGTTCCTTTAACTGAAGACAATTGAATCAATATGTAGAGAAGGAAAGTATAGTGGGTTGTTTTCTTACAAGTTGCTAGATGGTCCAGCCATCAGCAGCTATACTAATGCTTATATTCTTTATCCATAATTTTATCTATGTATCTATCTGTTTATTTAATTTGATTGGTTGGTTGGTTGGTTAATTAGTTAGTTAGTTAGCTAGGGTGCTGGGGATGGAACCAGGACTTACTGCAGGTTAGATAATCCTTCTCTCTGAGCCACATTCTGATTGTTCCTCCCCTTTCCTCTTAGATTTCTTTTTTTTTTTTTCCTTTTGATACATGGTCTCACTAAGTTATCCAGGCTATTCTTGAACTTTCTCTGTAGCCCAGGAGAGCCTTTGAAATGATGATCCTTCTGCCTGGGCCTCCTGTGTGGCTATGGTTACAATCTTGCTTCACTGGTAGCTTGAGAGAGACATGGGAATCTGTACGATCAGTGAACTCTTCATAGTGACAACATAACTTATAGAAAGGAAAGAATTCTGCTCAGCACATCAGCCCAGAAATAAGGGATGGAGGAATGATGTAGCCAGTAGCCATCTCTGTCAGGGCCAGTAGGTCCTGTGGCCACATCCCCGGTCTTAACCACCAAGGAAGGCACAGCCCAGCTCTTGGGAAGTGCCTCTGCTGGAAGAATCACAAAGTATCTAGTTACAGGGGAAATAACCATCAAATTACCTTAAATAATAATACTTTCCAGACAAATAAGCCCCTATGCCACCTGTCAATCTTCTGCAAAACACACATGCCTGAAATGACAAACAAAAGTTCTTTTCTTGAACCCTTGGTGAGAACCAGCCTCAAAATATGGCATGATTCAAAACAGACAAAATGAAAAGAGGTAATCTGTTTTGTTTGGCATAGAATAGACCCCTGCCACTCTCTAAGAGGTTCATGGAAGCACATCTGTGGCTTGTGCGCACTTAGAGAGTTCAAGAGCATCATTTCTCAAATGGAAACTATAGTGCCATTGACCCTTGACTCAGCATTCAGTGTTAGATTTTTGTCTGGTGGTGCAGCTACTGGAGTCCTCCTTCCTGCCAATCAAGAGCAAAAGATAACATCAGGTGAACATACATAGCAAGTCTGTGAAGAGTTTCTAAAATGCCAAGTCCCTGAATGTCTGACCATCAAGGAAATTTGCCCAATTTCAACATCGAGAGAAGGGAGGTGGCTGCTCTCTGGCTTTGTTTCATTAGCACTCAGCTCACTGAGACTGTTCATTTATGGGGTGCCTGAGGTTGCAGATGATTCATTTGTTCAGCCCACAGAATGGTAGTATTTCCATTAGTACATTTCAAACCCTATTTTCTATGAAATGGGCAACTATTCTGTGTCTGTATGTGTGAGCATATGCTCACACAGTAATATGTGTTCATGTGTTTGTGTGACATGCACATATAGGCAATCGTGTGTACTATGTATATGGGCATGCATGTATGTGTACAAGAGTGGGTGTTGTTTTAAAGGTTTTGCTGAGATTAACTTAAACACAGCTGAGTCAGACAGCAGAGTCATTCTCAGATCCACTTCCTGCTATTGTATTTTTCTTTCTATCCAAATCAAAAATGCTGCAGAACAGAGCTGTTCTCATCTTAATTACTGCAGAAATATTGCTAATTAGAAACAAGGGAAGAAGTGTTAGGGATTTGCCTCAGAATCACAGGCAGCATTATTTTCCAATGGATATTAAAAGACTTGCAAAAGAGGCTAAGATAGAGTTGTGAAGTGTGTTTAGGGCTCCAGTGGTAAGATGGCTGTGAGGGGAAATTAAATATCTGGGAGGAAAATGTTCTCAGATGTTGGAATTATGCCTGTAGCCATAAAACTGGATGCTGTGATCCTGTCTACCTCAAACAGGAAATGGGATCAAGAGCTCTCCAAGTAACTGGAGGCTGGGAAAGTGCTTATGACTCAAACCTTTTAACCAGTGTCCCTCAGCTGCATTTACAATGGACATGAACTCAAATACTGGGGATGGAGGTACCCTGTCCCTTCTGTTCTTGCCACTCTGTCCATTTTGTTTCTTTCACCTCTTCCTTTTAGCCTCAGGTAAATCAAAAGAGTAAATGGGCGTGAGGAATCCATATTCTGAGCTCTATTCTGTGTGGTTAGGGTCCTGGGTTTGTGGGACATAAACTGAAGTGAGTTGAGAGCTGAGTAGACAGTATATGATGGTGTGGGACCTCAGGATTTACTCAGGTCTCCCAGGGTCCAATCCAAACTCCAAGGCCATGGTGTCAGCTGTCTCTAACCAGCAGACAATGACACAATAATAATTCATCTGATCAGTTTCAGCATTTCAAGTTTCCAGTTCCTTAAGCCAAGAATTAAATCTAGAGGCATCATATGAGACCATGAAGGGGCAGGGGTGAGACCCAAAGAGTTAGAACAGGAATAACATGGGGATAGGAAAGAAAGGGGGGGGGGATTTTATGTAGTACAGAGACAGAGAAGATAAAGAAATTAACACCTCAATATCTCAAATGGATAGTGTGGCTGAGGAGATAAATTCTATAATAGTTTCCTTGCCTTAGATACATGACTTCACTTGTACCATAAGCAATCAGAATTTTAGGCTCTTTATGTGACAAAGAAAAGGTCATACAAGCCCTCTGATTTCAATTTCCTTGTTCATATACTATTTCTTGCCCTGACTGTTGCACCTACTTACTCTGAAGATCAAATAAGGCAATGCATATATACAAGGCAACTGGCTAGTGTTGACTGACAGAAGATTTGAGGTTAGATATGTCTCAGCACTACACAGATAAGCTACATCATTCACAAACCTACATGGTTAACAGAAAGAACCAAGGGCATGTAGACATGTATAAGAGCTTGGCTTAAAGCCAGGCTAAATTTAAGAGAAATAATGCTTTCCCACCTTCCACCCCAAGAATGGGATAAAAGAAAAGCATTCTTATTGCCAAGGTGCCATGTCAGTTTGTTTTCTGTAGTTTCCTAATTCCTAAACAAGACTTTAGAAAGTCACACAGAGTTACAGGGCTCCTCACAGAAACAGCAAGTCCTTGGCCCATTCCTCCCCAAGGCTGAAAACTGAGCTTCATATGCAAACACCATTTGCCATTTATTTTAGCATTTGCCTAAATAAAAATGTATAATGTATTTATTATGAACATATACTGTTGTTTTTGAAACGTTCTATTTTTTTAAATAACATTATATGTGAATTATCATATTCCGCTATGTTGATGTACAGCTGTGTGAGGTAAGGCTTTCTCTCTGGCAACCATTGCTCCACCACCTATGTTCCCACAATGCACACATGCATACCTTCTTCCCCATCCTCCCAATACAGCTTATCAAAATTATCACAAATTTTTATTTCTTATTTTCACTATTTTGCCTTTATAACTATTATCCATAACAAAGCTGTGTGTAGTACAGTGATCATGTTTCTTCTTTTATACAACTTTTTGGACATCCCTAGAGTTCAATTTCTTCTCTGCTTATTTTCTTGGTGCTTAATTACAGTATTAACAAACTGACAAATTCATAAAACATGAAAACTTCCAAACACCTTAAGCAATGCATCATTTTTTAATTTTTAGGGAGATGCTCTTCTGAGAGCCCACCTTCCTTCTCTGTCAATTGGTTGATGGCTTATATCCGCATAACCCCAATCTTTCTGGGACTTCTTTCATTAATTTTATTTCAGTAATTCATTCTTTCTCTGTACGACCCTCTGTTCTCCAGACCCAATGTCACCACTTCCCTTTTTGCCTACTTCCTTTGTCTTGTGCCATGCAACCTCCACTAGCTTCCTGGGAAGCGTTCCATCAAAATTAAATTGTCTGAAAGTAAGATCTTAGATATTTGAAAATGCAGTGACTCCTTGGACTTGATCGGTAGTTTGGCTAGATATAAAAGTTTGCCTTGAAAGTTATTATCTCCCAAATTTTGAAGAAAATACTTCATTGTCTTTTAAAATCCAGTGTTCTGTTGAAAGTCTAGGGTCATCCTGATTTCTGGGTGGTTGTTTTGACAGTACTGAGAATTGACCTAAGACCTCACATGTAAGCTATAGACTCAGCCTGATCTCTTATATCTTGTCTATTACCTGCCTTTTAAAAGAGATCTCTATATTTATTTATCCGTGATTTTCTGAAATTTCATGACAATGTATCTTGATCTGATCCTAAGTTTTATTTATTGTGCTGGGCATTAAATAAGCCTATTTAAAAATGTGACATCATCACTTCAATATAAGAATATTACCTTGTTTGGTTGGTTGGTTTTTTGTTTGTTTGCTTTATGTATTGTGTGTGTGTGTGTGTGTGTGTGTGTGTGTGTGTGTGTGTGTGTGTGTGTGTGACAGGAATTTGCTATGTAGTCCTAGCTGGCCCAGAGCTCACAGAGCTCTGGGTTTAAAATCTTTCATGTACAACCACACTTTGCTATATATTTCTTTAATAATGTTTATTCCTCAATTCTCCTTGTAGCTCTTTTCTACCCCTCCTCCTTTTCCCTCTCCCATTAGTTAGAAGTTGTGTTTCCATGGATGGACTACCTTATTTTCTCATCTTTTCTTTCCTATTTTCCATCTTTTGTGTATCTCTTTCTGGAAGAATGCCTCATTCTCATGTTTCATACATCATGTTGATTTTACAGTTTTTTCTTGATATCTTAATCTTTGGTACTCAAATATTTTCTTTTTTGAATATTCCCTTTGTAAATAGCATCCTATTAAATGTTATTTTTCACTTAAGTTTTTTTCCCCTATTCCCTAAATCTTCTATTCCAACTCTTGTTTCTTTCTTTACTTTTATCTTTTCTCTACAAAAGACCTCAGGAGTCTAGTTGTTTTCTGGTCACACTTCAATTATAAATAATACAAAAGAGCCAATTAATGTTGTCTGTGCAAATGTACACATGTGTACACAGATAGTGGGGAGGTAAAACTGGATTTTTTTTGACATCACCTGCTCCCAAATAATGACATAGAGAGCTTTTGTATTTATTATAAGCTTATGGCACTATAATTGGGCAGATTCTCAGCTATTTTAGCTGGATTATACTGGCCTGGCCTACTTTCCACATGGCCCATTACCTATCCATCTTAGTCTATAGTCCTGGCTTCTGTTTCTCTTCTGTGATTTCCATGCCTGGGCTTTCTACCCAGAGTCCATGTCTCTGCCAGAAGTCTTGTCTCCCTCTCTTGCCTCAACTATTGGGCATTCAGCTCTTTATTTAACCAATCAGAATGTGAGAGAGAACAATGTTTACAGAATACTAAGGCAGGAATTGCTTCACAAAAATGACAATACCAAAGTCCACCTTCTGTCATCAACATTTGAATAATACAAAGACAATCTTTATACAGTGCACAAAAAGATCATCCCAACTGGGAGGAGGTGGGAAAATGTAGTGGCCCCTCCATTTTCCCCACAACACTCTGAGCCTTCTTTCTACAACAAAGTCCTGCACTGGAGGCGGAATGTCATAGGTCAGCATACTCATTTTACTCGGTCCTCCTGTTTTTATTATTCTCCTTATATCTGATGCCAGCTGAAGGAACTGTCCTCAAGTCCAGAGTCAATCTGGTGCAGTATGTCCACAGAACAAACCTCTGGTGTTTCCTGGATGTGAAGGTAGGAGAACTAAAGACTTCAACCCTGCCTTCCTGTTGGCAATGACATTTACACTCCATCCTTCAGACACACGGGTATCTAGCTTCAGAGTTTTCCCCAAGTCTCAAAACAGATTGCTCCTCTGGGGCTTCCTCTTCTTTGGGTACTTTGTCTGCTCTTCTATCCCACCTGCTTCCCTTCTTGAAAAATACTGTTATGACCACTCTCTTTGTAATTATCTCCTTATACATTAAAGCCTTTGTTCCCCACAGAGAACACAGTAGTTTTCTATTGTGGTGTAGTAAGTCACCAGAAGCCGAGCAACTTAAAACAATACAGATTTGATATCCCATTTTTGAGTCAGGAGTCTAGTATGTTTTAACTGTGTCCTTAGCTTAAGAACTCAGCAGACTGAAACTGTGCATTTGACCAACCATGTCCTCATCTGAAGACTTAACTGGAAAAGATCCACTTCTAAGCTCTTTCAAGTTGCTGCAGGATTCTTTAGACTGCAATTATAAGACCAAAGTCCCCATTGCCATTCTAGCTATTGGAAAGGCTCTTCATCTTGACCACGTACACTCATCCACAAAGACCCTCTCACATCAAGTTGCTCTCATGCTTCATAACGGTCTCTGACTTCTACAATGTGATCTACAACCAGCCAAAGAAAACTCTCTGCTATCAAAGGACTTGTGTGAGTCAAGCAAGTCCATCCAGGCAACTTCCTATGCTGACTGCAAGCACACCATGTAACATTTAACCTCATCACAGGAACAAAGCCACACGTCCATAGCTTCAGAGACTACACATAGCATGCATGTCAGGAAAGGGGGACTCTCAGGGAGTTCCAGAATTGTGCTATTGCAGGAGAGCAAAGATAACTGTGATTATTTGATTCACTATGTTTAATTACATGTCTCTCCTGACTAATACTACAGAATTGTTACTGTTGCACTTCGGTTGTTGAAATCAATACTCTGGACATTGCAACAACCTTGGTTAGCAATGAGAGTAGTGCTCCGTTTACTTAAAAGTTCAAGAAAAATGAGATTCCTTTTTTCATTCTTTCACCCAAAAGAAGAAGCCTTATGAAGCCTTATATGTCCACGAGACCAATGCATACCCTAAGCAGGCTCTCACATGTTTCCTTTCAAAACCATAGGCTTTCGAGAAGCCTCGAAGCCAGCTTTGGACAGTATGGCTTTGTATGCCTTCAGTGGTCCTGACACACAGCTCAGTAGCATTTGCTGTTCCTGCTATACACAGGTGTCATATACTCACAACCAACCAGCTGCATGAAGATATTACCAATGAGAAACAACACCTTGGCACAGGGACATGGTGATTTATCCTGACTTGTCAGGTCCCAGTGGTAGTTGTTGTGTTTAGTGATGAATCACTAATTTCTAGAAACCTTGACTGAAACCTGAAGGCAGGAGATAAATGTGAGTGGGGGTATTGCTCCAGGCATTCCAGCAGATAAATGGCCAGTCACGACTTAAGGACGGTTTTACATTTTCTGAGTGTAATCAAGTGAGATGTAACCAATATTCTTTAGTTCATTAGCTTCATGTCTCTTAACCTTCACTGTTGACCGCTCCCTTACAGAATGCCTCCTTTCCCATCCTAGTGTTTTAAAAAAAAAATTTAGCTTAGAGTAAAAATGATGGGTGAGCCACTGGCAGGTAGCCAGGAGAAGGGCAGATAAAGTGGTCCTAAGGGGAGGAAAAGTCATACATAATTTTGTCTTAAAGGAGAGAAAAGTGAGAAAGAGGGAGGCAGGCTAGGTGGGAAGATTGGCCTGGGGAAAATAGTCTGATTTCAGTATCTTTCCCATGCTGGTGTCTTTCTCATTATAGCCACCTGGGCATCAGTAAATCAATAACACATGCAACGTCTGGAAGTGATTCAGGGAGACGCCTCCTCTTGCTGCTGCTAGATAGAGCAGCAGCAGGCCACACCTTGCTCTATTTCCTATTTGGTTTTTACTCCTAGGGAAGGTCTCTGGACTTCTTTCATAATAAAAATCTGTTTATTCATTTATTCCTCCATGAAAAACACAGGTGAGAGGATAAGATTCTTTCCTGTGGAAATGCTAGGGTCTCTAGGTAAGAGCTTCCTTCTGTTGAAACTGTTGTGCGCCCCACTCGGTCTGTCATGAACATGAGTCAGTACCTGGTTATGGTCCTGCCTAGATGGCAGTTCCCTGTCAACCTAACATCTAAGTCTTGACCCCAGTGACCTGGCTTCTTTCTCATTAGAGTCACTCTGTACAAACACACTCTGATGGCTTTGTACACACTATCCTTCTGCACAGATCACTTCTCACTTCTTTGTGGAAATGTCAGAGAGCAGCTACTCATCCTGAAAGTATCCCACCCCCCCACTCTCATTTCCTCTGAGGATCTTTCCACATCGCTGGTTCCCAGTTGCACTTCTGCTCCTCCAGGCATGTAGGAATCTGGAGTGAGCTACCGATTAATTAAGGGAAAATTAAAGATCAAGTAGGCTCAAGATCATGAGGGAGGAGTGACAGACCTACAGAAAAATGGGTTTGGTCTGCATGAGATAGATACAGGGATGTGACTTGCACCATACTCACGTGGGAACTGTCATTTGGAGTGCACAGGGCAGGGGATGCTAGTGTCGGGATGCTTGAGGGAGCTGGAGCTGGCACCCTTGGGTCATCACTCTGCTGAGCACTTTTAGGGAGTCCAGCAACCGCCTGAGAGACCAAGAACTCTATTATCCATAAGACAGCTAATGTTCGTCATGTTTCTGTTTTGACAGTGGTATCTCTTGAATGGAGAACTGAGATGAGCTAGGAGTATGAAGTACAAAAGAACAGGGAGAGTGCAACAGGCACTCTACACTCCCGCCAATTGTGTATTCAAGCCCAGGTCTGCAAAAGAAAATTATTTGGAAATAAAATAGACTCTGGCTGGAGCTGAGCCTCTGCCTACTTGCTACAGTGTATGACCCTAACTCTACTTGACTCAGTACCATCTACGGAGACTGACTCATTCCCCTGAGCCTATACATGTGTACCCACAGTACAGAGAAGTCTTTAGACTTCTAAAGAGGCCGGAGGGATCCTCTCTAATTCAGAGCATCCTCTGAATGCTCAGGTGACACAAGGTGATCCGACAACTCACAACATATCCCACAGACTCAATAGAGATAAAAGGCCACTCATGCTTTGAAATTCCTCCTAAAAGGCACGCCAAGTTTGGGCATTTGTCTTTGTGGATAGTATTAGATTTCTACAACTGCAACTATGGCCCCTGTGGCCTCTTTCCCTTTGGTCTATGTTGGAAGGGAGTTCTATATCCCATGAGCCATGTCCTGATATAAAGAGGTAGGGGGAAGAATAGAAATCTTTGAGATAACAGATGTTGGCAATTCTACTTCTTCCTCAATTGACAGGAAGTTCTGACCTTCTGTGACCTGATTCTCCTTAGCCTGTCACACAGCCCATACAACCTCACCCCAATGTCAAATTATTTTTTTCAGTATAGAGGAACTTCTCTGGTAAAGAACAAAGTCAGTCTCTCTCTCTCTCTCTCTCTCTCTCTCTCTCTCTCTCTCTCTCTCTTTCTCTCTCTCTCTCTCTCAGCCCTGAGTCCTATACTCCTGCTTGGCACACATAAATACAGAGTACTACAAAAGTTTGCATGCCTTCCTTCTCTTCTCCAAATGCTGTCCTCTTTGTAATCTACTTTTCTCCTCTTCTTTTCATTATTTCTCACATCCCAATAAAGCTGTGGACAGTCTCTCAGCAAATCAACCTAGTACTTCAAATGGAAGGCTCCATGTTCAGTTCTAATTCCACTGTCCAAAAAAGCATAGATTTCCAGAATATTTCTCTTCCATACCTTCTGCTTATGATATATACAACCTATGACTACTCCAACATATTCCCAGGCAGGCTTAGAGCCTTGGCAGGCTCAGAATCTTTTAGTATGTGTGTGGTTGTGGGGGTTATGATGTATTGAAGACCTGCTGTCTGAGGTTGGATGACTTTCATTTGAATCCTTGCTCTATTAGAATCAGGACTTAGCTACTTATTAGCTGTGTGAGCATGGATGAGTTAGTCAAATACCCTCTGACCTCAGTGTACTCATCTGTATAATGGAAATCCTAACCCAATACTTCAGAGTTGCTTTGAAGATTAAATTAGTGCACAAAAGAGAATCAGAGCAGTGCTGAGTACACAGGACTGTCAAAACTGGATATTGTTTTTAATATTATGAGGGAATCAGATATAAGTATTTTTAGGCACATGACCTCAGTAATTACAATGTTGCTCTTTCCACCTTCATCTGATCTTCCTCATCAATCTACAGTCTCAAATACCTCCTGCCCTGAGTAAAACAGTCCTTCTATTCTATCTATGTTCCAACTGTTTCTTTCTATTTTCTTCTCTCCAGCATCAGCCTCATAATGTAAGCAATCTTGACAGCAATCTCTGCCTCCTCACCTCTCACTCATGCCTCAATCCCTGTAATCTGGCTTTAGCTTCCAACATACCTCTAAAATTGCTTCCTCTGAGATCACCAATGACCTCCCTATTGCTAAAGCTAATTGCTTCTCTGTCACTCTTAACCCCATTGACCATTTGCTTTTTTTTTTTTTTTGGAAATGTTTCTTTCATTGCTCAGGCACTATTTCTTTTTCTGGTTGTAGCATTCAGCTTTTGTTATGTTAAGAAATAATCCTAAAATCTCAGCTGCTTATGACAAAGAAGGTTTTCTTTTAGGCTCAACTCCCACACCAGCTGAAGGCTAGATATAGCTCTGTTCCTCTTACTTCTTTTTTCCCCTCTATTTGGTGATCTTAGATGAAAAAAAAACCATAAGGAAAGAGATTATACAGTAACCCTTAAGCTTCTGCTTAACTATGGTAAACAATGCATTTGCTCACATCACACTGAAGGCCAGCCACACCAGGTCATGTGGTCCAAGACTGACATCAAATAATCAAAGAAGTACATTCCTTCCACTTGCATTGAACAGAGATAAGTAATAACCACCCAGGAAGGATAGGAAATGACAGAGACAAATGACACCTCATGGGTTTTCTTCTACCTCTCCAATCTCTTACTCTTAGCTTCTATCATTGGGTCATCAAGTTCCATCTACTCATATTTCCTAAATGATGTCCCTTCCCAAGTTTCCTGCCTTTTAAACATGTTCTCTTTTATGTTTATTTATTAATTCAAGTTACAACTCCATCACAGTTTAAACATGTTCTTTAGGTAATCCCACATATGACTTAAATGTTTATAAGATCCTATATTCCTATGGCTTCACTCTCTAGAACACACCACCACTGCACATATTAACAGTTCCCTTGAAATTCATATGTTCAAAGTTAATTCATATTATGGCCTTTCTATTTATTTATTCTCCTTCATAGTTGATGAGAACATTATTAACCCAAATGTCTATGTCAGAAATATAAGAATCGTTGCTCTTCACCTCATGCCTTCCAGAGTGTCAATACAGTTCACTTGGCCTTCATTGCAAACCTCTAGTCTCTTCTCTACTCTCTTACTATTGGTTGGATGACTTATTAGCACAATAAAATGTATCTAAGACAATAAACTTGTGAAGATAAGAGGGTTATTTTGACTCATAGTCTTGGAGGTTGTAGTCTGTAACTAGTTGCTTCTATTGCTATACACTTGCATAGCACTGTGGTTTAAGTGGACATGTGGTAATAAAATCACTCATGTCATGGAACATGAAAAAGAATAAGGAAGAGACTAAGACCCCCAAATATCTTTGGTATGTATGTCCCCAGAAACCTAAAGACTTCCAGCTAAGCCCACCTCTTATGGTTTCAATGGCTTCCCAATATCAACAAGGTATGAGACAGACCTTAACTCTCACACAGACACACACACACACACACACACACCACAACCACCACCACCACCACCACACCCACCCTTTGGAGGACATTTCTGGAGGACATTCCAAATTATAGCACTAACTCTTGCTTGAATTTTAGTAATTAGTTACTTTCCAGCAGGCTATCCCGTTTCAGTTTTTCATCACCGGGGTCCATCTTGGCTGCAGCAAAAGATTAGTAGCCCATTTAATCTTGCCTCCTCTCCATGAAGGAAACTGCAAAAGGTTCTCCTATTTCCCTACAGTGAAACTTAAGCTCCACACTGTGACACTCCTGCCCTTCACATCGAGATCCCATGAGCCTTCACACCACTCTTTTCCTGCTGGTCAGCTGCATGGACTTTTCATCGATATCAGAATAAGCCATGATGTTTCTCATTCCTGTGCATTTGCTTATACTAGTCTCTTTTCATTTTCTTTACTTGGTGAACTCCTATTGTTCGTTCAAGATCCAGTGGAGGCATCTTTTATAAAACATTTCCCAATCTTGTCCCCATTCTACAATATGTGACAGTGTCGCGTCCCCCCTTGTCCAGCAAGGAATGACGCAACTCACAAAAG
>CAJQZJ010033952.1:570351-623750 GCA_907164525.1 Lophiomys imhausi
GGAGACCAGCGCCATCTTTAGGGCGCGGCACGTCGCAGCTCTCTACATGACAGCAACTATGTTACATTATTACTAACATGCCTTTCTCTCATACAGATTGTGAGTTCCCCAGAGCAAAGACTGATTCATTAGGCTCTTTGAAATTGCCAGGATTTAACCTAGAATATATATATATATACATACATATATATATTAGATATTAGGCCTATCCTCTAAGGATTCCTTAGCAAGTCTCCCTTTCCTGGAATCTGTCTCTACAGCTTAAAGGGCTCCTCAGAGGCTATGTTCTCTGCCCTCTGACTTTTCCTAAATGACCCCTCCCCACACCAGCCAGCTCAAGCCTTTTTCTGACCCTTTTCTCAAGTTCCCTCCATCTGACATTCTCTTAGCCTCCACTATAGTTTTTCTCACTGTTTCTTCTCCTCTCTCTCTTTATCAGAGCCAGCAGTTCACATTGCGGGGCTAAGTGCAAAATGAAGATGCGGAGAATCCAAGTATACATTAGTAAAAGTTCAAAACACCAAAAGCAGAACAATAACCCAAACATGGGCTCCTTCTAAGTACGGGACCCTGGGTAATGTACATGATTATTTGATAAGCGAAGGGCTTGCATCAACACCATGTAGAAGTGGTTTAATGCAGACAAGCTGTCTTATCAAAGCCATTTGTGATTATGAAGAAATTGCTCATCATTGTTTTTATCTAATCAGGAAAGGGAAAGTGATTGGGTTGACTCCGTGGCTGGGAGGGATAGGTGCAGAAGGGGTTGGGTGCAGATGCCTCTGTCCTCTATCAGGACTCTGCCAAACTACAAAAGGACTGAGGAGTTTGAAACCTCACTTCTTTGTTCATCCATTTACTAAAACATGAAGGATGCATTTGCTACCAGTCACTCGGACTAGAAAGATTCCTTAGACAGGTAAGAGGCCAGATGTAGGAGGGTGGCCTCAGGAGTCCAGCTAGATTCCTTGTATCAGCCGACACATGGTCACCTCTAAATCTACTGTCAGTTCACTGGAATACTACCAACAAGGTGAATCATAGTGTCCTGTGGAGAGATGAACTGGAAAAGGGAGGGCCTGAGTTGGAACTGAAGAAATTCTCTTATTTCTTCCCCCCTCCCACCTCTCTCTCTCTCCTCCCTCATTTTTCTTTTTCTTTTAACCTAACAATTGGTACAGATGAGTGGCTATGCTCTTAGAACATGGGGTTCATCCTAAATATGTTGGCCTGCCTGCCACATTGAGCACCACACTGCCCTCAGCTGTCTAACCCTTATTCCAGGGCTGAGGTGGAAGGAGGACACATCTGGTGTTCCACGCATTTTGTAAATCGTCTTCAGAAGACTATGCTTTCAGGGATCATGTCTATAGCCCATAAATCATCTTCAGGTTTCTATCAACTCCATACTAGTCTTATTTTGATACATTTAAACTTGAACATACTATCTCTGTAAGCCAGTAGAGGTCAAATGTCAGCAGTGGCTACCCCCATCCTCTCAGGCAAATGGAGAAGCTTACAGAGACTATGTTTTTCTCACTGAGCCAGGCAAGGAGTTTGGACCCCAAGCAGAATTTGAACCTGATTCATGCTCTATCTCTACATTAGATGTCAGTAAATGGGCCTCTTGCAATGCACACAAGTTTAAAAGACTCACGTTAATGTATTTCAAATGTCTTTTTTTTTTTAAAACCCTAGATTCTGTAATGGTTCTCTGTACAAACTCATTCATTTTTAATCAGTTGACTGTAATGATTTGTTACAAATGATCTTTAATTCTCAGCTGCGGTTAATCAGTACTGAAAGGCACTTTTCCTGTTATTTTATTTGGATAGGATTCTTAGTGAAATACTTGCCTGCCATTACTTAATCACTTATTTGTTTTTCCTCGGCACACAGTTTCTAGCAGCACAGAGCAGTATTTAATGTGGACATTTTCCCCTTGGCGCCATGAATCGAGTTCTGCAAGCTGTCGGGGTGGAAGCCTCATGGGAACTCTGAAGGTTCATGTTCTAGTTTGATATTTACTGACCCTCTTCTGCATATCAGCACAGAGCCAGGAGCTAGGATATGCTGGCTTAGACTGAACAGTGGTAACACCTTGGAGAAGGTGATTTGTGAGAACTGGTGGGATACGGAGGGAAGGTAGAAGAGATGGCTTCTAACCCATCTCTGGACTGGTAAACTCTTCTTCCACCAGGAGGGGAAACAACCACTAGGCAGTTATTTCTAGGCAGATGGAACAACAGATGCAGAGGTCCAAAGAGAACACACTGAGGTTGGGCGTATATACATGATGAGCGTGGCTGGAGTGTAGAGCAGAGGCAGGGGAGAATGGATGGGGAGAGGGGAGGGCAGGAACATAAAGGGACCGATATAATAGGCCGTGGGCACACCTTAAACACCGAGAGATTTAAGAAGAGAGGTAACCTGAGGAGCTTTGCTTTGGAGAAGCCCATGTGAGAGCAGCATGGAGAGTGAGTGAGAAGTGTGCTGAGAGTGGTGGCAGGAGCCAGGTGCAAAGGACGTAGTGTCTGCCCCTACCTCTAATAGACTAGTTCCTGGGCAGGGACTAAGGGCTATGTGGAGAGAGCGACGGCCTGTACATCAGGCAGGTATCCTCCTCTGTGCCCTCTCTTTCTCTCCGGTCTGTGGAGTACTTGTTTGATTTCAAAGACATTTATTCAGCCAGCTGTAGGCAAGGGTGTCCATAAGTGGGACAGAGCTGTATCCCTGATGGTGCACAAGGCTAGGTCGGGGGGAACACAGCTGCTGGGACAGTCCTGTAACCCTGATGGCTCACACAGGTAGGCCTTTTCCTCAGCCACCTGTCAATTCCCTGGGATAAACTGAGAACCTTTCTCAACAGGATCCTGACCAGTGAAGGAAGTGGAAATTTTTTCTTTTCTGCCACAATCTCCAAGTTCAAGTACATCTGGCTTCCATGGGGCACCAGCACCATCACTCGGACCCTGGAATTAAATCTTGGTTCCGAAGGAGTCTAGAAGGCTCTGCTGATTGGGGTTTGTGTGGGGACGTTCTCAGTGGTGCCTGTAGAGGGCAACCTGTGCCTCAGAGAAGGGGCAGCCCACCCAACAGTCTTCTGCTACTCCACAGTCAGCCTGACCACTGAATGCAGGAGGATATAGGGAAGGCCTTTGTTATCAGGGCAGCATTGTCAGAATCATTGGCAAAGGGCTAGATGATGAGGAGATTGCCATGGCGTAAGCGGTCTGATTACAAAAGCAAAACACAAAAACCCAGCACTGTGTCAGCTCCCTCTCCACTCCACAGCGAGGTCAGATTTGCCAGCTGGCCCCTGCTTTCTAGAACAACAAACCGAGTGTGAGTGAGACTCAGTGTTCTGTCTTTCTCTTGAGTTGTTGGCCTCGCCATGTTCCTTCTAGCCCCTTGCTGCCCAGGTCAGACCTTAAATCACCCACCTGACTTGGTATGTCATATGGTAATAGATGAGATAGATTGACACTCTGCAGTCAATGACTTAAGGTTTTGTTTAAAAGGCAAATATCTCTGGGAAAGACAGTAACACAAAGATATAAATGTTAGAAAGTGAGTTTGAAACACAGGGACTCTGTTGGCTTTGTGAAGACTCTCCAGTCTTACTTTATAAGCAATCAGTAGGCCTTAGAATATTCCTTCTTGGTTCTGAAACATTCCCAGAAGGCTCTGTGATGTTTCTTTAGAACTTCATGGATGTGAATCTGAGAGGGTTTTTTTTTCCCTTCAACTTTACTCCTAAGAAACAAATCCCAAGGAAAATTTAGTGGGTTAGCCTAGCTGCTTTCCACGGGTATTTTCAGGAACTTGCATATCTAGATTACCTAGTCCCTCAGGTATGAGTGGGTCTTGACCATTTCTGAGCTCAGCACTGTCCATCAGCCTCCTCAGCCTCCATGCTCGAATTTCTGGGAAGTTCTCTTTGCATCTGTGCTAAATCCTTGGTGCAGAAACTGTGTGGAAATCTCCCTGTGTCCACAAGACTGTATCTTCTTCATGTCCTAGGACATTCTCTCTCGAGGGCAGGGGTGCCTCATTATTCATCTCTGTATTCCCAGCAATTTAGTTCTGCAGCAGACATTAAGTGATCAATGCAGAGACTTTGTTGTTGTTGTTGTTGTTGTTTGTTTGTTTTGTTTTTCTTTCATTTCCTGGTAAAGAGTGAATGTAAGGGCTTGTAATGTGAATGCAAAATAGATACGGTTTCGGAACTTACTCCAGGTCTTTCTCAAGTTTCTGTTGCCCTAACATCAGGCCCTCACTAAAAAGCTGAGGATACAAAATCTCTTGATGCCTTCAAGGACCTCAATGTGAAATGTCAATTTAAGCATCAGTGTTGGAGTGTGAAACTATTAAAAGTACAAAAGGACGGTCTTGTCCTGAAAGCCTGCTGCTTACTGACTGCTCATATCTGAGATCTCAGGCTTTGGGGAGGCTCCCAAGTCTTGGTCTCATGTCTTTTCTCATAAAACATCTGGGAGATCAGTTACCACCCTGTGGGCCAGGAGAGGAGCTACATTAACCAGAGTGGTCTTAACCTCTCAGTGTGGGGATCTTTGGAGATGTGTATGTAACAGGGATGCTTTGTTGTCAAATGTTTGGTGAGGGGCATGATGCAAAGGGTGGATGGAGGCCAGGGAAGGAGATCAAGTCAAATCACCCCTTGACTGACAGTAATGCACCCTCTACAATACAAGGCCAGTTGACATTCCAGAACCCAAGAATTCACAGTTCAGGACTTTTATTTATTTATTTGTTTGCTCATTTATTTATTTATTTTTGTAGAACCAGACGTTGACTCAAACAAATAAAATTTCATTACTGGTGTCCTCTTCCTGCTAACCCACTATCCATTCCCCTTATATCACAGCAAACTGCTTCTCTTACACATTTACAGGTTTCAGGAGAGACATCTTCATCTCCCTCACCTCACATACACAGGAGACTCTGTGACCTGAACACAGGTCCTGCCAAGACTGACACTCCACTTAAGCCTGCGTAGTCTAAAGAATGGTGGCTCGTGAAGCATGCCGTGATTGTCTACGCACTCTGTTCTAATCCTGTATCTCTCTGTACTATTTCCAACAAAACCCATGTGAGCAGCTACCTCAGAGCTGGTCATACTCCAATAGACCCTCTTTTCATTGTTCTGGTCTTGAATTCAACTTCCTGGGATGCTCATGTATACCAAACTCCATACTTCTGGATATGCTCCCTTCCCCATAATTGTCTTGGCTCAAATTTCTTAAAGATGGTATTTTTATGTTTATGAATATTTTACCTGTGAAGTCCAGAAGAGGAAGTCGTCGGATTCCCTGAAACTGGAGTTACAGGCAGTTTTGATCTGTTATGTGGGTGCTGAGAACTAAACCTGGGTCCACTGGAAGATTAGCAAGCCCCTTTTAAACCACTGAGTCATTTCCACAGCCTCTTGGTTCAAATTTCTTAACTATTCAACTTCCTCAAATTTTTACCTTCATGAGTCTCACCCAAGAAAGATTATCCTATTTTAAAAGGGCAATAGAGTCTCAAGCAGGTTTATACTTAATCCTTAGTTGAATTCCTTTCCTGTCTGACTGGGCTACTCCACCAGCTTCCTTCTAGCTCATGGGCTATGGAAATAGGCAGTTGTCTGATCCTTTGTAGACCTCATGTTGATTGATGGAGGAGCAACAGGGTTTGGGTTCATCATCTCATAGAACCCTATGGAAAGTTCTTCATCAAGTGCTTGGGATGTTTATTGCTTCTTATTCTAGCAGTTAATCTCCTCCCTTAATTTCAGATCCAAGGAAGATGAAAATATATAGGAAATTTAAATTGGACTTGTTCTGGGAGGACAGGATTTCTGGACCCACCATCTAATTTCATCTTTAGTTGGGTCCTTTGAGAAGAAATTGGCTCTCTTTGAGGTGGGCCAGATAGGCACCATCAGAAACAATATGCTCTGCCTCCAACTTGAGGTCACATATTTGGCAATGTGTTTCACTTATTGGTCACATATTTGGTAAGCCAGGTGTACTTCTAGAGCCTAAAGAAAAAAAAGACTCAACCCACTGGGTCTACATATGGCAAGACAGGGCCTACACATTGGGGGAAAGTCATGGGCTCCCTTTCCCCTCTGGGTTTCCTTTTATGAATTTTCTCATAGAGGAGCATGCACATGTCTTTAGACAGGAAATTACCATGGTGACTGATGGTTATCAAATGCAATTAGGCCTCAGTTAAATGCTCACCAAGGGGTGCTCTTCCACTATAGCAAGCCAGATTCAGTGATCGCTTTACCAACTGTGCACTGGAAGCTTCTGGTAATAAAGGATTTGTCTCTGTCAGGTTTCTACCCCTGGAACAATCCAGACCCTTCAGATGCAGAGAAGCTGTAAAGGAGAATGGAAATAGGAATGGGGAGTTCTGCATAGTAGGGGATACCCTTCATACATGCAGCCTCACTGGCCAATGACGCGAGATGACTAGATTCTCAATATGAGCTAGGGGACAGAGGTGCTTCCAGAAGTCAGAATTCTATATTTGCAACACACTTTAAAGCTTGGAGCATAATTCTTTAATTCTACTCTTTTGGGTCTTTGGAGTGATAATCCAAGAGAGAGAGAGAGAGAGAGAGAGAGAGAGAGAGAGGGACAGAGAGGGACAGAGAGGGACAGAGAGAGAGAGAAGAGGGAAAAGAGGGAAACAAAAGAAAAAAAGGCCTAACTCAGACCCTGCCCTTGAAGTATTCATACCCCAGCTGCCAAGGTCAAGCACACCCCATCAGACTTCCAGGCCACAGTAGAGACAGCTCAGCTACATAGAAACACATGAATTAGTACATTAAATATTGACTCATCTGTAGAGCTGAAGGAAGGACAAAGGCGCCATCTAGACTTCTGCCTGCCTGAGCTCTTAACCCAGTTCTGCAACTTCACAGCTAATAACCTTGACAAACTCACTTTAATCCTTTATTTCTAAATTTCCTGATTAGAAAAATGGGGATATCTTAGCTCATTTTCTGCTGCTATGATAACATGCCAGAGTCTGGGTAATTTATTTGGCTTATGTAGCTCATGGTTCTAGAGTCTGCGTATTCCAACATGGTGCTGGCATCTGATTTGCAACTGAAATGAGGGCCTTCGTCATAACATGGTGAAGGGTATCATGGTGACCCAGAGCATGTGCAATGGAATCTTGCTTCCTCTTCTTATGAAGCCATCAATACTGTCATGAGAACCCCACACTTGTGATCTCATCTGATCCTGATTACCTCCCCAAAGCCCAATACCACTAACATGAATTTGGGGACCAGCTTTCCAGCACAGGAACTTTTGGGAAACACAGTCTCTTAGTGGGAATTCAGCAGTGTCCTGAGTGCACAGAAATTGATGCCCTTGACCATGGAAGTGTCAGCAAAGCCAGTTCCCTCTCTCCCCTCCTAAGCCTGAGGCTTTTAACCTTTTTCATATTGTGAACTCAGTTGGCACCCAGTAAAGCTATGAATCCCTTTTCAGGGATATATATATATATATATGTAGGGGATTGCAGAGGAAATTGCATTTTTATTGAAATATAGTTATCAAACTGCTGAAAAACCAAACATGTGGCATAGTAATATATGTGTTTCTTTATTAACATAGTAAATAATAAGATCTACTGGCAGGTCTAATAACTGCTATAATTTTGAAGTAGTAATAAGCTTAAACAATATTTCAACGTATCTACAACTGTAATAAGATATAAAAAGCTACAATTTCTACGGGTGACAACATTATAGCTATTGTTAATAACACTGTCACTTGTTGCCTAATTCAAAATTAGAGATACTGCTAAATTTTCCCTAGAAATTGGTAAAAATAAGGATGTAGCTTTTCTCCAGCTAAGTTCATAGACTCTGAGCTAAAACCTATTGCTGTCTGGCTTGATAAAAACAGATCATAACCATGATTTCTAAATTTTTTAAGCAATATTTATTTTGTTTTTACTAAGGAAAAATATAAACATAGAAAGCTTAAGAAATGTAGCTTGGGGAGGAGAAGGAAAAATTTAACATATCAGCCAAGAGCTACAGCTCTCACTGGCAGAGTTTGAGAATGGGAGTCATTGCGACTCTATTTTTCCATACACTGAGTCTGCTCCATTGGGGACCATTGTGTGGCACCTGTCCGCAGAGGAATGTCAGATCACAAGAGATGCTGATCCAGCTCCACAGACCATTACTAGAGGTTAGAGTCATTGGAGGTCACCAAAAGAGAAGGGTTCTGCCCTTGACAGCTCAGCCCTGTTGCCTTAGGCACTCAGATGGCTCGCTGGTTTCCAGCCCCACTAATACAGTCTATGCCATCCTATTGATCTCAAGTCTCTTGTTAGATCTGATAGATTCCCTCAAGTCTGAACTGTGAATTGTGAGTAATGGAAACTGCCCACTTGATGAAGGAAAACAAGCGACTCTACTTCAAACCTGCCAGATATTCAGATCAGGTTCCTGATGCCTGTTGCAAGGGAAGACTCACCCAAACAACCCACTTAGAGTAATGATAACGAGGCCGTTTATACCAACACAGACATGTGTGACTGGGGGACAGTCTCTTATTGCATCCAAAGTGATTTTCCTATGATAAGTCTACAACCTTCCTCTGGAGAGGAAGGTAGTTTTGCGTATGTTCAGTGATCCCAGGTCAACTTGCAAAACAAGGGGCTTCCTTTGGCTTGTCCAGCCTCTTAACATCTGTAGAAAGCTCATTGTATAAGTTCAGAATGCAGAGAAGATCAGACCCTGCAACCTTCCACAACCCAGTGGGGACTTCAAGTAGCCATCCTCCTAGGGGAGCATAAGGGTGTCCAGTCACCACTCTCAACTGAAGACTTCTTGCTCCTCCCAGATGGAACCACCAGAAACCTGGTAGACTATAGCGAGTTGCAAAGCACCTCTCTGCTTTTCTCTAGCTCAGCTCTTAAAGGAATGCCCTCTCCAAGGATGGGTTAATGAAACACTGTCAGCAGATTCATCAAAATGTTACTGTGTGCTTTTCTAGAGGGACCCTGTGACTCTGAAGAGGCATACCTCGCTTCCTCTAAGCCTAGATAAAGGTCACAGCTAGAGATGACAGGCCAGTCAAGCTCCTAAGTGCAAGATACTGCATTTCATAAATATGTTTTAATAAAACAATGTGGAAAGGGCAGCCTGTTCACTTTATTTTCCACCAAGGCATTCAATTAAACCTGAAATTCTGGGAAAATCTGAATCCTCAACAATATTTTCCATCAGTAATAATAATAATAAAAGATAATTAGTGAGTCTGCCTGTCAGATAATCTAGACAACAGTAACTCCACTTAATTAATTGCTAATTAAGACATGAAAGAACTGACATGTCTTTCATATTTTCTCACTTTATGAAGCCACAGAGAATCTTCATCAGGGAAAGAGAAACCTAAATATTACAAAGTGAGTCCCTCCTTGGGTCAACCAGCCTGGTGAAGGGTGGGAGGAGAGGAACGCCTACTGTGGCTGAGGTTCCTTTGACTGTATTACCTGGCTGTAATGCCATAAGCAGAGAGGAAGGAAGTCAGAAGGGACAGGAACTGACAAGGTTTGAGTTTCTGTCTTCAGCTCTATACCAGCTAACTCCTTTCCATACACCAAGTAAACCTGGACTACAGTCCTGCAAGGGATTCCTATTATACCCACTTCACATATTAAGAAAGGAGTAACTAAAGGCTGCATGAATTCCTTTTCTCTTAAAATATCCTACAAAAACAGCTGAAGGACGACAGGATCTATTTCATCTCACAGTTTGGGTGCAAGGCCCTTCATGGCTAGGGGAACATGGTCCCTCATGGCTAGAGGAGCACATTCCCTCATGGCTGGGGGAGCGTGGTCCTTCATGGCTGAGAAGTAGCTAGTGACATTAAATGTGCAATCAGGAAGCAGAGTGAGAGGAATTCTGATGCTTTGCTTCATTTCTTCTCTCAAGACCTTAACCCATGGGACAATGTCATCCACATTCAGGGTGGGTCTTCCCTATTCAGCTAAACCTTTTTGGAACCACCTTCATAGGTAACCCCAGAAGTGCTTGTCCATGGTGATTCTAAACTCCATCGAATTAACCGCCACAATTAACCATTACACAGGCCTTAAGTGACTTTCTTTTTTATAAGTGTGTGTCGGGCAAGGGGTAAGATTTGAGTCCAATTCCATGCTTTCCATTTTTATTGTCCCAGGGCCATTCAAGAAACAAAAATGGCTTATTCCATAACCATAACCTTCATGGTTAAGGACAAAGCAAAAAACCATTTGTGGTTGCTCGCTTTCAAGTATCCCCAAGCTGATGGTTGCAATCTGGTATTTATATCCTTGTTCTAGCTTTTTCCTCATTAAATGGGTCTAATGTGTATATTAGAGCATTGCAGAAGTGACAAGAAGAGTAGCTACAAAAGATGTTGTAGCTACTCTGTAGACTCCTCACTCTGGGGTAAGATATTATGTTGTGAAGCTATTCAACTAACCATTGAGACGCCCATGGGGGAGACACTGAAAACCAATGTGACAACTAATATTACAAAAAAACAAAAACACAAAATTGGAAATACACTATATCTATCTGGACTTCAGGTGACTGTGGACTCACCAAAACTTCATGAGGACCCTGAGGCAGACCATCCCTATAAGCCATTTTTGAAGTCTCAACAGATCCACAGGAACCACTAAACAATAAATGCTGGTTGCTTTAGTCACAGGCTTTGGGCTAATTTTTGCATATAAGTAGATAAGAAGTTGAGAATTCATGAACTTCTGCATAATCTTGCCCACTGAGTCATAGTTCTGCCAATGCCAGTGGGTCAGAGAATTCATTCCTCCTTTGAAACATTCACATTTCTGTGTCTGAAAGTAGGAGTCTGAAGAAGTAGCCATTTAAGATCCCTCTTGGGAAGAAACTTTGGAAAACAGAAGAGACTATAGTCAGCACCAATAGCTCCCTAAGGCTCCCATTTTGTCATGTACAGGACTAAGCACAGTTTGTTGATCATTCACAACCCGTTCCGTTGTTCAGCAACTAACTGCTGTAAATTTTGAGGGAAAAAAATTTGATTATGTTTCAGGTACTGGATGATTTTGTCTAGAGCTGGTCAGCATCTTTGGAATTAATGGCCATTACTGGAATGTCATCAGCAGTTAGCAGTCCATAAATCCATGCCAGTCAAGTTCAAAGTTTATACTGAATACCAACATGAACCATTGCTGTGAAATCTAAAACCTCAGCAGTGTTTGATTGCTGTTCCCGGCCTAGCAGGTGCCTTTCTTCTGCCCATGTTTCACCTAAACCACAGGGGAGACACACTCCAGGCTTTGAGAAAGTCTATGATTGAAGTCCACATGGCCTCTTGGGCAGTGCTCCCTGCACTGTGCAGATTCTTAGATCCTGCCTGGTCAGCCAGGAACAGGGAGCCCGTGCTACAAAGACTGAGCCCAGCCCCTTGGGGAGCTGAACTCACTTTCAGTACAAGAAGGTCAGCATTTGATGAGAAAGGGATATATACTGCACATTTTCTGGACATATTCCTTAGATTTTTTTTTCTCAAAGATGAACCATTACAAGTTGACCTTAGAAAATGCTGGGCATTAAATAGGGTACAGGTGAACAGATGCAAACATATATGCTGGTTTGCTGAAGTTGCCCCGTCAGATCCCCTTCCCTTTGAACCTTTGGGTATATCTCTGGTGCCCTTCACCTCTGGGCTCCCTAGGAGTAGGAAAGCTGTGAGCATTCAACAGCATGAACCCTGGTGTATTATATTTACCTCAACTAAGCCTCTGAGACTTACCACAGGAATATATGCCTACGTAATGCTTCACTGTCTTCACTTGCTGTCATAGCACTCCTCCTTGTCTCCAGCTACATGAAAATCTGCCTTAAGATAAAGCCTTTGTGTGATAACTTGGAGCTGTACAACAGGTTAATCAAATTAACTGGCCCTATTCATGAGCTAATATGTGTTAAATCACAAGGGTTGGTATGTTGAGTTCATGATGAACTGCATTCTGACAGAGCAAATGTGGTTATGACTTCAGGAAGATTGGCAAATACTGGTTCCAGTGTAATTTCGCCCTTCCTGAGCTTAAAACACGCCTTAAACCCTTAAATGCACAAGAGCACTTCATTAGAGTCTCAGGGCCCAAAGTATTAGTTCTAAGTTTCTAGATTAACTCTCCTGTATTTCATTCATTTTCCTTTTGCCTCCAAAAGAAAGTAGCCTTACCTCTTTACACCTGCCTGGTGCCACAGGTGAGAGCTCCTTGACAGCAGGGACTGTATTCAATTCTTCATGCTTCACAGGTCTCACAGCTTTCACCAGTGACCACAAAAGTATATAGTCTCCCACACCCACACTCATATGTCTTCTGTAGGTATACTGTGACAGAAAGTATACAAGGATATGCTCCATGCAGTCAACGTGGAGATTAAAGGTATATTGTTCAGGGAAGGAGAAGTGAGAGAACCAAGTCACAGAGAATGAAGGAGATTGCCTTGAAAATTTATTGATATATATTCCATTAAAACTTATGTATAGATGTGCAAATAAACTAGGTGGGGGTAATGTTTGGTCAAAGCAAGTTGAATAGTATTTTTTAGAAAAGCTACAAACAAAAACACTCTGTATGGCATACTTGCGCTTAGATTTAAGTGAGCAAGAAGGAAGGAGGGTATACACAGCTAGTACTATGAGAAGCAATCAGCTGAGGGACTCCCCCAACAGATATTAGGAAAGGTAGCCCAAGAATTCCTCCTCAGCCATGAAGAACTTCTTTGCCCAAAGCTGTGCCCACCACTTCCTGGTGGCAGCTCGCATGTAAAGACTGATCCACATAGAGTCCAAAGGTCTGGGCTTCTTCCCAAAATAAGGAAGCCTCAGAGCATGCGCTGGTCATTTCTGCTTCCTTCTGTCCCAGCTCAACCTAACCGTAGAAGAATAGAGTCTACTCTATTACAGAACCAAGATGTGAAGAAATGACTATATTTCCTATGGGTGTCTTTATAATGATTCCCTTATTATGATACATACTTGTCACCTTTATAATTTTAAGAATATCCGGTGAAGAAACTTGAAATGTGATAAACATGTTAGTTGAAGAAATCAATGACGGTGCCTATATTTTGTTAGAGAAGCAGGTAACAAAATAGCATGTTGCAACTATTTGGAGTTAAGTGAACTGAACAGAAGGAGATTTTGCCAATGCTTTCAGTAACATTAACTTAGTTGGTTCAAAAGAGATTAGACCAGCTAGCTCTCTTTGAGTGAAGTCAACACCTCACATATAGGGCAAAGGGAAGAGGGCAATAGGTGGTCAAAAAAGGAGAGGGAGGAGTTTTAATTGGGTGGGGAGGAGAGAAACTGTTTAATATTAGAGCCCTTTGCTCCTAAAGTGAAAATTTTGGATAGCTACCATCCAAATTTTCTTCCAAATTACCTACAGTTCTTCCTTTTTGTGAGCAGTTAGATTCTAATTGGAAGAGGAAAATATCTGCCATATATATGAACCGTAACCTTTGTCTTGGCTACCATTGAGGACCACTTCTGTTCTAATGATGCAGCCCCACTCTCCAGGCAGCCAGAGTATTCCCCAGAGACAGATGCAACTGGCCCTTCTAGAACTAGATGATCTTTATACTTCCTATCCCTCTGGGGTTCCACGAGAGCCTGCTGGGAAGGCAAATTCGTCCAGAGACAATTTAAATAAGAAATCTAGGACTTAGCAGAATGCTTACGGCTTCCTTCTTTAGATTCCAACCAATTTTTGCAAATGCCTCCTTTTCAGGCATCTACAAATAAGATCCCTGAGGCTTAGTGTCCCTTTTGGAGGCTTACTAGGATTTGTGAGCAGGAAGTCCTTGAAGGCATAATTATCGAGCCACCAGCTACATTGACATGATCCTTATGAACAGTGTAGGGGGATCCCTGGCCAAGTTCTGTACAAGGCACCTGATCAGAAAGGCTGGCAGTACGCTTACACAGGAGCATCTGCGGGCAGTAAGACCAGCATGCTTTAGGGTGACAGTGTTTCTAACCAGAGAGGATTATTCTACATCAACTTATTTACTATTTATTGAGCGTTCCTACGTTAGTATTGTGCTCAGACAAGATCCAAGTAAAGCAGGAGGGGGACAAGGATTCTGACCTTGTGGAGAGACTCCAAAAGGTACTTGAGAATCTGCAGTGGAAATCGAACAGATAAAGAGACTCTGATAAATGGGACATTCATCATGGAAGAGTACTCAACAGAGGACAAAGGGGGGGCTCCAGTGTGCAGAAGGAGTAGGATGGGAGGCTTCTTGGAGGAAGTGACAAACATTTTGCTGCAATCAGACCATCCAAGTATTTGCACAACCACTTTTAAAGCCGTTGAATTAATTTGTTATATAAAATATGTTTCTGAATTTATAACGATTCCACAGAATTTTTGCCTTATACGTTTATCATTTTGTCACAAGTTTGTGAAACTTAATAAAAAGAATTAATAAACAAATAAAACACTGGGGAGAAAACAATAGCTTAATAAGCAACATATTTTTTTCTTGCAGAGAGCTACAGAGTCCACCTCTAAATTTATTTAAAAGACAGGAATAGGGAACCTGAGGTCTCATTTTAAAGCCATATATCCCTTCTGATTACAGGTGTCTGTATCAATTCAGAAGGCTGATCTCTTCTGGAGTTAGAATCAAATAGCACGCCATCAAGGGAAAACATCAGAGAGGACAACATCCAGAAGGTACTGTGTGCTGTGGACCGTTTACTATCCATCATGCTGATGGCCAGTTTAAGGCTTTCTGTAGGAATTGTATATTCCCCGGGACCCGAGACCCTTTGTCACTGAAACAACAGCCTTGGGGATACTCTCCATGAAATGAGCTGGCCAACAGCGTCAGCTCCTCTGGGCTTCACTTGGTCCCTGAAATCACTCCAGAAACCAGGTACTGAGATTTTGGCTACTCATAAAATAGTTCTGAAATGCATTTCATGATGCAGTTGGTAATAAAAATGTCTTACTGAGTTCAGTCCCTCTAAGAAGCTAGACTTGATTCCCAGCCCAGCGTGCCTGCACCAAGCCCACATGAATCAATGCTAAATTATTCACCAGGCTGACTCTAAAAATTCCAGAGTTCCAAAACCCCTAATAAAGTATTATGAAAAAATATCCATCTCTTTATCTCTATCCATAACTATTTATACAGCTGGAGGAAAACATGTCGTTTTATTCCTTTTAATTTAAAAGCTTTCCTAATTCCTTTTTCCTACCACATATATATGTCTGAGAAAATTTGGGGTTGAAGTAATAACCTCAAAAAATGCTCAACAAGAAAGGCTCTGAGGATTCTGAGTTGACAGGCGCAATGAATATTTCACTCCCTCAATAACTTGCTGTGGCACTCAAACCTTAGTCACTGAATTGAGAACTTTTCAAACAGGTGTGTCTGGGTTTTTGTTTGTTTGGTTTTTATTTTGCAAAGCAATGATGATACACCCACCAGCCTTCTCTTGCCATTTGCTTATACAGTTCTAAAGTTTGTTCAGGAAAACTGCATTTTCTCCCTGCTCCTCATGGTGGGCTTGCCATGTCGCTCCTAACACTCTACAGACACAAGTCTCATCTGAAGACCCACATTGGAATCTTCACAGAATGTCCTTAGCAACATCCTGTCTTAGTTGGAGACATTTGACGGCAAAGTATCCCTGGGCCATTTAAAAATTTTTATTTGAACATTTCAAGTCTCAAGTCACTTCATCATATCAAGTGAGCTGTCAGCCATTCATATTTCAGGGTGAGTTGGTGAGTCTGATGTTTCCAGGCTACCCATTGAGTGAGAGGGAAATGTATGCAACCACACAGAGCTGGAACAGGTTGGAGCAGCTAGGCAGCAGTGGGGGGTACCTGTCACAAAACCATCCTATGTTTAGATGGTGATGGTTTTGTTTACCTGCACTCTTTTTAGAGAAAACATTTCTATATATGAAAGAGTAGTTGGCAAACCACTTGTAGTGGGGGAAGATTAAAGCTCCCACCTGAAAGACTTCCTCAAATAAAAATGCTTGGTTTGTGAACGGACTTCTAAATGATCAATGCCAGCAAAAGATATGGAGTACTTCCACCCTTATCTGTATAGATACTGAATAAATGATTTTATTACACAATGGAATACTACTCAGCCATCAGAAACAAGGAACTAATGCAATTTGCTGCCAATGGATGGAACCAGAAAAGTTCATCCTGAGTGAGCTAACTCAGACTCAGAAAGATGCACATAACATGTATTCACTTATAACTGGATTTTAGCCATTTAGTACAGGATAACTATCCTACAACCAACAAACTGAAAGGAATAGGAACATAGACTTTGTTACCTGTTAGTGGGACACTTTGCCCTCGTGGAGGTGCCATGTAGGCCCCCAGTGCAAGAGGAAGCTCTTAGCCCTCATAGGGCTGATGAACTGAGGGTGCTGAGATGTGGAGGCACCCCACACTGGAGGAACAGGATAGGTAGGAGAGGGGGCAAAGGTGGGAGGGTGGGCCCTGGAGGGGTGGAGGGAAGGGGCTGTGATAGAGATGTAACTTGAAGTAATAAATAAGCATAATAAGAAAATTAAAATATTAGGGATTAAAAGGATGAAAGAGAGGTTCCAGGTTCATGAATGAGACCCTAAGGTGGTAAAATAGTACTTTGCCCATGATGAGCATCAGGAGAAGACAATACTGTAAGAGAAGACAATACTGAAGACAAGTGTCACCGTCACACTTGGAAGCAGCATCATTCCAGTATCTAGCCCCCTGACCTCGGGCTTACCCTTGAAAATGAATGCACAGAGTGAAGCAAAGAACTTTCATGGACTCTAGATGAGACTGCTGCTTAAAGAGGACCCAAAGGATGAAGCCAGATTTCATGAGAGCCATATTCACATCAGGGTCAGGATCCATTTCAGTCTAGGACTGGTAGAAGCTCCGGGTCCCAGGGAAAGCCAAACCAAGACGGAAGGGAGAAGCAACTAAATGTTGATGACCACTGTCAGGGGCCCAGGACAGGGAGGAGGACTTCTGCTGGGTCCCTTGAGGATAGAACTTCTCAGAAGTCTGCAGAATTTCATTCAGAGGCAATTCTCAGAATCACCATTCTCTGTCAGTTATATCTGAAAGCCACCCCAAGGCATTTAAGCCAGCTCCTCCTTCCCTGCCAAGCCTTGTCACATGTGCATGGTGGACCTCTCAGCAGAACATAGTTTATGTAGATTAACTCTCTCTCCCACACACTTACAAATATCTCTCACAAATGCTGCTTGGTATAGAATTGCAGAAGCTACCAAAAAAGAGGGCAGCCATGTGACCCCACGGCTCTTTGGCAAATCAGACCAAGGTAAGCTCACCAGGCTGGGTCGAGCTTCGGGGATCAACTCGTTTCTCTCTTACCCTCAGTCCCCATGCATTTGTGAGCAGCTGATTTTAAGCACTGATTAGATGAGCCCTTAATAACATTAGAACTTAAATGGCCCCAGATAGGCTTTCAGCTTCTTGCCAAATTGAGACAAATGTGATATTTGGGGAGCTGAGCTTCCAGCTTTGTGGCTGCTCTGGACTGCAGACAGATTCTGAAGCATTTCGCCTTCTCTCATGGTTCACTGCAGCCTAAATGTGGGTTTGTTTGTACCTATCAGTACCCTTCATCTCTAAGGGACTACCATTCTATGTCGATAGTCTTGATGATCCTATATTCTAGAGGAAAGTTATGGTGATGATGAGCCCAAAGAGACTTCTATCTGTCAATTTCAATAATCTACAGGAAAACCTCAGTGCCCTCATACCTTCTGGGAACTGTGAGTTCAGGAAACAAGCTTTCTTGAGCAACTACTACTTTAAGTCATTTAGTTCATTAAAGTCAGTAATACTAGAGTTTGGGCAGGAACAATAGAAAATGGTAAGACATATGGTTTTCTGTCGCCTAAGTACATTTAGTGCCCTCTGTAATTCACAGGTGGATTCATTTTCAGGAAGGGCAGGTGCATTGATCAAATAAATGGGTATAGCTTTCCAATTTAATACTCTTCTGTAAGTTTTGGAAAAGGTAAGAACAGAATTGGAAAAGAGAAGAAAAAAAATCAAAAGTGAACATAAAGGAATGCCCTGGTGTTGAGGTAAATGTATTACAAGCAAACAAAACAGGTGGGTTTGTCTTCCCTCCTGTCTATTCTCATGCCAGATTTGTCATCCCCAGAACATACTGAAACTCCTAAGTCACGCTTTGTTCTGTTGGATATGCACAGCCATTCAAGAATTGTCCACAAGTTTAAGCTTCTTTAGAAACCCACAAGTGTGGCCTATACCTCAGCTCTTTGAGCTTTCCAGAGAAAACTAAACTTTGAGCTCACCCTTGAACTGAGGTAAGGAACCTCTTTTTCGGATATTTTCCTGAGTGGATTCAGGGACACCCAGGAGCCATCTAGGAGAAGGAGAGGAAGTGAGGCCTAGGCAATATGATAGTCAAACCTGTCCTCTCATTCTCATTCCACAAGTTCCCAGTTCACTCCAATCTTCACTCATAGATCATTGGGTGGTTTCAGGTGCATTTAAACAGTGGTCAGACTCAGACATCACAGCTAGATAGGCGTGGCTTGCTTTAGCTGCGGGAATTATAGAAGCTCAGTGGAGTTCAGCCCCAGGATCACGTTTGATTCTATCTCAAACTCCAGTCTGAAAGGGCTCAAAGGCTATTGATGTGGGGGACTATAAAAGGAATATCAGAGATCTCAGCCCCGTGTTCAGCCCTGCACCTTTGAGAAGTTAAGTACCTGTCCAATTGTGATGCACTTTCATGGGAAGAATTTTGCTTGAAAGGTGACTTCTCATTATAGTACTTTGCTAGTGTTGTATTTGTGGTTTTCTCTCAACATCTGTGGCTGTAACAAACTCAGTGCTATTAGGTACATGAGTTTCCCTGCCAGCTCTCTTCTCTTGCCAAGCCTTAGGCTGTGTACAAAGGCTTTGCTACATTTCATCCTCTCCTCCATACCTTGCTTTGTCCTGTATACAGAGAAAGCAGCCTTCCTCCTTACCAAGGCTCACTCCTTCCCTAAACCCATATCCCTCTCCCCCAAAGTCTGATCTATCCACTGTTCTGTCCCAATGTCTCTTTTCTTATTTTTATTTAACTTTCTATAAGTTTTCCCCCTCAACTTAGAGAAGACGTGTCTCCATTTCAACAAATAAAAACAGCTTTTTCTTGCTCCACTGAACCTCTATTTCCTCCTCTTATTCTAAACTCTGTAGAAGAACATTCTATATTTGTATATCTTGCTACTCAGTCTTTAATCTTATGCACAAAAAAGTGACCTATTCACCCAAGCAGTGAATCCAACGTGACTTGGCAGAAATACATTTAGTAAATAGCATGTGCCATGGACCAGTTTGATTCTGATCACATGCAGGGCACACTATAAGGAATGCAAGGATGCCTAGCCTCTGTCCCAAATTATAAAGTACTGGGATAAATGGAGAGGTGATGCTGGGCACAGTGAGGAAGAGGGTTGAGAATCACTAGCTGTGTCTTCTGGACAGAAGCTGAGCAAGTTGGACAGGAGTTCTCCAGACACACAAGGGAATAGGAGCAGAAGAAAGAAAAGAGAATCCGTCTAGGTAGAAGGAGCAGCGTAAGAAAGGCAAGTGAGGTCGTTGGGGTTCAGGTAACATGAAATGTAGTGGGCACTATGTGCACAGTGGGGAGACAGGGTGTACTGAGGGAGCAGAGACCATGTGACACATAAGAAACTTTGACTCCTTCTTGTTGATAGTAGGGGAAAATGGAGGGTTTAGAGCTAAGGTGTAGCTCAATCAGATTGCCTTCAGAAAGAACACCTTGGAGCTGCAATGTAAGAGGCCCGGAAATCGGAACTTGATCTAACAGTTCAGACAGGAGGAGATGGGACCTGAATCCAGCATAGCACTGTACATGGATGAGGGCTCCAGACAAACCTCCTCCATCCTCCACAAATACACCAGAATAGGCGATGTCTCTTCTGCCCTAAAACCTCAGAGCAGGTGTTGCGTTGTTCTTTTCGAGCTTCTTGTACTCCACTTACTGCTCATTTCTGTAATGTTCCTTCATGATCAAATTGTATTGTTGTCTCCCCTTTTTCAAATTACAGTACCTTGCTCACCATGAGCACTGAAATAAAGGTTATTTAGTTGAATTGAATTTTCAAGAGCTTCAAACCATGAATAATTGAGGAACCAGCCATGTATAAGCACCCATCATTTACATAATTGTGTAAACAAGCTGATAAAAAATTTCTATTTTTCCCACTCCTTTTATTATCCTAGAATGCCTAACTTTGCTGCTCTCCGGGTTTCAGGGAAATAATTTTTTAAAATATGTTCTGCAAGCCACACAGTTTGCATCTCTCTGGGAAAGGGAAGTGGCTGAAGCGAGAGAACACGTGATTGCATTGGCTGAACATAAAGCCATGAACAGACATTGCGAACAACATTGCCCAAACAGACAGACTCACGGTGCACCCTGAACACTGGGAACCATCAACAGAGGCCGTAGCTCAATGTGCACACACACATTGATTAAACTAAGTACTTACTGAAATTACTTTGCAATATACAGATGAGAATTTATCAAAAGCAGGGCTTGTGCCTATGTTGAAAAAAAACTCGTGTAAAATTATCCTTTGACATGTATGCCATCAAATCAAGTTTAAAATTATCCATGCATTGCCCCAGATGAAAATATCTATGCTGTACTTTGAAAAATATGTTGTAAGGAGTTAATTGGTAGTTGCAGTTTTATGATGGAGCTCCTTTATGTGTGAGCTCTGTTGGCCTCCTGTCTTCTCTCCATCTCTTTCTCATCTCTCCATCTCTATATCCCAAACCAAAGCTAACCCTGTCTGCTGTGGCGCCTACATTGTCACTCAAATGCAAGCCCTAGCTTCCTCCAGGAAACGCAAATGAGAAATCCCCCAGGGATGGCCCACATCTGTGTGTAATCAGTGGCTAAGTACCACTGGCCTATGGCACATAGGCAACAGAGAAGAAGAGGAGAATGCCGTGAACTGAAGTAGTTAAAGTGAAAGGCAGGAGAGATGGGGGAAATGGGAGAAAGGGGGGAAAGATGCAGTTAGCAAGGTTTTAGAAGAATTTTGTATGGAATACAAAGGTTTGTACTTCAGGCCACAGAATGGGGTACCAATCATGCTTGGTATTTTTGGAGAGCTTAGGATTTGATCAAGGGAGTAATTCTGAACCCAAAAGACAGGTCATCACGGTGCTTGGCAGAATATTCAGTTCTGTCGTATTTCTATACTGGAAACCCAAGCAGGACAAGTATCAGAGGATGCTTAGAACTGACCCAAGAAAACTTCAGAACAGAGGTTGGGCCATCAAGCTTAGCCTTGAACACATAGGTGATAAGGACTCAGGCAGGGCATGTGAGCCTAGCACCTGGGGCTTCAGAGGAGACGGTGAGTGGAGACTAAAAAGGAAGAAGGAGAAGGGAACACACACAGAGAAAAGGTGGGGTGTGATGACGGTATAGTTATTATCAACATAGCTGCTTTTTGTCTCCATGGGCACCTGTGCTAACCCCGGGTCTAGCTTGCCTGATGACCAGTGCTGTAGGGCAGGAAATATCGCCGTGATCCCAGTCATCTCTGTGGCACTAGCCCAGAGCCAGCCTGCTCTGTCTCTATGATGGCTAGTGAAGTGGTCTTTCCTCAGTCTGCTGAAGAAGAATGTTTCTTGCCCTGACAGCCTCACACCTTAAAGACTGAAATAAAAAAACATTTCGGACACATAGCAATTATACTTACTTATGAAATCCAGAGTAACATTTCAACTCACACATAAGCTGTGTAATGATCAGGGTAATTGGCGTACCTATCACCTCAGTCATTTATCATTTCTTTGTCTTGGGAGTTTTCAAAATCCCTCCTGTAGCAACTTTGAAACATTTAATTAATGTTTGTGAACCATAGTCACCCTACTATGCTACAGACCATTAAGAATTACTCTTCTCATCTAACTACACTCCTGTACTCATCAGCATCCTCTCACAATCTGCCTCTCACACACCTTTCCTGGGCTCTGCAATGCACCATCCTACCCTCTATGGTGACATCAATCTTTCTGCTTCTGTGCATGGCATGTGGTCCTGATCCCTCTGTGGTTGACTTCTTGCACTTAATGTAACCAGACTGACACCAACACCTGAATTCTTTAGCCATTAGATGGAAAGACCCTGTAGAAGATCCTCAAAGGCCTTTGCTAGTTGAAGGGTCTAGAAACCATTGAAAGTAATGGAGAGATTAGCAAATTAAGGACAATGTACTATACGGATTTGAAGAAAATCCTATGGCTACTTGAAGTGGATTGTAATTGATGTGAAATCACCCTCCCATGAAAATTAACCCCCATTCCATCATCACCCCATCCAAATTTTTGGAAGACAAATAACACTGGGTCCACAATGTTGCCAGAAACTCTGCCATTTGAGATACATTCTCATCAAGGTGGACCCTGCCAGGTTCTTCTTTCAAAGCAGGTATACCCCAAGACGCTTGTTTATCCACACTAGAATACTATTGATTTTAGTACATTTTTTCTATTGTCTAAGAGCCACTAGAAGTGGATTATATAGAGAGGAGATAGAGAAATGATGATAGGAGAGGGGAGAATAATTTTAGGATGTGGTACTCTTCCAGAAAAGACAGAGTTAAGGGTGACCAATATACATGGATATACTTGCTGGATGGTCTGAATAGCTACCAGGTAGAAAATACAGTCAATGGGCAGGGAAGGGGGGGAGGAGGGGGTGGGAGGTGCCGGGGGAGCAAAGCTACTTGAGAAGCCACAACTGATTTTATCTGACACTACTGTTGACCATATTCAAGGTCCACCTGAGAACACTTTGCATCATTTCAGCCAGCAGCCAGAAGGAGGGCTAGAGAAGGGCAGGGCTATTTGCAAGATTTTGCCAGGCTGTAGGCTGAATCAATGTCTGTGTAGCAAAGTCAGACCCAACCACAGAAACATCATAGAAAGTTTTCAGCAGACCCCTGGAGGGGAGGAAAACTTCTAGAGAGCCTGCCAATGCAGAGTGACTGGCCATGGGCCAAAGGACTGGTGAGTGCTCCTGCTGAGTCAGCAGCGAGCCCTGAAGTCAGAAAGTGATTTAAGAACTGTAATGATGAGATCACTGATAACCTGCTTCCAGAATTCCAGGCACATTGAATGTTCAGTCTAGAACATTAACAATCATTTCTGTTCAGAGAAGTTACAGTTTGTGAATATTCTCCCTATGCTAGGAGCTGTTTGTGTTACTTTTTATTTATTCACTCAGTTTTACCTCCCAGCAACCAACAGTAGTGGACACTGTTATTATTTCCATTTTACAGCTTAGAAAACCAAGGACGAGAAAAGTCTTACTGAATAATTTGCCTAGATCAGGAGGTGGCAGATCAGGGAATTAGACCCAGGGAGTCTCAGCTCAGAACACTTTCACATAAGCCCTGCCCAGAATAATCAAATAGTTGGGCACCGATGTGGAAAGCAGGCCTTTCTTTGTCATTTGAGTCTTGTCACAGTCAGATTAGTGTGCACACATCACCAAGAACTTCTGTTAGGGGAGTGGTCATGGCATATCTGTTGGGAAAGAGGCCCCAATTCCTCTTGGGAGAGGAAATGTGCTCTGGGAAGCAGGACACTGTAGTGGAGTAAACTATTCCCTCAATCAAGGATCAGCACTGGATATAACTGATCCACTGTGACTGAAGCATGATCATTATTGAGATAATGACCCGGGGATGGGAGAGTAGATGTCTTCACTCTTAGGAGGTAACAGAATGAGAGAATGTGTTGGTGAGGGTTTGATGTGGTGGGTGCAACAAAAACTGATGATGAGTGTGAGGATATGGGAGGGGTGGTGAGGCCTGTGCTCATTGGGTGAGCTGTGCCGATCACATGCTAAGTGCTCCTGGAAGGGAATGAGGGTGCTAGTCCATCAGGAGCTTACAATTTAATGAGTAAAAAGATGGCAATGATATGATAGCCAACTCCCCCTCCCTACCCCACACCAGAATAGCAGAAAGAGGACGGACCAGCTGCTCTGAGGAAGACACTGAGGGTCCATTGAATACGCTCATAAGTGAAGGTATTTGCTACCTCAGATCTGTATAGTGAAGGAAGGAGAGAACTGATTCTACCCTGTCGTGTGCATGTATCCCTTAGCCCTCTACAGAAACAAAGTGTGATTTTTTTTTTTTTTAAGAAACAGAGATTGCATTGGCAGTTAGCTCTCCTTGAGTCAGGTCACTGCAAAAGAGGCCTGTTCAGTCTTTAAGATGAAGATTATTGCTGTTTGGGGCAGAAAGATAAGTAGGAATGGAGTCGTGAGCTGTAAATAAGAGTAACAGCGACAATGGTGGAATTACTGTGGAAAGTGGCAGATTTCCTGCAGTTAACATTTTCATGGGTCATTTGATGAAGGAAAGGAAAGGACTTCTAACACTAATGGAGATGTTGAGGTACATGGCTAGTATATGATGGGAATGCCTGGAGCTTTAGCAAAGGTGGCCAGGGTCTTGCATTGCAGAGGGGTGGATAAAGATGTTGAAATTGTTATGGGAGCAATTATGACCGTAACTGAGGTAATAATGAAGATAATGGACCTGTAATTTAAAATCTGGTGTCTGTAAAGGAGATGGTGAGGCCAACTGAAATGTAGAGGGGGTGATAAGGGAGGTAATGGTGGCTGTGTGAAAGGTAATGGAGTTATAATGTAGATGACACTAAACGGTAATGGAGTGGTAATGAGGTGACGGTTGCGAAGTTGGGGAAAAGATGGCCATCTTAATGGAAATAAGAAGGGCTGTGGGGTGCAGGTGAGAATGGTATGCAGAGCATTCGTCACCACAGCTGGAGCTGTGGGGGATCATGGAAATAATGACCGGCTACACCCAAAATCCTCTTAAACCAGGAGTTCCAATGGGCCCTGGAAAAGATAATGATGTTAATGGGAAAACTGATGGCTATGCGAACATCAGGAGATGGAGCTTGCAACAGCATTTGGAGCGAGAGCAGGAGAGACCAAGGGGAATAGGGCTTGAGGGTGAATGCATGTGGACCCTCATGTAGGTCTCATAAGCTGAGGTGTCTGAGAGAGTTTCCCATGCACAACCCTGTGGGGCCTCGGCCTTCACACAGCTGCTCTTGCTTACACCAGGCATGTAATACACATGAAGCTAGTCCACGATGAACAGAACTGGCTGAGACATCAATTTGAGTTTACAATCTAAATTTTGTTATGAACATAGGAATGATAGCATACTAGCTCATATGTTGTGAGCAGATGTGTAAACAAGTCTAGAAATTGTGTGTTTCCTGGACAAGTGAATGAATGAAGGGGCTGATTTCCTGTATCTATCCTCTCTTTCTCTTGCCATATATATTTTTCTATCTGATATTTATTAATTATTTATCTATTGTGCATCTATTAGTCTATCATCTATGTAGTCGTAGACATACACGCACAGACACAAGAGCATGTACGCATACACACCACTAACACTCCTTCTAAGTTGGAAAGCAGTTGCTTGCTTCTCAGGGCTCAGGGCTTGACTCTAAATTCTTTGATGAGGAAGAGCATCCATGCCAGCTTGTATTGTTCTTCTGTTTTGAGCTCTGGGAAGGAACTAGGAAGCTGCCAATACTGCCTGTACTGGTGTACAGAGAAGCCTGGAGTGTGACCAAAGATCACAACCATCTAAACATAAATGACCCTATAGTGTACCAGGCATTCAGGAGACATGGCCAAGATACAGAGAGTATTCAGGAATCAGACTGTTAAACAGATTCATCACCTACCTGGGAGTTGTGCAAGGAATCCAGATGTTTACTGCATCTGGAACAAACAACATCAAAACCACTGAGAAAGATACTATAAGAATTCAGATTCCTGGGTCCTTTCTCACAGAGGGTCTGATTCTGTATTTTTAAAACTTGCTTTGAAAAGTTACTATTTTTCTACTGTCAACCTATATTCCTGATAAGGTTAGAGAAGTGGTGAGGAGAGCATATTTCATGGAAATACATCAAATCTCACTCCTGAGTGACTGCTCTAACAGTAAGATTTGATTATCCTCTGCCTGCCTGCCCCACCCCTCAACCTGCATATGAGGTCTTCTGCCCAGAGAGGAATCACACAATTGGCTTATGCAGTCTTCCATCAGTAAATGATTTTAAGGATGCCAAACGGCAAACATTAGCAAGGGAATCCTATTTTTTTTCAGAATAGAAGAATGAAGCGGTACAGGAACTGAAATCTATGTCATGGGTGTAGGAAGGAAAATGGCCAAATATTGATGCAAAGTAGCTCTAATTATGGGGATGGATGTGGATTGTGGAAGGGAGGGGTTGTCATCAACTTCAGGCTATATTTGAAAGTCCCTCCTTACCAGCCTTCAGATGTACTAGTTTGCTCTGCCAGACACTCAAAGATTACAAAGTGTCAAAACCAGAGCAATAATCAATTTGTTTCAGGAAGTACAGATCATTTCTGTCCTTAAATTGAAGAAGTTGTACACAAGCCTCAGTCAAAACTATTCAAAGGAGGGATTGCTTAACAATGTATTACATGTAAAACTATACTTTCCATCGCTGAATGAAACACTAAAATATTTTTCAACTGCCCATCTCCTAATTCTTCCTCATTCTTCTAACCTCCACTTATTCCCCACATCCTCAGCTTACCAGAAGGTTCTAGTTCCATGTCATAGTTACTTCAGGAGAAAATTCCAGGTCCTGTTGGTGCTACTTTGCCTTAGAGAAAGCCAGAAATGTATCCTACTTCTCCACTGAGGATTAAGCAGTTCAGCTCTACCAGATCTACTTGGGAGTGTTTCAAGACAGTGAATTCACACGCAGGGTCACTCTCCCTCTTTCCCTATCACTCCTTTTATGTGATATGAACCACAGAGTCCTTTTTAAAACTTGTTTGTTTCTTAGTGATGCTGACCTATTGCTTAAGAAATAGAACCTTTCCCCTGAGCCACATTGTCATTTGTGAGTCACTAATTGCTCATTAGCCTCCCTGGTACCTCTTGGAAGCCAGGACCTTGCCTCTGTTTGTCAGGGTGGTTTGCTGGGTTCCCCTTTAATAAAATTACAACTTCAGGAAACAAATCATTTATATCAAATACAATCCCATGGCTTCCTCTCATGTTAATCATTTCGGGCAGGTGCTATTAGGTAATTCAATCACTGGGCTACGGAAAGCTGCCACTGAATTAATGAAGAATGAACTCAAATTCTTTTTTTTTTTCTCATAAAAGAGATTTTATTGGAGAGTGGGGAACAAATCCAGGGTGTGCCTGCCCCTTCCCCCCGTTCCCCGGAGAGGACAGCCAGGAATGGAGGAGGCTCAGGGCTTATATAGGGTTTTTTTTTTGGGGGGGGGCATGGCTTTCTAGCACAGGGATTTTCCAGAGTGAGGGTTGATGGGCCTTCAAGTCCTGAGCTTAGGGGAGCCTAGGGATTGGTGGGGTTTTTTTTTTTATATATATAAGTACTTTATTTTTTTTCTTCAAGTTACATCTCAGTCACAAACCCTTTCCCTATTCCCCCTTCCTGTCCCACCCTTCCACCCTCTTCCCCCCCAACAGCTTCCCTTTTCAATCCAACAAATGGTTCTTTCTCTTATAACAGTATATTCTATACAAAACAGCAGAATTAAATATGCCACATTTATGAGAGTTAAATGGCCCAGTATACCTTCCCAATGTCCAGTTCATACATATTTGGCCCCTGACTTTAACCTTCTACCTTCTAACCATCTCCATGAGTTTAAAGTTCTATAACTGACTTAGCTTTCATACTAACTTGCATCAAATTCTAAGAAGAGATTTTCTGAATAGATGGCTCTAAATAAAAATGTGGGAGCTAGGCCTGTAATCACACACACACAGCAATAATATAAAACACATGTTACATATAGTCTAATATTTATCCTTCTCGGTGAATAAAACTCTTTAGGAGCCATGAGAACACACTGCAGCCACTAACAACAATGTTCAGCATTCCACACTTTTCCTGTTACTTCCTAATGAGTAATGTAAGCTGAGGAAATCTTGAAACGCTCACATCAATGTGGAATGTTAGTTTATTCCCATGGTCTTTCCTTTGAAAGCATTTGTGTGTCTGCAGGCCAATTCAGACTGTGAGCTCTCTTCCCTCTGTCTAGACCACCTGTGTGTGCCCCTGCCACTGGAATATTCTGCTCATAGCCACCAAGGAAGCTTTCTGAAACCCACATGTGACCATGCCATCTCACTTAGCTCTCTTCAATCTCCTTCATACTCTGTATCCTTGATGTCCTAACAAAGTCACACAGCGATTTGGAATCAGGCTTCTGCTTAACTCTCCAGCCTGAACTCATAGAAACCACTTAATGAAAGACACCCATTGGCTCATCCAACCCCGAGTAGTTGTGTTCTCTCATAGAAGTGTGCTTCACCCCCAGCAGGAACACCCGCTTGAACCTAATTCTCATCTGTTACAATTATCTCAAACATTGTCTCCTCTTCTCTGACTCCTCCTCTACCCTATTCTTGGACTGAGTTAGGACTCTGCTCCATGATGCCTGAGTACCCGGGAGCAGAACTCAAGTATTGATCTGAACACTTGGCGCTGTAACCCTAGAAGCATAAGTCTTTCCAAATATACTGACAGTTCCTTGAGAACTAGACTGCCGAGCATTTGCCCACACGTCTTTGGTGCTGAGAATGTGGGAGATGCATAATAAATACATGATAAATGAAAGAGCCAATGATGGAATAAACAAAATCATGCCTGAAAAAATGAGAGAACTCAATAGCATGATTTATATGAATTCTAGGAGCCACACATCCATTCTTCAGCTCAGAGCAGAAGCATTGGAAGTTTCTTTTTGTAGCCTGGAATTCAGTTACGGAGACTTAGCCCAGAACAGGTGGGTCTCTGGACAGCCAGTGAAACCATCACAGCATCTTCATCTTTATGCTCTCCAGTGAATATAAATGACTTCCCTGCATGGGGAAGCCCCTGCTAGCCGTGACCCCGTGGTGACCCTGGGTTGCTTTTTTGGAGCCCAGGCTTCCCGCTGCACAGGGAAGCTCCCAGACTCTGAACACTGCATTTGGCTTTCACAGCACAGTGGTCGCCTGGCATTTGTCATGCTGTGCTTCATCAGAGAGTTAATCAGGGTTGAGTTTTTAACAATGTGTTTGTCATGCTCGCTTAGCTTAAAATCAAGCCTGTTCAGGCGTCAGTCGGTCCTGTTCACTCAGTCTGGTAGTTTTGGCATTTAAAACTTTGGAATTTATCAAGGAATACTCTACATCCTTACGAACACACTCTTATCCGTAAATCCTTTCAGGTTTAAAGATAATGCTACCATCAAGAAAGTGTCTGTGGATTAACTCATCTTGATATCATAACACAGGGCCACAGATCTAGGGGTTGCAGACAATATACATTCATTATCATATGGTCTATAGATCAGAACTTGGACATGGGTCTAAGGCAAAGTGTCAGAGGGGCTGCATTGCTCTGGTGGCTTAAAGTAGACCTGTTTCCAGACTTCCCTCAGCTTCTATAGTTGCCAACATTCCTTGGATGTGCCCTGAGTTTGTCTGCAGCTTTAACACTGAAGAGCCTAATGAAGAAGACTCCTTCTCAACCAGTGATGGCTACCCTATGCTGAGGAAGGACTCCCTACCATGTCCCCCAAAGGCAGGAAGAGAGCCTATTTGGAAGGATTTCTAGTGTAATGAGAATACATGCCTGCCTCTGTAGACAGACTAGCTTGCAAAAGGAAGTAAGACCAAGGAATGTGCACTATATATACTGTTTCTCTTTCTAAATTCAAAATCAGATAGAGAACCAAAGGATAGACAGGTGACAAGAGAGTCAGAATTTCAGAGCTGGGTCTACATGGATGAAAAACACCAGGAGGGAGAATCCAGGTTCCCCTAGTGAATAGCAACTATATAGCAGGAGAGTGGGGAGGAAAGTTACATAGCACACATGGCAGCAGACGACCAAGGCAGTGACAAGGATATTGTGTTTCCAGCGGGCCTGGATTTTGGTAACTTATCAGAGTAGCCTAAGAATTTGTTGTGGAGTATGAATAACTGGATCTCACCCTATGGGTTTCGGGAGGTATAAGGTTGGCAACAAAACCACTGAAATTCTACAGCATGTGCACAAAGAAAAGCTAGTGTCTCTGTGCCTCTGGCCATTTAGGTGAGGGTTTGCCTAACTATTCACTAGTTACACTCCTTTGACTGAAAGCTACAGATATTATCTTGAACTCTTTTACTTAGAATAGTAAGTGTACTGTAGAACCCAGGGGTATTTGAAGGGCAAAATGCACATGTAGGGAAGGTATCTGTCCCAGAAACTAGAACGCTTCTAGACAGCAGGCAGTGTGCTCTCCCACCCCTCATTTCAGCTTCTCTAGACCGCTGCCATCTTTTCTGTGTTCTCCTGTGTGTGTGGAGCAGAAGATGGAGAATCTAAGTGCAACTGAAAGGCATTTGAGTCCTGACAGACAGACAGTCTAGGGACTTGGGGTCACAAGACCCAACACTCCATTTTTTTAATTGGCATATAATAATTATACATATTTATGGGGTATAGTGTGATAATTGAATGCCTGTGAACAAGGCGCAATGATTAAATCATGGTAATTGGCTTTTCTCTCTTCTTAAGCATTTATTTCTTAATGGCAGCATCTTTGAACTCTTATGCTTTTGTAGAAAATAAAATGCACAACACATTGCTGTAGTCATCCTGACAGCTTGTGGAATACTGAACCTTATTTATTCTTCTACCTACATGACTATAGCTTGACACCTTTTATCTGTTCTAACTCCCACCCCGCTCTCCCTTCTCAGCCTCTACTGACATCCTGTTCTACTGTCTTCTGTGAGATCAACGACCGGAGCTTCATGGGAGTAAGAACATGCATTATTTGTCTTTCTAGGGCTCCATCCTTCCATTTGAGGAAAGATAATTCTCAGAGGAATCACCATATGTTTGATGGATATCCAGAGAATTACAGGTGGAAATTCAAAAATTGTGACTGAGTGTCTGATAAAGATTTCAAAATATTAAAATAAATTGTTTTATTTGTATTTTATTTGGGTGTCAATACCATTACATACATGTGGAAATCAGAGGACGACTTGCAGGAATTGGTTCTTTCTCCCTGCCACATGATTCATTGGACACAAATGCAGATCATAAGGCTTAGAGACAGGTGACTACCTGCTGACCACGTTGGCAGGTCCATTTTTCTGGAAATGGGTGTCAAATCTACTTGTGTTAGACCTGTTGTTTTTTTTTTTTTTTTTTTAGGACTTCAAGCTCAGTCATTTTATTTTATTTTATTTATAAGACTGAGAATTTTTTTTTTTTTTACATTTTACTTTTAATTAACATACAAAACAACAGGTTTCCTTTCCAAAGAAGATTTATTTTTATGTTCAGCTATATGAAGATATGTGTGAGTTCAGGTGCCCATTGAGTCCAGAAGACAGCTTCTCTTTATCAAGAGCTGGAATTAAGGTGGTTGTGAGTCACCTGACGTGAGTGCTGGAAATTGAATTTGAGCCCACTGCAAGAACAGTACTTGGATGCTCTTAAAACTGAACCATCTCTCCAGTCCCCAAAGTAGCAGTGCTTTTAATTAAATGCTATTTTCATACATATTTAACTTTGTTTGATCCTCCCCTCCCCTCTCTGCTTCTCTTCCCTCATTTTCTTCACTCCCACCTCCCAAACTGTAACCTTCTGCTTCCAGTATTTTCCTTTCTATTTTCATTGTCACGAGTGTTGCATAGCCCTGGCAGATCCTCACCCTACTCCTTACTCCCCCTGTCATGGGCCCCTTTCTAGTTTCCTAATCTCTACATGAAATCACTCCCATGTTGGATTGAAAAGGGAAGCTGTTGGGGGGGAAGAGGGGGGAAGGGCGGGACAGGAAGGGGGAATAGGGAAGGGTTTGTGACTGAGATGTAACTTGAAGAAAAAAAAATAAAGTACTTATATAAAAAAATAAAAAAAAAGAAATCAAATCATGAAATTTTCAGGAAAATGGATGGAACTAGAAAGTATTTGATCTTAAGTAAGGTAACTCAGGCTCAGAAAGACAGGCATGTTTTTCTCATATGTAGATCCCGGGTTCCAGCTCCTACATGTCAGACCTGTTGTATTTTTAAAGACTGCCCACCAGCCAGACCATAAGTCTTTCTAGGTTCAAGACTGTATCTCACTCATGCAAGAGCTGTATGCAGTACCTCTTACTGTATCAGATTCTGAGTGGCTTCCAAAGTGTTTGTTTACTTAGGAAAGAATGAGAGTCACTGCCCACCCCTTAAAGTGACATCAACATATGCTTAAGGAGAAGGCAGTAATTACTAAGAAATGATGCACAGAGACAGTCCCCAAATTCAGAATTGCAGTGCCTTCTGGGAAGGAGAGTCCACCATCACTTCACTATGGGTCCCAGGAAGAAAGAGAACTGCCAGAGATTTGGTGGGAAATCTAGACCAGTGGTTAGGAGCATGTCTTCATAGATCACAGATATAATTTTCCTTTGGACTTCCTTTCTCTTGGCATTCTGTCTGGTCAGATGCGTGCCTCTCACTACAAGATGTGCCTGAGTGATAGGAATAAGGATTTTACTTCTCAAATGTGCTGACTGGTACCTGTCCTAAATAATCACCAGGAGAGAAGGACAAGGATCCTTCATGAATGTTTATTTTAATTGTAATAAATAAGACTTCACAATCTTTCATTCTGCTATAAAAGCAATATCACAAGGCTCAGATATCTTTAGCATGATAATATTTTATTCTAAATTGTGTTTTCTGACTCGTACAATAATAAAAAATAGTTTTGGCATGACAGTCGCCCGGCATAAATGAAAACAAAGGTAATGAAATGGCATCTTATAAATTTCAACTGAAGCAAATATTTGACATGCTTTATTTAAATTAATTTGCTGTACGTGTTCTTCTATCTTGACAGTGTTGAGTTCTGTTTTATCATGTGTTTACTGTGTTGGGCTCTGGGAGTTGCTCTGAAGAAAGAGAGGCCAAGAGACCAGGGAGATCTGGTCTGCAGGACCCCACCAGTATACACTCATTCTGTTGGCAGCAGGAGTTTGAAGCATTTGGGGAGGGAAATTATTTAACAAAACTTCTCATTCCATTTTTACAAGGCAAGGGTAAGATGTTCACCTCCGTGCTGATGCCATTTTTGTCATGTAAAAATCCTGATTTATTTGGTAGTTTACAGAAAGTCACAATGTCCATTATATACATTGTAAACTGAACATTTTCTTACATATGTACTATTAAAAATCCTTTCCAACCTCCCAGAATAATAATCTGCCAGTTGTAGGATTATTAGGGCAGTGTTCCTTTATTGTTGGTATATGTATGGGAGGGTGGGTGTGAAGGAGCACGCCTACATCCGGGAGGCAGAGTTTCTGAAACTGTCTCAATCTCCAGATGGTAGCAAACCCTAGTTATACAGCATGGTTTTGTTTGTTTGTTTGGTTGGTTTTGTTGGTTTTTTTTGTTTGTTTGTTTGGTTTTGTTTTTGTTTTTGCTCTATGTGCAGCAGCATTGCCACAGGGGACTGGAGTTAGTCTACCCTGTGGTTTGTACCTTGTTGATACCCACCTCCTTTGAATCATTACTCCTGCATATTATGGCTGTTATTAAGATAGTAGGGGTTACTATCCCTCCATCCCTTCCTTCCTCCCTCCCTCCTTTCTTTCTTTCAAACCCTGGAAATTTCATACTACTTCATGGCGCCACTGCCTTACCACAAACACAGTCAGTGCAGCCAATCAATCATGGGCTGGAGTCTCCAGGACTATGACTCAAAAAAGATTTCTTTCCCTTATATATTTATTATCTTAGGCTTTAAAAAAAATAATGGATAGTTGATTAACATAGAGATACCAATCCATTTTCTTTGCATAGAACCTTGAATGAGTAATTTGTAGGTCCACATAAGAGCTTTCTAATAATGTTTGAAATATAATTGCAGCAGTTGTATTTGATTATATTTATTCCCTGCTTTATGTGCCCACTAACCTGAAACACTGAAACCTATCCTGAGTGAGGACTTGAATCAGTAGTGAAGATGCTGACAGTCGTCATGTACAAGCTCATGGTTACCTCAGAATAAAAGTTGTAATCTGGTTATGGATCATGCTAAATTACCATATATACCTTCATATGTTTGTTTTTCAGGCACTGGAGAATCAAACCCAGGGTCTTGTACATGCTAGGCAAGTGTTCTACCACTAGCTACACTCCTATTACCTTTCAAAGATCTTAAAGTAACTTATAGTATCTCTTTCAGTTTTTACTTTTGGATAGAGGTCTTCACAACCCTAAGATCAAGTTCACTTAAAAGATGAGGCTATAATTTGTAGACAAGATAACCTGAACTCAGGAGGGAGAGTAGTATATGTGTGTGTGTGTGTGTGTGTGTGTGTGTGTGTGTGTGTGTGTGTGCACATATATGTGTCTGTGTTTGTGTGTATGTATATGTACACATACATATGTATATGTCACTTCTTTAAGGAATTACATGCAGAGAGAGTGACTATAACACATGTCTATGTTGTTTTATTGTATTGTTTGGAAACTTTAGTTCTTTTTTTAAATGTTTTTTTATTACTTCATGTTACATCTCCATCACAGTGCCCTCTTTGCACCCCTCCCAGGTCCACCCTCCCACTCTCTCCTCCCTCTCCCACCCATCCCATTCCTCTGATGTGGAATGTCCCTACAAATCAGCCCCTCTCAGTTCAACAGTGATAGGAGAGCTTCCTCTTGCACTGGGGGCCTACATGGTAGCACCCCTAGGGAAAATTGTCCCATTAATAAGTAACAAAGTCTATGTTCCTGATCCTTGTGGTGTGTAGTTTGTAGGAAGGTTAAGTGAGTAGATGCCATGTGCATCTTTCTGAGTCTGGGTTAGCTCACTCAGGATGAACTTTAGTCCATCCATTTGTGAGTTGCTTGATAGCTGGGTAGTATTCCATTGTGTAAATCCACCACAATTTTTTTTTATCCATTCTTCAGTTGAGGGACATCTGGGTTGTTTCCAGTTTCTAGCTATTACAAACAAGGCTGCTGTGAACATAGATGAGGAGATGTCCTTGTGGTTTGGTGAGGAATCATTTGGGTGGACGCCCAATCATAAGACAAAGAAGGAAATTTTAGAATACACGTTATGGTGGCCCTTGCACCAATACTCTACACTGGACAGAGCATCCATTCTTTATTTCTTTTTCCCTACTTTCTTTTTTTTATTTTTATTTTATATAAGTACTTTATTTTTTTTTCTTCAAGTTACATCTCCGTCACAAACCCTTCCCTATTGCCCCTTCCTGTCCCACCCTTCCCCCTTCTTCCCCCCCAACAGCTTCCCTTTTCAATCCAACAAATGATTCTTTCTCTTATAACAGTAAATTCTATACAAAACAGCAGAATTAACTATGCCACATTTATGAGAGTTAAATGGCCCAGTATACCTTCCCAATGTCCAGTTTATACATATTTGGCCCCTGACTTTAACCTTCTACCTTCTAACCATCTCCATGAGTTTAAAGTTCTATAACTGACTTAGCTTTCATACTAACTTGCATCACTATTATAACCATCTTCTTAGATCTAGATACATAGGGCATCTTCAAAAACCCCAAGAGATCTGCAGAATATGGCATTCAAAGATGTGGTCTTAAATTAAGATTTTTTTTTTTTAGTTTAAGGTATTTATTTTTCCCCCCAACAGCTCTCCCTTTCAGTCCAAATAATGGTTCTTTTTCTTATAACTATAAATACAATACAAAACAACAGAAATAAATAGGCCACGATTAAAAGAGTTATATGGCTTAGCATACATTCCCAATGTCCAGTCCATATGTATTTGGCACCTGACTTTAACATTCTACTATCTAACCATCTCCATGAGTTTAAAGTTCTATATCTAACTCAGCTTTCATACTAACTTGCCTCATAATTTTAAAAATATCTTCTTAGATCCAGAACACCCTCTTGATTCCTAAACAACTCAAAATTTAACTATGGGACTCTAGCTATCTATTCTTCAACCACCTCAGAGACCTGAGAGGGATAAATATATCTGATTATGTAGGAAGTGCAGGGCCTGCAGCTTCCAAAACTAAAAAATGACATACCAGTGGCTGCCTGGACAGTTCCCATTTTCTCTCCATACATTACAGCATCAATCTTCAGCCATTTGGCCCCATTTCTCTGACAGACATTGGTTGTAGAGCAGGAATTATGAAGGACTTACCTACCCTGTCTTGGCAGAGCTAAGCTGTCGACTTACTTATCTAAATATAAGAGATAGATAGGGCATCTTCAAAAACCTCAAGAGATCTGCAGAATATGGCATTTAAAGATGTTTTCTTAACTTAAGATTTTTTGATATTGAGACATGTCAGCTCCTGACAGCACCCCCTATATTACTCCAAGTAGAAGATGAGCATCGAAGAATCTCCAGTGGGAGATGATTAAATTGGTGGTAAGCCATTCTCTTGGCAAGAAAAACCACTTGCTTCAACTGTAGACAGACTTCTGTCCAAAAAGGGCATCCATTCTTTATTAGTCATGTAGAGTTCATGTTCTTGCCTTTCAATCCAACATCAGGAAGTGTAAATTATTAGTACCACTGGTTTACTGTCTAGTTAAGTCACAGAGTCAACTAGAAACAATTTTTTTTCCTAGCAGCCTGCCGTCTGTACCTGGCTTTTTGTCACCCTAGGGTCAATCATGAGATGTGAGGCATTTTGGAAGTGCTATGAACAAGCTCTTGAAAACGAGTGTGGAGGGAAGGAGTTCCTCGGATGCCCAGGCGGCTGTGAAATAACGAGAGGAGATAAAAGCCAACAAAATCAGAAGGCAGGGGGAAAAGAAAAACACCTCAAAGCAAAAGAATACAGTGGATTACACTTTTCTCAAAGATAACCTGGGAACAGACTTTGTCTGTTCCTGAGACTATTTTCTCCCATCTAGGGATTTACAAAGAGGAAGAGATGAACTCTATAACTTCCTCAGCTTTAGTAATCTTACCAGATGATTGAAAAAATGTTCATGTGTTTGGGTTAAAAAAAAGTTTTCCTTTTTGCAATTATTAAATAATAATATGACTGGCAGAGGGGGGGAAATCAGGCTTCCCCAGGCAGGTCCAGAGAAAAGTGGCCATTCAAGAACCAAAACAATCTCCTCAACACACAAAGTAGTAGCCCCTGATTTGCAGTAGGAATAAGAAAATTTTGTGTGTGAATTTGATAAATTTTGTGGAAAGCACCCATTTTTTATTTTTGTTGCTATTGTTGTTTTGACGTGCGTGCGTGCATGTGTGTGTGGTGGTGGTGGTGGTGGTGGTGGTGGTGGTGTGTGTGTGTGTGTGTGTGTGTGTGCCCTGCAACCATGTGTAAAGGACAGGTGTGCTTCATTATGCTGGCATATGTGTAGGTTAGAGGCTGATGTCAAGGTTTCTTATTTGGTTTCTTCTCTATATTTCTGTAAGACAATAGCCAGCCAGTGTCCCCAGGACCCTCCTGTCTCTACCCAACCAGTGCCGTGGTTGTAGATACACACCATCACACTTACTTTTATATGGGATCTGAATTTAGTTCTTCAGGCCTGTGAGTTGACATTTATTCCCTAAGCCATCTCCCCAGCCCCATCAGCTTACTTTTAAGATATACTACCTACTTTCAAAGATCTGTAATCTAATTCTCAGGGAAAGAATGAAGCATAACACCATAAATGCTTTCTACTTACATACTCACTCAGTTATATAGTGTAATCGAAGTATGAAGGTAGAGCAACCAGGGAACAGCTTAGAGTGCTGTTAATTATCCATTCCTACGAATTATCAAGTAGTAAACAGTATCTTAAAGTGAGTGACTCATTGTGTCACAGTTTCTAAGGGTTAGAAATCTGGAAACACCTCAGGGTCCCTTGAAGGATGTTATATGGGGCTATAGTCATCTCAGGATCCTACAGAAAGAGGATCTATATCCACACTCACTTCCAAGGCATATGAAAAGCTTCAGTTCCTGCTATATAAGCCTCTCCACAAATCTCACTTTGCAATTGGCTAGTAAACTTCTACCACAGTTAGCAGAGAGAGAGAGACAGAGAGAGAGAATGAATGAATGAATGAATGAATGAGATACATGATAGATGATAGATATATAGATGATAGAGAGATGTTAGATAGATGATAGAGAGATAATAGATGAATGATAGATGATAGATGATACATAGATAATAGATAGATGATAGATATATGATATATAGATAGATATATGATAGATAAATGATAGATAGATGAAAATAGATTATACATAGATATATAGATAGATGATAGATAGATAGGTAGATATAGACAGATAATAGGTAGATAGATAGATAGATAGATAGATAGATAGATAGATAGATAGATAGATGGATGGATGACAGGTAGTCAAGACAAAAGTCCCAGCTCTTTTATGGCCCAATCTTGAAATGGATATCCCATCACTCTGCCCTAGTCTACTCATTAGAAGGGAGACAGTTAGCCCAGTCCACACTCTAGGAAAAGGAATTATGCAAGAGTGTGAATACAGAGAGACAAGACCATTTAGGGACTCTCCTCAGGCACACCACGGCAACCAAACTGTATACTTAAGGCAGGTTCAGCAGAGGACCCAGCTACCTGTTTTTGATCAGTAAAACTCTCTTGACTCACAGTCACCCAGATTTGATTACCTGTTGTCTACAGCTGCATCTGCTACCACGGCAGAGTTAACAGCTGTGAGAAAGATTGTATGACTGTGCCCTTAGAGTATTTGTTGTCTGAACGTGGACAGGAAGAGATCTGCCGAACTGCGCTCTCCAGCAGAGCATTTCAAATCCAGGCACACCTCCTGGAGAGCCTAGGAAAGTCTGGGCTGTGAGCCAATCAGGCTGAGTAGGTCCTGAATGTCGGCATTTATAATACCACACTTTGAACAGCAAGGTTGCCATGATCCACACGGAATAAGAAGCCCTTGGTTAGGTGTAGAAGACCTTACAAGCAGAGGGAAATGGCACGAGAAAAGCTAATAAAGAAATGGGGTGGTTTTAGGAACAAGGACAAAAAAATTAGATGGCCTGAAGGAGAATGGAACACACACCCATATCCTCTCCATGATGAGTGGCCGAGGAAGCAATAGTTGGCCTTTAAGAAATGGAGAAGCCAACAGAAAGAAAAAAAAATAGAGCTCTGAGTCTTCATATTTCTAGGTACAGTAGTTTTTGAAAGGGGCAAGACTATAACAGATTGTGTATACACTAGAATCACCAGAATTATAAAAGAAAAAATGATAGAAATAGTAAAATAAATCACGACACAGGAATTTATTTAGCTTTTATTTTTCATCACTGCCTGCTAAGTGCTGGGACAGAGAGTAAATTACACAGTCTTCCCTTCTCACTCAGGCTGGTCGTGAGTAGAGATGGACAAACACAATGGAGGTGATACACTCTGTTAAGTATTTAATGTAAGCATCCCCAGGTGCTGTAGGAAAACAAAGAGAAAGAAGTGGGTGTTGAAGAGTGAGTAGGAGCTCATTACGGTTGGTGGGTGTAGAAAGCATTTAAGAGTAAGGAATATAGGAATATCATCATGTGAGGGGTGGGTAGAACAGAGGCTACATTAGTTGGAGAGATGGCATTGCATAGCTCTTTCCTCTGAATTTAAACATCCACCTCTGGAGGAGGTGGGGGCCTCATAAGGTCCTAGAAGCCAAACACACAAGGTACAGGAAGTTCAGGAAGTTATAGAAGTCTCAGTCTCAGTGTCTCCCCAAGCTTTAAAAGCAGTAAACAGTTGCTGGGAGAAGGGTCCTGGAGGGAACTGCTTGCAAGTTGTAGTCAGAGCTCCAGGGACACAGCTTTTATGAGTCATTCCCCACATTGAGAAGGGCTTTTCTGGGAGCAGCTGTCTTGGACACACCCTTTTTTTTTTTTTTTTTTTTTTGCTGTAAATGACCCCTCCCTCATATCCCTCTATGTAACCTAAACAAAGTCATTGGTTCACAAGACTAGACTTGGATGGGATCAAACTCTTTGGTCTATAGTTGATGTATCTGGAGGTAATTGGCACTTGCTCAATTGCAGAAAAAGCCACTGCAACAGATGGCAATAAGAAGAATGAAGGGATCAGACAGGAAATTAACAGAGAAGCAGGGGAAGTCTACCCACACTCTCAGATAGCACAGGAAGCCCAGGATTCCCTTACTTGCTTCCAGGAGCATGAGTGGAGGGTTACTCAAGGAAGCATGGTGTCCCAAAGGAAGCTGATGCGGTAGCAGATAACATTGACAGACATAATTGCATTCCACTATAAGTCACTATGGTTCTAAATAAGAAAGATAACTGATGGCGACTTAGAGGATTTCACATCTAGGGAGGCATAAAAGAAGGAAGCTCCTTATTCCATTTGGCTGGCAGGCAAACATTTGGAAGGTAATGCAAATCAGGATTTCCAGGCAGCCTGAGCTAGTTTGCACCATTTCTTCTCTATCTCCCTTGGCTGCCATCCCCACATGCTGACCCTTCCCACACCCAGCTGCAGGCTCCTGTCTGTCCTTAGGACTGTGCAGCTAACAGAGGCTTTATTGATCTCGCTCAGACTCTGCCTCTCTGCCATTGGCACCACCAGAGCCCTGTGGGCCACACACTCCCCACTCCCCTGCATCTGCTCTGAGATGATCTGTTTGTCTGTCCTGATCTCTGTCAAGTCCCCCTTCCTTCAGTGCTCTATGGGCCATATGCTGTGCCCAGCTTGTCCTCAGTAGAGAAACCCAGCCCTGAGCTAGAGTGGGAGCTAGAAGATCTGCCAAGTAAGTGAATGAATGAAAGTAGGACTGATACTATTTCCTGTCTCACTGTTAGTTTCAAGGATTATATTCCATTTCTTGGGCTGCCACAGCAAGTTACTACACACCAGGTGACTTAAAACACAGGAGTTAATGTTCACATCATTCTGGCTGCTAGAAATCATGGCCAAGGTGTCCACTGGTTTGATTTCCTCTGGGTTTTCCTCTTTGGCTTGGACAAAGCTACCTCCTGGCTGCCTCTTCACATGGCCTTTGCTGAGTGTCTTTGTCCTCTCTCCCTGTGCCCTGGTCCCTTCTAAAGATGACAGTGTGACTGAATTAGAGCCCTGATGGCCTGTAACCTCATTTGACCTTAGCGTTTCTTTAAAGGCCTTATCTAAAAAAAAAAAGTGACATTCTGAGATACTGGGGATAGAACTTCAGGATATGAATGGGATGGGACATTTGTTTATAATGGGGCAAGCATTTATAATGTTGCTTCATACATAGAATTACAAAAGTGTTCCAGAGGACTACAAGCAGTTTGTAAGAAAAATATAGAGAGAGCATCATTTGCCTCCAAACAAGTTTTACCCAGGGTCAATCTGGGCACTTTGTAGAGAGTCTGAAACTTACTCAGAACATCACCAGGGAGTTCTCTGACTCAGCATTACTGCATCCTCCTCTTAAAATCCTATTTCCATCCCAGCTTGCCCAGTAGACAACTGTGAGGTCTGTCATTCCATCTAACACTCACTTCTTGCATGATTGGCTTGGTGGTGCTATTCACACAGAGGAATGTGGCTCTAAAAACAAATAGCTCACCGGAATTCGCACAGTTAAAGCAGAGCCAGTATCCCAGATAAGCACTTCTCCACAGCACACTGTTCAAGGATGAGGAGATAGAGCAGGAATTAAGCTTCTCCACATCAGCCTGGGGGCTGCTGACATGCCTGTCCTCCCCACCCTGATAAGATAAGGGGAGTCCCGGTGTGCTGGCTAATGGAAACAGCCACCACCACCGAGAAGAGAAGAGGGCAAAAACATAGGCTTTGAGGGCTACATCATCACCTAATTTCATTAACTCTATGTGGGGCACTGCTCAGCTGCCTTTCATGGTTAACCAGCAATACTCTCTCCCTGGGGAGCTAGGAACAGACTCAAGGGAAATAGAAAAAACAAACAAACAAAAAACAAGAGTATTGACGAGTCTGGCTGGAGGAACAATGGACAATAATACTTGCATTCCTTTCCAGGACTATCCTGATAAAGAGCCATAGACTGGGTTTAAACACTAGCAATACATTGCAAGTCTGAGAGCAGTGACCTCAGAGGTGATTCCATCTAAGGGTTGTGAGGAAAGGATATCTTCCAGCCTTTCTCCCGGGCTTGCAGACAGCTATCTCCTTCCTATGCTCTTCTAATTGTCTTCCCCTGGTGTGTGCCTATATCCTCTTTTGGTCTTATACAGATGCATGTCCTATTGTGTTATAGCCCACCCTCAAGGACTTCATTTAATTTAGCCTCCTCTTTAGCAGGATCTGTCTCCAAACAGTTGTTTTCTGAAGCACTGATAGTTAGGGCTCCTACATATGAAGTCCTGGAGGGACCCAAGTTAGCACATAACTATGTTGACCTCACATTTCTGAGGTGTTGAGAGCTTTCCTAGCTAAGCCTTTCATAATGATGAGCAACCTGACTCACCCTGGGTAGGCAATTGGTCTGTAGGGCAAAAGCTATCTGCTGACAGGATAAGGCATGCATGATACACTGGGCAGACATGGAAACCAGAAGCCCTGGCCACATTAGGCAGAAACAAGCATCCCAGGTGACAATGGAGGCATCTCAGTACAGAGGACGAGGGACCAAATATATGACCTTCTGGGAAACAGAAGACAGTAGTGGGTACCAGTATGCTGTTTCATTGCCAATTTGCTTCCCCTATTGGAGTGGGACCAGCCATCCTCCCAAAGACTTGGTTTACGTCTGTATACTCAATCCTGACCTCGGCTACCCTGTGGTATTGTTGAGAATAGAGATAACATATACTAGATACCTAGCATGGAGCCTGGGAGAGGCCACCCTTGTTCAACATAGTCTAGATGAAAGGTGACAGCTAGAGTCACTATGAGATGAAGCATGAATGAATCCACTTAGGGCGGCATCTGTATCTCAGTTGGTAGAGTGCTTATCTAGCATGTATGACACCGACACCCTGGCCCTGATTCTGAGAATCCCATAAAGCAGGCATGGTGGCCCTAATTAGTAATCCAAGCACCCTGGAGGAAGAGGATTGGACGTTCAAGGTCATACTCAGCTACATACTGTGTCAAAGACCATCCTAGAATGTATGAGATATATCAAAAGAAAGGAAGAGAAACGGGTGCACAAGAGAGAAAGACACTACCTCAATAGTTCAACTCAACAGAGATTTGTTTTCACCCTAAAAAAAAATGAAAATTCCTTCAAATCCCAGTTCCCCATAGGGCCAGCCTCAGCATGGGGAAGGCAGTACAGCATTTAAAGAGTTGCTAGGCATCAGTCTCTCTTAGTACACCCCACCACCTCACCCAGCACAGTGCCCACTATTAAAGCGACCCTGTAGAGGACTTTTGAGACTAGAGCCCCTCATGAATTCCACAGGGGCCTCCACTGTTCTGCCTCCATCTGCTTCTCTGAAGTCTTTTTGTGCAGTGCAAGAGATTACTGCAGAAGACAAGCATTGCTGAAAAGTCTCTGCCCACATGCTCCTTCCTCCTCATGCCCTCCCTCCTCCCAGGATCTATTACAGGAGTTTTATTCTCCTTAATTTGCTCTCTGCAAATTGCTCAGCTAGAATACTGTTATTCTAGGGCTCCGTCAATGGAGCGTCTTGAGATGTCGGCCCAGTTGCCCTGCGTGCAGTGCTCACTCTGCCAGTGAAGCTGCCCTTGCAGAACGGAGGCCAGGGCCTGCCCGCCTCAGGCTCAAGGTATCTTGTAAAATACCTAATTATGCGGCTTCTTATTTGTTCAGGGATTTACAGTTTCCAGAGCTTTGTCGTTCCTATCCGCTCATTTACGTAACTACCAAAGAAGAAGACATACTACCTCACATCTTCACATAGAGCTTTTTCATTTCCCTAGTACTCTCATGCATATTACCTAATTTATAGGTAATATATGATAATATAATGCTCCAAAATTATGTTGATTTCTTCTGTATGAATAGTGATATTACAATCCATTACTGAAAAAGAACATGAGTTTGCTGGTTCCTCACTCTCCAAGTACTGAGATGTAAGCCCTGTCCTTGGTTGGGATCCGTCCTTAGGGATTATTGCTGTTGAATACAGTCTTTTAGGGGCTTTTCAGCTGGGGTTTCTATCTACAAATAGCTTCCCTTCCTCCAGCTATGGCCCAGTGGTTCTGTCAGTCATCTGCGGCAGTGCCTCAGAGTGGTTGTGAGATCCCATGCAAAGCTGCAGCAGAGAGCATTTTGCTTTCTCTAGCTCTCGCAGGTGGCAGCTGCTCTGAGGCTGGCTGTGCTTCAAGGCTTTTTTCTCCTGCCACTCACATCCTGCTCTGATATTTAGGGCTGTAGAATTCCTGGAAAAAAAAAAAAAAAAACTTTACAGGACAGCATTGGCTGGTCCCGTAGATCTAATCTACCCCTTTGCCTTGGAAGCTTTAGCAAAAGGGTATGTGATGATGCCCTCCACGCTTTTTGCAGCTTTGTACCCTCCAACTGTGTAGTCCACTGATTGACTTGGCTCCTCTTCAGCTCAGCAGCCTTGTTCTCATCTACACGTGTGTGCTTCAGCTATTCCCTTCACAAGCATCTCACTTCCTCTATTGTACCAACTCTTGTTTTTTGCTTTCGACTAATTTCCCTGAAAACACATTCAGAGCCAGGGAGCTGTGTACAAAACATTTATTGGGCAGAACTCTTGGAGACGAGCCTGTCACAGGGCAAGGAAGACAAGATGAGTCATGGGAGAAGCTGACTCAATACAAGAGGCCTCAACTGACCCTGCAGGGCATTCTGGGTCAAGAGTGATGCATTAGAACTCTCTCAAACAGTGGCAAGGGGCTGGGTTTTTGTATCCTGCAAAGATCTGAGAAGGAAGGCTCACATCAAGAAAGTTCCTATTTGTTTTGACTTTAATAAGAAATATCACCCAAAAGCTCATATATTAAAGGTGTGGGTTGTGACTGACTACTGGGCAACTAGGAAGTGATTGCATTTTAAACTATCTAACTTCATCTGTGGATTAAATCATTGGTGAATTCATAATTTGATACACTGTTGGGAGGCAGCAGAAACCAGGAAGTAGGGCCTTGTTGGAGTAGTTCACTAGGGGTTATTGGGGAAGCTAAATCTTCCCCTTGGCCTTTTATACTCATATTTTTACTTCTTGGCTGCCAGGAGATGACCTGTCTTCCCTGCCACAAACTCTACTGCTCTGGTGTTCTGCCTCCCCACAGAGTTGCACCAATGGAGCCAACTGACTGTGGACTGAACACTCAGAAACCATGAGCCAAAATATATCTTGTCTCCATTTAGTTGTTACATCAGGTATTGGTACAGCAATAGAGAGAAGACCAAACATATGGTAGGTAAGGATATTCTCATTGAGGGCACAGTTTTAAAGGCTTCAGCAGCCAACATTCTCAAAGCAGATGTTCAATGTATCTCCCCTAAAGAGGGACCTCAGCAAAACACCCTAGCTTCATTATATCAGCAGTTCCTAAACTTTGCTGTAATTATGATCCCCCGCAGAACCTTCTGAAATCTTTTTTTTTTTTTTTTATGGTTCATTGGTCAGTCTGTGGTGGGTTTTTTTTTCCTTTATTTTTTATTTCTTCAAGTTACATCTCAATCACAGTCCCCTCCCTATTCCCCCTCCAGTCCCACCCTCCCACCCTCAACCCCCCATCCTCTTCCCTTTTTTTTTTCTTTTAAGTTTAAGGTATATCTTATTTCCCCCTACAGTTTCCCCTTTCAGTCCAACAAATGGCTCTTTCTCTTATAATAATAAATACAACACAGTACAACAGAGGTAATTAGGCCACAGTTATGAGGGTTATATGGCTTAACGTACATTCCCAATGACCAGTCCATATGTATTTGGTACCTGACTTTAACATTCTACTATCTAAACATCTCCATGAGTTTAAAGTTCTATATCTGACTCAACATTCTTACTAACTTGCAACACAATTTTAAAAGTATCTTCTTAGATCTATAACACTCTCTTGACTCCTAAACAACTCAAAATTAAATTATGAGACTCTAGCTATCTGTTCTTCAACCACCTCAGAGACCTGAGAGGGATAAATATATCTGATTTTATAGGAAGTACAGGGACTGCAGCTTCCCAAATTAAGAAATGACATACTGGTGGCTGCCTGGACAGTTCCCATTTTCTCTCCATACATTACAGCATCGATCTTCAGTCATTTGGCCCTGCTTCTCTGACAGACATTGATTGTAGAGCAGGGGTTATGAAGGACTTACCTACCCTGTCTTGGCAGAGCTAGGCTGTCGACTTACCTGCTTCCAGGTTTTGTCCTTTTTGGACAGCATTCTGTCTACAGTTGGGGCAAGGGGCTTTTCCTACCAAGAGATAGGCTTGCCACTAATTCAATCATCTCCCACTGGAGATTCTTCGATGCTCATCTTCTACTTGGAGGAGAATAGGGGGTGCTGTCAAGAGTTGATATGTCTTGATATAAAAAAAATCTAAAGTTTTGAAAACATCTTTGAATGCCATATTCTGCAGATCTCTTGAGGTTTTTGAAGAGGCCCTATCTATCTCTTATATTAGGGTAAGCAGATGTTGCTTGTCTCTTAGCAGGTTTATTTCTTTTCTTTTTTTTAACATTTTTATTTATTTATTATGTATACAGTATTTGCACTACATATATGCCCGGGCAGATCTCAATGTAGATGGCTGTGAGCCACCATGTGGTTACTGGGAATTGAACTCAGGACCTTGGGAAGAACAGCCAATGCTCTTAACCTCTGAGCCACCTCTCAGGTTTATTTCTGATTAGCTTAGCAAGTAACTATGATAGGCTGTCATAGTACCTAACAGAATGACTGGCTTGCATAACCATTAGTTTGCATTTCTTAATTATCCTAAACAGTTTATGACAATTAGTAGTAAAAGGCCGAAACATCACATTTCATTTTTTTCTTTACCTCCTAACCCTTCCATCCCATTTCTCTGGGGTGGGGTGTCCTTATATAACAGTCCCTCATCTCAGTTGAGAGGTCGTATGAGGGCCAAGAGCCTCTTCATTCATTGGGGATCTACGGAGCAGTACCATCAGTGAAAAGTGTCTCATTGCCCGGGAGAGAGAACTACTAAACAAACAAACTAATAAGCATACATTTCATATCTCCATTTAACTTAAACCTCTTACCCCTGAATGAGTTAATCATGTGGTCCTAATGTTCAAATACAAACTCCGTGACCTGTACTTGAAGAATCAAAAGAGAAAGTTCTTCCCCTGAGAAGCCCCTTTACTGCCCCAAATTGTGTTGTGTTGCCACCTGTCTGACCTGCTCTATGTCGCTGCTTGTCATAGCATCTGTCACACTGAATCTTGTTTGTATTCCCCTAGTGAAATGTGATCTAGTCACTGTGCCCTGTATCTCAACCCTATGTTGAATATATGATTGAAAAAATAAATACATGGGTGGATGATCCACAGATATATGACAAAAAGAGAGAGAAAGGAGCCAAAGAGGAAAGAAAGAAGCTAAGAAGAGAAGAGGCCAGAGATGGCCCCAGCTTGCAGCTTTTAGCTGGATCAGTTTTCTACAGTGTATAGCAAATCCTCACAAAATTGTTGGCTTAAATGAACCCATTTACTATACCACATTCTCTATAGCCCAGAAGTCAGAGTCCCACAAAGCTTTCATTAATCTTTTGACTGAATCAAGTCATCCTCTGATGCTTAAGGTCTCATTCCAGGTTCATACAGATTGTTGGCAGCACTTAGTTCCTTGTATCTAAAGAACTGTACCTCTGTTTTTTGTTTGTTTGCTTGTTTTATATTGTTGCTGGTTGTTGTTGACCAAGCTTCTGGATCCTACCTCTAAGTCCTAGCTCTATGGCCACATCTGTACATTTGTTATACAGCTGACTATTTTGTTATTATACCTGTCCTTGTTGTTCTATACATTGGAGTCATTAACTTTCTTCTGGGCCAGCAGGAGCATATGCCTGGTACTTTATTCCCTTTTAAAAGTTCACTTGATTAAATCAGAGCTCTAAAATAATTTCTCTTTGGATTATCTCAAAGTTGACTGATTAGGAATCTTAAATACATTTACGAAATCCCTTTGACCGACAATGCAATAGAATCCCAGGGTGGTATTTCATGGGTTTCCTGTTGTGTTCCAGGGGCTGGGGTTATGTAAGGTGTATATTCCATGCCGAGGGGATGTTGAGGCCACATTAGAATCTGCTGCACACCCTGAAGCAAGCCCATTTGCTAACTAGCCTAGTACTGCTTTTCTGCCTCATCTATTAGGGCTGGATATTTCATTGCCAAGACGACATTTAGCTGGAAACAGAACTCCTAAAAGGAGAAGGTCAGGCAAAAGGTTAGCCATGCCTCTGCCCCATGTTTCTTCCATCCAACCCCTTTGAACAGGATGACTCCCCTTCTGTGACCTGATCTTAATCAGGCTTTTCTAGGGCATGCCACATTCCTTGTCCTGCTGCCTCCCTGCATGGAGCCCTCTTTTCCTAATTTATTTTCAGCCCCAAAGCTGAGCTCAGAAGAAGCATCTGGTTCTGCTTTTAAAACGAAAGCTCTGGCTGAGTCAGGGCAAACGTTCAGAAGTCAAACACACACTTGTCCTTAAGGTAGTCACTCAGCCATAGCTTAGCCTTGGTCTTTGCCAGTCTACATGACCTCCTCCCAACGTCCTTTGCAGTCCACACATAAATGGTGTGTACCTGAGCTATTATAGGGCTCTGAGGTTACTGGGTCCACAGTTAGGTCAGTGGCGAAGGGGTAGCCCCATGCAGAAGGGGCCTTCAGAAGCCCTCCCAGATCCTGATCCACGCAGAAATTCTACATCCATACAGGGAATATAGAGGAGTGTGCCTTGAGAAGGCTGAGCTTTGCTTTGTAGCTTTCTCTCCTGGTAAGCCAATGGTCTTCTTACCTGCAACTTCTTAGGCTTAATATGCAACATCTAGAAACTCAAGTAACTGCTATCTCAACAAAGAATCTGAACAATGTTGAGAGATAGAGAGAGAGAGGGAGAGAGAGACAGAGACAGAGACCCTACCATTCAGGTCCCCCAGGTGGTGAGGAAGCAGTCTTGTGATCCACGACTAGGGCTGTTCTTCCCACTTGGTTGGTGTTACCATTTTTGGGTAAGTTGCAGGATGATAGGGCTTTTATGGAGTAAGGATCATCCCTGTGGGTGACAGGGAAGGAGGAGCATTCAGTGGGTCATGTGTAATGTCAGGGTCTCCTGGGATGGTAGAAGGACTGATGGTAAACACTTGATGCACATGGTCCCGTGTACTGTATTCTCTGGGGCACTTTCACTTTCAAATATTCTATTGCATATCACCAATTTGTACTTGTCAAACCAGTTCAGTCTTATTCTAAAAATATGGTCATGGTAGCTCTGTAACACATAGCTGACTGGGAAATGTAATAGGAAAATAGACAATAGGACAGGTGTCCTTTCTGTTAATAAAACCCACTAAGGAATGTGGGTTCTTCCTTCATCTTTCCCAGGAGCTCTATCATTACTCTCTAAAATAACTTGGAGGGCACACCAGCACACTGAAGGCATACTAGGGTTATAATGAGCAACAGTTTGTTACGGGGAGTGTCTTGGCTGTCTAGCCATTTCTCCTCCAAACAGCCACAGGGAAGACCTGTTGATTCTGCAAACATGCATTCAGTGAGGCACACCACCATACTTGTTAAATCAAGGGCTCCTAGAAACGAAGTGGATGAAGGAAGGTAGACAGAGGCAGAAAATATACATAAGGTGTAAGTTCAACAGGCAAAGCAAAGAAAGGCAGCCGACAAAGAGCATTGAGAGGACAGTCGGCTCTTACCCCTTCAGATAAAGCCCAGCTTCACCTCCCATATTTGACGAATGAAGCCTTTAGTGCTAAGCTGGGCCCATATTAAATCTTCAAAAATGTCAATTAGTGTTACTGTAATTAGTATTATTACACTTGAGACATGCTTTCTTTTGTTCTCTTCTAATTGGAGGGGAGGTGCCTCTGCTAGTTTCTACTCTGAAGAAATATTTTTTTCTACTTCTTTCTGTCCTTGGAAAGGGAAAAACAATGATAAAAACAAAGCAGGGACTGGGGCTGTAGGTCAATGGTAGCGTACTTGCCTAGCATCCACAAAGCCATGGGTTCAATACCCAACACACACACACACACACACACACACACACACACACACACACACGCATGCATGCACGCACACACTCACGCACCCACGCACCCACACACCCACGCACCCACGCACTCACGCACCCACGCACACGCACACACACCAGTAGCTAAGCTATGGTGGAGAACTACCACACAACATCAACGTTCTTTGTAGTGTGTTCACTTCCACAGGTTTAGTTTCTGGTTAATGTTTTCTCGGTTATTGTTTTACTTTTTAATTATGATCAAATGACCTTGTTATATAAAGTGAAGTTCCCCAAATACGAGCAACAGAAGGCTGAGCAAACAGAGTTTAATGCCACCATCAAATGCAACTTGCAACCGCGTTAACATGGCACATATTATTGATGGATGATGATACTAATAGCTCCATGTGCTGCATGGTAATTGGTCCCACCAGAGAATCAGTTCACTGAAGTTACTACTTTGGGTATTACCTTCATGGAGTCAGGCTTGAATCCACTCCTCCTGCCTTTCTGCTAGTCCTCCCTCTGTGTACTTCTTCAGTGCCACTGTTCCCTGATACCACATCCTTTCCCAGCTTCCCTTCCAACTAGGCAAAGTGCTTCCCTGCTTGTCAAAGGAAGGAAAGACATTCAGTAAAAAGGAAGAGTGTAGCAGGCACATAAATGAGGGTACCATGGGCTATGGAAATGAGTAGGATCCCCACAGTAGGAGCATCTTCTCCTTTCAGCCCAGGATGAGAATCTCTCTTTGGAGACTTTTTTCATATAGCTGCAAGCCTTCATTGGCCTAGGAGTAACATGAGCCACTCAGACTCATCTCCCATCTGTGAGAACTTAACTTAGATGCTGGGAGGCTAGGGAGGTGTAGCCCATGGCAAGACTGCTACTTGTAGCAACAGTTCATGCTAGGGAGAACTAGAGGAAAGGCAGGAGGAGCAGATTCAAGCCTGACTCCATGAAGGTAATATCCCAAGTAGTAACTTCAGTGAACTGCTACTCTGGTGGGACCCATTACCATGCAACACATGGAGCTATTAGTATCATCATCCATCAATAATGTGTGCCATGTTAATGCAGTTGTAAGTTGCATTTGACAGTGGCATGAGTTTTTAATGGATAACACCCCCCCCCCCCCCAATTCTGTGATAAAACATGCTACAAGGCCCAAGCCAGATCTGTTTTATGTAAGCCCTCTGATTACTACCTGACAGGAGCCCTGAGGGATCCAAGAACTTGCTAATGCGACTGATGGGGCTCTAGAATTAATGGGGGAGGGTCTGTCTGGGCTCGGAGAGCCTCAGAAGCCTGTGTTTCTGCACAAAGTAGAAGGCTGGTTCTCTCCCAAGATGGCACAATGCAGCAGTGCCACAGCAGCTGCACCAGGAATCAGGATCCAAGCTCCAAGCCTCATTGAAACACAAATGCCAACTTGATCATACTTCACAGTGAAACCTTGTTACACAGATATTGGTTTATCCGAGAAGATACACAATTGGAAACAATTGCTGTTCCCTAGTAACTGGATACCCGTCATGCTCCAGTGGAAATATCAGATTATCTAAACTAGTTAATTCAAAATCCATTCTTTCTGCTCCCTTGCCTTTCAAATTAATGACATTTGCTGTAATTGATGGCAAGAGAGAGGGAAATGGGGCAGATACAGGCACACAGTCCCTGGAAGTTAGTGGCTGCTGCTCACATGCCCCAAGACTGAGCCCTGAGACTTAGGTAAAGAGGAAAGGACAATCATAAAGTATGTGTACTGGAAAATTAAATTTTAAGTACTGGTTTCTCCCTGAAGGATCTTAAAAGGAGAACAGAAACAGTTCCGACCTGTGCAATTAGTATTGTAATCAAAAATTCAGGGAAAGATAAGTGGGTAAGTGTTGTTACCTCTTGGTGAGCTCTGTTCAGGAGGAATTTCCACTCTAAAGCTCGTGGCCTGCGCAAGACTGACTTGAAGTCCAGGTCCTACATAAAGATGGCATCAGAGGGCTGTGCCATTTAGTGAGATAAATAGGATAAGTTATTTAACCCCTTTGTTCCTCACTCCCCTGATCAGATAGCAGTAGTTAGACAGCAGCTACCTCACAGGGCCATCATAAGGACTGTAGGTATTAACATTTGTCAGGGTTTTGGAATGGCTTCGAAAACACAGTCATATAGACATCAATTTTTTAAAAGTTTAAAAGTTTTAATCAAAGCCTTCTACTTCTCATTAATAGCTAGGAGACTTTGGGCTAGTCCATTCATATTCCTTACCTCAGTTTCACATGTGTAAAATGATTGCTAGTCTAAGCCTCACAGAGTATTTCATAGGTCATAGAGCAGCTGAGTCTGGATGCAGACATGGCTTGCTCTGGATCTGACATGGATTTGGCAGTCGATCAATACCAAGAGCTTCCTCGGACAGAATGTTTTAAGTATTCCCAGATCCCAGCAAGTCAAAAAACAAGAGACTTCAATACAAAGTTCCAGAGAAGTTCCTGTATATGGCAGCCCCAAGTCACCAAGAAGAATGTGTGCCAGTCAGTATTTCAATTTTTACTTATTTCAAGGAATAAGGAGCCATGCATGTGCCAGGCACTCACTGGGTTATTAGGGAGACATATGTAGCACATCAGCACAGATTGGCAGGGTGGGACAACAAGGAGGAGTGAGGGAATACCTGGTGAATGGTATTTACACAAGCGAGATGAGTTTGGCTCCCACAGCCCTCACTAGCATGAATGCTGTAGTGCTAAAATTGCAGGCACACAGCTACCAGTTTTGAGAGTCTGCAAATGAGGCACTCAGAAAATAAGAGCGATGAGCCTTTCTATTTTAATATCAGGAAAACACAAGAACATGAACTTCTCTATATAGAAAAACAACACAGATTGCCAACATCAATTCTAAAATGCCTTGAAGAGGCTAGGATGTTAACATCAGCCAGAAGGATGTTTTAAGTCTCTCTCTCTCTCTCTCTCTCTCTCTCTCTCTCTCTCTCTCTCTCTCTCTC
>CAJQZJ010033952.1:623760-634088 GCA_907164525.1 Lophiomys imhausi
CTCTCTCTCTCTCTCTCTCTCTCTCTCTCTCTCTCTCTCTCTCTCTCCTCCACTGCCTCCATATCACAAAATGGCAGGATTTGGGGAAGTGACATGATTTATTATTTAGATAGGAAACAAGACTTTTAAATTCTGCTCCTCTCCCTGAATGAGTTAAAAAATAATAAACACAGATGGTGAGTATGAGGATTGAAGCTGTTGTCTGTACAAAATGTCTGATGTGGGTCCCAGCTCACCACATCATCCATGATGCCATGCTTCATTATCACACTGTCTCCATATGGGAGTCTAGCTAGCTGCCCCTGTAATGCTCGTGGAGGATATAAGAAGGGGTGTCTCTTGTCTGCAAGAATAGCAGAGTATCATTAATAGTGTCAGGGGTTGGCTCTCTCCCATGGAGTGGGTCTCGAGTTGGGCCAGTCATTGGTTGGCCATTCCTTCAATCTCTGCTCCATCTTTATCCCTGCACATCTTGTAGACAGGACAAATTTTGGGCCAAAAGTTTTGTGTGTGGGTTGGTGTCCCTCGCCCTCTACTGGAACACCTGGCTGGCTATAGGAGTTGGTCCCTTCAGTCTCCATATCCCCCCTTCTAGGAGTCTTAGCTAGAGTCACCCCCATATCCTCCCAGGAGCCTACCACATTGCAGGTCTCCATCTTGCCCCAGAGATGCATCCCATCAGTTTCCCTTCTCTCTCCCATCCTTCTCACCTTCCATCCCTTCTTTCCCCACACCTGATCCCCACCCTCATTCCCCTCTCTACCTCCTCTCCCACCCAGTTCTTCTCTTCATCAACTTTCAATATCTGTTTTATTTCCCCTTCTGAGCGAGATTCAAGCATCCTCCCTTGGGCCCTCCTTGTTACTTAGCTTCTTTGAGTCTATGGATTATAGCATGGTTATCCTGTACTATGTGGCTAATATCCACTTATAAGTGAGTATATACCATGTGTTTCTTTCTGGGTCTGAGTTACCTCACTCAGAATATTTTCTAGTTCCATCCATTTTTCTGAAAATTTCATGATTTCCTTGTTTTTAATAGCTGAGTGGTATGCCATTGTGTAAATGTACCACATTTTCTTTATCCACTCTTCAGTTGAGGGACATCTGGGTTGTTACCAGTTTCTACCTCAAGACCCAGCTATATCACTCCTGGGCATATACCCAAAAGTTGTTCCACAAGGGGTCTTTGCTTTTAAGGAGCCTAGAAATCTCTCCCAACTTTTCCTGTTCTGAGAGATGCTGTCCTTCTTCCTCTGGGTTCCCAAGGGACTTTGCATTGACAAATTTATGATATATCTACCCCTCTTCTGCCCTGCTCTTTGAAGTCTTGAAACCCCTCTCTTCATCCTTGCCTTGTAAGGTGTGTCACCTTGCAGGCACTGGAGGGGTCTAGAAGACTGCTGGAGTGAAGAAGCAGTAGTGAGGGTGAATATCCATGCTTCACACATAATATACTAAAGCCATCATGTGAGCTAATAGCAGGCTACAGACCAGGAAAGATGTTTCCCCAGAGTACCACATTTGCATATTTCTTTTATTTTTAATTCCTCTTAAATAATGAGATTTGAACTCATCATAGGAAAGAGCCACATCCTCATAGTCAACCCACATGCTTCCTAACACTGAAATATTTTAGGCATTGAGAACAGCATGCTCAACCTTCCCCCAGCAATCTCTCCTTGGCTAGAATCTATATTTTGCTTGCTGATATCATTCAGGGTTTGTCCAAGCCTCACTAGGACGGTTGGGTTTTAACAGTCCAAACAGAGCAGACACGTGGGGGAGCAAATGGATCACTAGCCCATGTTTGAGAAACCTAGGGACTTTTTAGCATTCAGTACAAAGCTAGACATAAAAAGGAAAGTGATAAACAGGCATCCAGGAGCCTGGTGTCAGATATTTGCTTGTTCTACAGTCTGTCCAAGCCTACCAGTCAGGCACTGACCAGTGCAGTGGCTCCTCCAAAGACTCGACCTCCCTGGCAGACAGCAGTTTCTCTGGCCAGAAAGCCCCGCCATGGATCATCCCCTTAGCAAATGCAAAAATCAATGCTTTCCTCTCGGGGCTGACCTTTCCTGATCACACTCCCACCACAGAGTTAGATCATCACTGTCGGGTTCTGCCTAGGGGCCGGTGATGGGGACTGAGAATTAGCCCCCACCCCAGATTAACATTCAGGTGGAGAACCTGGTGATGAATATTTTAATAGAATGTTGACTGTTTACCCACATGAATGGAAAGAACTTGCATCTGCCAGAGCCACCTGTGCCCACAGAACAGCCATGTCTCCCGAGAGCCCAGCTGTGCAGAGGAAAGAGGGGGTGGGCTGGAGACAAGAGCAGGGAAGAGAGGGTAGACTAGGTGACCGTGGCCAGCAGGAGAGTAAGACATTGACCAGACAGCTAGAAAGGGGACATGACATATAACCAGTGGACAAGAGAAAGAAACAGGAGAGTCAGCTGCCAAAGGGAAGCAGGTTGGGGACAAACATCTAAGAAGAGAGGTGTAATAATTCCTGAGTCGGGAGAATGGAGGGAGAGAACAGAACATGTCTGAAGCAGGCACACAGAACATCTCTGAGGAGCGGGCGTCTTGCTCAAGTTGGCATGGCAATTTGAGGCCATGCTGCCATACAGAATCTCTAGAAAACAGCCAAGGCTCTCACCTCATTGCTCAGGCTCTGGTTCTATTTGGAGCTGTAACAGCTGTTGCAGGAAAGGAGGGGAACTGACCCTGGACATCCACAGGCGCTATAAGGGATCATTCATAGTCTTAGTTTACAATGTTTCATGTTTGGGAAGGATCCAGAAAGGGCTGCCCTGACTAGAAAAAGAGCCAATACTATTTTCACCAAAGCTATTAAAGAATGGGTGAATAGCCTCCCTGTGGGTGTGGGACAGAGCCAGATGTTCCCAGAGAGTGCCAGGGAGGCATCAGGATGTTTTCTAATGGTTTGAGGTACACACCCCTCATCTCTGGCACCCGACCGATCTGTAATAAGTCGGCGGCTCAGATAAGTCTCTGCCTCAGGAGATGAACCCTTCTTTTAGAGACACCTTAGTCTCCTTTATTTGATGACTGTTTTGTCACCTTTCTGCATCTCTTCACCTTTTACCCTATCTTGAGTTGTTCCTCAGGTTATTCCTTGGCTCTCTGACAGACTGTGGCTTCAGTGCATTGTGATGTCTATAAGGCTCTTTTCTGATTATATTTCTTGTCTCCATGTAACCTCACACTTCCTGGGAAGATGGTAGACAGAGGAAGACATCCATGGTACATGAAGAAAAGGGAGCTGCCTTATGACAGGACAGGTTTGCATACACCAGGCATGTTTGCCGTGCCCCTTCTCTTTCCACCCCTCTCCTTTGCCATGTGGACTACCCACCCATCTCTTGTTCTGCCTAGTGCTTGGATCCATTCCACACCTCAACTGCCACTCAGTACCTGGGATTAGCAAGAGGCTTAAAATCTCAGTCATACTTCTGGGGTCCATATGTAGGAGCAGATTTTTTTTAACATTTTATTATGGAAATTTTCAAAATTACATAAAGCTTTCAATGGGTTTGGTATAACAATCACTCTACTATAAAAATCTCCAACCCACTATGTCTCTTGTTCCATCCTCACTCCCAAGGTCCCCTACTTACTAGTGTAGCATATATTTTTGAGACAGGGTCTTGGTATATGACCAAGGAGAGCCTGGAACTCATGATCCTCCTGCCTCGGGCTCCTGAGCTATAGGGTTACATGCCTGCATCATTATGCCTGGCTATGTTTTGCGTAAGTATTCCCAATCCATTATGTTATCTAACTCATAAATGTTCTTGAATGAGACTTTCCACCACTAACATTCCAAACTCTCTCAAGTCTACAAACCCACTCATGCCTAGCCACACACCTGCCTTTGAGGATGAGAACCCTGGGATCACTCATTTATTTTAGGTGCTATTCCTATATTATCTTTTCCAAAGTGCCTTTGTCGGAAAACAAAAATCGTCAGAAATAAGTTAATACCCCATCAAGGACAACCTCCTCTCTCTCACTGAGTTCTTCTGTATTCATCCCCAGAGAAATCAACTGGTAAACAAGTCAGCCTATCATAAAACACACCTGCATGCTGGATGCGCACAGCTGTATGTGAGCAACTTCAGCCCACCTGCAGAAGCACATAAACAATCTGGCCACCAGACAACTCTTGGAAATGAGAGTAGCTACATGGCATCCATATACAACAGACCAAGCAAATATGAACTACCTCCAGAAGGGGAAAAAAAAAAAACCAACTGGTATGGGTACTTTTCCTTTTTTAAAGACTCCAAAATTAGTTGAAATCTGATGTTAACAAAGTTATTTATGGAAATGCTTCCTAGGTGGCTTGGGTTAGGGCCCCTCATCTGACTGCCATCAGTGGCTCTAAGCCCACGGTGAGTGGCCTCTTCACAGAACCTTTTAATAATTCATGGAACCATCCAATGAGATGTTTTTAGTTTAAAAGACCAGGCCTGTAATTTAGACACAATTACACAGATGCCTGTATTGTGGTAGTGCCTTGTTTAAACTCAGAGGTCTGGATGCTCCCACTAACTAGTGGGATCCTGAGAGAGAGAATTGCTTTATTCTCTGGGGCTGCATTTTTTCATGTGTGAAAATGAATAAATCATCATAGCTTGCTCTTCCTCACTGGTAAGTAGGTAAAAAAAGTCAAATGGTGAAACGCTGGCAGGATCTTATGAAAGGAAGAAGAAACAAATTAATATTTGAATGTATTATGTTTATAAGAAGTGAATATACTATGGAATGAAAATGCCTAGTTATTTTAGTTGAAGGTTGACATATATATGTCATATATATACATATATATGTATATGTCAATAATATATACATATATGCATATATATATATATGAATTTCAACTTTTTGAGGAATGTAAGTGCAGATAGAATTCTTAGAAAATGCCAGACTCCATGTGGCAAGTATTCTTAAAATCTAAACATTGTGAAGCATTGAAAGGCCTTCTTCACTCTGCCATTTCCATGCCCACCAGTGTTTTCAAGATCAGATGATAAACAAGAATATCTTGAGGTTAGTGAAGTCATGTTTTGCAGGACAATGAGGTCACAGAGAGGCCATAAAGTTACCCTGGTCTCTGCAGAAAGACACTATCTTTACACCCATCTTAGCCTTTCCTTAGTAAACATCTCTATGAGATTTATTGGGACCCAGCAGTCAAGATTCACACAGGAATTGGCATAACCAAAGTCTTTTCCCCAACTGTGGAGGTGACCATGGAACCTTCCAGCTTTTCCTGGGCTAAGATTCTAGTTATGACAGCAAGAAGCCTCCATCTGGAGGACAGAATAGCTGTTCCTTGCATGAGGTGGCAAACTGGGGGGGGGGGGGGTCACATGAATTATTCACCAAGAAGTAGACCTGCCCTGCACAAAGAACAGAAAGAAGAGAGTCAAAAAGTTCTGGTTCTGTTCCTTCTTTGGACGGGGTGACCTGTAAACTCTTAAGTTTTTCAGGTGTAGCTCAATGTGCCCACCTAGTTGGCATGGATAATAAAATCACCTTTTTCTATTTCCCTGGCATCAAAAGGGTATCTAAAACATTGTAAACTTGCCAGCAAATGACTCATAGCTCTAAGTTTCAGGATAAATTCACCGTAACTTACCCATTGACAGAGTTTACATTTACCTGCAGGTTCAAATCCTATAAATGTAAACATATCTTTATGACAGGATTTCTATTCCTTTTTTCCACACTCTCTATTATTTTAGGCCTTCTCTAAAAATGCTTGTGACTGTTCTTTCTTATTGTACTAGTTGGCTTTTTATTACTATGACAAAATACCTGAGATGATCAAGTAACTGGCGGTGAAAAGTTTATTTTATTTCATAGTTGTAAAGGTTTCAGCCTATGGTTGCTTGACCTTTGAACCTATGACAAGACAGTAGTGCACCATGGCATAAACATGTGACAAAAGAAGCTTCCCTCTCTGTGACAGCCAGGAAACAGAGAGAGAAAGAGACATGGGTTCTTAATTTCCCCTTCAAGATTATTCCTTAATGACCTAACATTCTTTAACCAGACCCCACCTTCTAAAGGTTCCACTACCTCCAAATGATGATATGGGGTAGGAACCAACTTTTTGGTTTACAAATTGGGGGGGGGGAGCATTCAGACCTAAATTATAATAATCACCCACCCTACAATCCTTGCCCCACCCATACTTCTAGGAACTGCCAACCATGTTCCCTTCTCATTTTCTATTCCTCATTTGATTCACTAACTTTTCAGGGTGGTGAATGTGGTTTTAGAATTTCATCCTATTGCTTTTCTTTGAGTGGCATGTGCACCAGACTTCAGTGGTGTAGACTGAGGATCCATAATCAGGACTCTGATCTAGGTAACTTTCTGGGGGGAGGGGAGCTGGGAATCATTAGAAGCTGGGCCCAATAGCAACTCTGAACAACTTACCAGCAAAGATTGCAGAGCCTCTGAGGATCCCTGCCCAGCTCTGCTTAAATCAATTTCCCAGTCCAGTGGAGAGAAAGTGGGCAGAGTTGTATTGACTCTATTCCCCTCCATTGCCCCTCACTGGACTCCCAAATCATATCTGCCTCTTAGCCCCTCTTCCAACCAGTACTTAATCCTTGGTGGCGATCCTTTTAGAAAATTTAATTTCATCCTCCACCTTCTTTACTCATTAAAAAAAAATAGTCCTGAGAATTTCCAGATTCTGCCATCATATAAAAACGTCTTGGTTCTGCAAAGTGCTCATTCTTGCTGCTTAATCCATCTCCAAGCATGATTCCCAGTGACGCCGCACTGCATGTTCCCAGGGTTTATAGATCTCTCATTTGGTGGCTTTTCCTGCAACAGATTGGAAGTTCAGCCTTTTAAAAATCAATCTGCCTCTCTGCTTTCTTGCACCTCACCTCACAGTTTGCACAGAATGGCAGTCTGCTCACCAGAGTCTCCTGAAGATGTCATTAGCTCTTATTTTTGGAATCATCCAAATCCTACTAGGAAACAGCTTGGTGCTCTCCCCCAGGGCTTACATGGGCACATCCCATGTAATACACTTACACAACACTCAATCCATTTTCAGGGTGGAGCATTTCTGGAACTATGAATGAGAAACTTAAAGTCCTGGTTACCATCAGAGAGTTTGTTGTAACCCTAATCCTATGATTCTCTACGTGATCACAGGCAATAACAACTAACAATTTAAAGAGATATTTTCTAAAAAAAAAAAAAAAAGAAAGAAAAAAAAAGAAAGAAAGAAAGCCTAATTTTTCAGTTGGAAGCTTATCATGGGTAAACAGTGCTATGTGCTTTACTTGAACAACAGTCCCACAAACTTTTGGTAGGAAGTAAAATTATCAGCCCTGTTATCAAATACAGTTGAGCATAAGAGAATGAGCAACTTTCTTGATATCAAATATTGTGAATAAATGGAGTACTGGCTGAGATTAGGTGGTCAGGCTCCAAAGTCTGTGTATGTGTTCCCTGCACTATGTCACTTTCCTAGAGGACAAGTAGAGAGAGCAGAAGCAGAGAGGACTCTTCCTTAGAAGTGCCCTAGCTGATAGCTGAGTAGTAATCCATTGTGTAAATGTACCACAATTCATCAGTTGAGGGACATCTGGGTTGTTTCCAGTTTCTAGCTATTATAAATAAGGCTGCTATAAACATATATGAGGATATGTCCTCATGGTTTGGTGAGGAATCATTTGGGTGGATACACAGAAGTGGTATGGCTGGGTCTTGAGGTAGGGCTATTCCAAGTTTTCTAAGATATTGCCACGCTGATTTCCATAGTGGTTGTACAAGTTTGCACTCCCACCAGCAATGGAGTAGTGTTCCCCTTTCTCCACAGCCTCACTAGCATGTGCTGTCATTTGAGTTTTTTATCTTAGCCATTCTGACAGGTGTGAGTTGGAATCTCAGAGCTGTCTTGAGTTTGCATTTCTTTGATGATTAAGGATGTTGAGCATTTCTTCAAATATCTCACTGCCATTAGAGATTCCTCCTTTTTGAATTCTTGATTTAGCTCTGTTTCCCATTTTTTGATTGGAATATTTGGTTTCCTGTTGTTTAATTCCTTGAGTTCTTTATAAATTATGGATATTAGCCCTCTGTCAGAAGTGGGGTTGGTAAAGATCTTTTCCCAATCGGTAGGTGGCTGTTTTGTTCTTTTTTAAATTTATTTATTTATTGCTTCAGGTTACATCTCCATCATAGTGTTGTCTTTCCATCCTTCCCAGTCCCGCCCTCCCACCCTCTACCCCCTAACCCTTCTATCCCACTCCTCTGGAGTGGAGTGTCCCTACATAACATTCCCCCGCCCCAGTTCAGCAGTCATATGAGGGCCAAGAGCCTCCTCATACATTGGAGGCCTACAAGGCAGTACCACCAGGGAAAAGTGTCTCAATGACAGGGAAAGAAAACAAACAAACAAACAAACAAACAAAAAGTCTATGTCCATGTTCCTTTTGGTGTGTTGGTTGTAGTATAGATATCCTGTACTCTATGGCTAAAATCCGACTATAAGTGAATAGATGCCATGTGCATCCTTCTGAGTCTGGGTTAGCTCACCCAGGATGAGCTTCTCTAGTTCTATCCATTTGGCTGCAAATGCATAATTTCATTGTTTCTGGTGGCTGAGTAGTATTCCATTGTGCAGATATACCACAGTTTTTTATCCACATGATAGGAAACAACTGATTACCAAAAATATTCTCTGATCTACACACACACACACACACACACACAAACACACACACACACACACACATGAATAAATAATAAATAACAAAATAAATAAATGTGAGATTTTTTAAATTTTAAAGAAAAAGAACAGAGCCTGCAGCAACTAGGACTTGAAAGCTATCAGAGTTGTCTGAGCCTGATTCCTTTTCTTTTTTTTTTCCCCAACATTTATTTGTTTCTTCAAGTTACATCTCAATCACATTCCCCTTCCCCTTCCCCTTCCTGGTCCCATCCTCTACCCTCTTCCCCCTCTCCCTCTTATCCACTTTTTTTTTTAAATTTAAGGTGTATCTTTTTTCCACCAACAGCTCCCCCTTTTAGCCCAATAAAAGGCTCTTTTTCTTATAACAATAAATACATTAAAAAACAATAAGAACAATTAGGCAATAATTATGAAAATTATAATGTATAACATACATTCCCAATGTCCAGTCCATTGATATTTGGCAACTGTTAATAATATTCTATTATCTATCTACCTTGATGAGTTTGAAGTTCTATACCTAATTCAGTTTCCATCCTAACTTGTATTACCAACTTAAAAACATCTTCTTAGACCTAGAACATCCTTTTAATTCCTAAACAAAGTAAAACTTAACTGTGAGACTATGACTATCTAGTCTTCAACAACATCAGAGACCTGAGAAGGATAATATAGCTGAATAAACAGGAGTGCAGAGCAAGCAGATACCAAAACTAAGAAATGACAGACAACTGACTGCCTGGCAGTCCCCAATTTCTCTCTATGACATTGGAGCATCTATCTTCAGCCTTTGGACTAGTATCTCCGACAGACATGATTGTAGAGCAGGAATTATGAAGGACTTGCTTACCCCGTCTTGGCAGAGCTAGGCTGTCAACTTACCTGCTTCCAAGTTTTGTCCTTTTTGGAAACATCTCGTGTACAGTTGAAGCAAGAACTTTCTCTTGCCCAGTGACAAGCTTGCCACTAATGTAGCCATCTCCAAATGGAGATTCTTTGATTCTCATCATCAATTTGGAAGCCTGACTCCTTTTCCACTCCTTCATGGGAGGGTAAGGTCCTCACTCTTTCAGGTCATGTAACAGTTAAATATGGCTGCCACCAATCTCCAATTCATCTCTGTTATGACTTCAGCCTGCTATTAGAACTATATCCCAATCTCTCTATTTTTTCCTAAGTGGTAGGGAGGAGAAGAATCACATGCACATGCAACACACACACACACACACACACACACACACACACCACCACCACCACCACCACCACCACCAACAACAACAACAACAACCAATAGTAGCCATATGGATAAGGTGAAGAGAAAGGGAAAGAGAAGTTCCCAGAAAGAAGGCAGGCAGTGCCCTAAGGGAGAGATGCTAGAAAGGCTGCCAGAGTGCTTCATAGTGATTTTGAATAGTTTAAATCTCACTAAATCAGAGTTCCATCAAAAGGATAGCCATGAAATGTATAGTACATGATATTATGTCCTTCATACAACTTTTGTGAGGGCAAAATAATGTGTGTGTGTGTGTGTGTGTGTGTGTGTGTGTGTGTGTGTGTGTGTGTGT
>CAJQZJ010033952.1:634098-678690 GCA_907164525.1 Lophiomys imhausi
TGTGTGTGTGTGTGTGTGTGTGTGTGTGTGTGTGTGTGTGTGTGTGTAAAATACTTGGCATGGTGCCTGGCACATGGTAAATACCCAATAAATGTTAGCTATTACTATTAGTAAGTCTGAGCTGCTGCAAGCTCATAGTGCCTCCCCGGCTCAATTTTATTCCTTATACATAAACACTATTGTAGTAAGCACACATGACTCTCATAAATGGTACCTTTTCCATTCTGGAAGCATGGAGGCGAGCTGGGGTTTGGAATGGATCCAGCAGGTATGGTGAGAGCTTGTGGCCATATGAAGATTTGAAGGTTTTGTCATGAATGTGAATTCTTCCATTCTGACTGCCTTCCACAAGCCTTCTCAGTGCTCTAGTTCCTCCTTGACCTGCTTTCTCAGCCTCTGAAATGAAAAAGGTTAGGTGGATCTGAGGGACTGGAGCTCTCAAAGAAAGAAAATGAATTCCTTGCTATTCACATCTTGTCCCCAAAGCCATTCATAATTGGGATAACTTCCAGTATTGTCCAGATCTCTCTTATCTGCAACCCACTCAGCTCCAAGTCAGTGAGCCCACCTCTGGAGACTGTTCTTTGGTTGGCAGGCTGAGACCGAAGAAGGAAATCAGGCACTTAGATCCCTGAATGCCAAATGCTTGTCTAATTTATTCAGACAAGTTTTCTTCTGGGTATTTTCTCTACTATCAAACTCTGTATCCTTCAGTGAAGACATTTGTCTTCGCTGAATAAAATCTCTTAATGGTTTAATAAAAAGCACTTAACTTAGTTTTCCTAGTTTTATGAGTGCCTTGAGGTCCTTTAGGAGAGCAAACATCTTTGCTGGGATCATTGAGGAAACGTAATTATTTTTCTGCCTTCTGATATGTTATTTTTCTGGAAGGAACAGTTCCAGATGCTCATCATATGCTCACAAACCCTCTGAAGCTTCCTCGCAGAGCAGAGAATTCTCTGTGATGAACTAAGTGGTGCCCCTCCTTCCTTCCTGCTGACCTGCCAGTTCCTTCAAAGACACCCTCTAAGTCTCTATGCCTTTATCTGCTGAAATAGCACCAACGCCATTATCATCGCCAATTTGTTCTGTCCCCGATAAATGGAGAACAGAGTCTGGAGGTCAGTTACAACCAAGTGCCTGGAGCAAAAGGCCAAGCAGGAAATGAGGTCAGTGGAAATATCATTAAGATAGAAACAATTGGTGGGGAGGAGACTAAATAGAAAGAAAACAGGGAGGTATGAGAGCAAGACCCAGAATGAGTGCTAGGACAGGTAGAAAGGAGGACACAGGCAAGGGGAGGTAAGACCAACATAGGACAGAGAGTGAAGAGGCAGGGGAGGAAAAACACCAGCAAAAAAATCCAAGGGAAAGAGAAGAGTTAGAATAACATACTAGCAGAAGAGACTCTGGGCAGTCAGAAAGAGAGGGGACAAAACAGAAGAGAAGAGGGTAGAAAGGGTGTGTGTGGCAAGACAGAGGATAAGTGGTACACTCATAGGTTTTAGACAGCTGGGACAGAGTTTCCTGATTAGAAAGGAAGCATTGAGGTTGTTTGAATTTGATCACTAGGCCAGCAAAGCCTTGAGGACAGGAAGAGATTTCACACATCTGCCCACCCATTCATTCATTTGAAAAATGTTTTCTTTGTTGGGCATTTTCTGTGTGCATTTGAACAAAGTGAGCAAGGCTATTGTCCTTCAGGGTAATAGTTCTCAACCTGTGAGTCACAACCTTTTTGGGGTTGTGGGTGGTTTAATGATTTTTTTCCACAGGGGTCTCCTAAGACCATTGGAAAACACAGCCATTTACATTATGATTCATAACGTAGCAAAATTGCAGTTATGAAGTAGCAACAAAAATAATTCTATGGCTAGGTCACCACAACATGAGGAACTGTATTAAAGGGCCATAACACTAAGACGGTTGAGAACCACTGCTTTGGGGAATCAAAGGCCAGTGGGAGTACCACAGGAAGAGAGCTGAGATGGGCAAGAGCCTTGGGAACCTGCAAAAGACCCCCTGACAGCCATGTGTGTTCAGTGTAGACAGTAACAGTGGTAGGTGAAGCATACCATACAGCCCAGAGACAGGGCCAGGAGCTCATAGCTTCAGAGTTCAGTGAGCGACAAAGACCCGACCACCATATCTAGCTGCCTTGACCCTTAGCTTTTTCTCATTCAAACCTAATCATCCTTACATTGCACATCTGGGTATAGAGAATCAAATGAAATAGTACCCACCTTTCCTATCAGTCATGAAGTCCTATCAGATGAACTCTAAATGTCAGCCCACATTCTCCCTCTGGCCTGGGATAGTCACCCATCACCCACTCTCCCTGCTGTGTGGTAGCCACACTGATGTGCAAGTCAGTGAATGGATCTCTATTCCTTTACAAGGGAACCTTCCATTGCAGGCATTGCAGGGCTCCCTTCCCTGCCCCTGCCTCACCTCATTCTTACAGTATCCTTGACATATGCTTTGAACTCATCCCAAGACTCAGCCCAGTCTTCCCTTTCCCCCTCCTTTAACTCTTAAAAGTCTCTTTCCCAGGAACCTCTCACCTGAGACAGTGCAGATCAAGGATCCCTCCTCTTCAGGCTCTCTGCTAACAGTCACCATAGCTATTATTTGTTTGTTTCATTCATTTATTTATTTTACATCCCAATCACAGTCCCCTCCCACCTCTCCACCTGTTCCCACCCTCCCACTTCCTCCCCCTTTTTAACACCTGATCTGCCTGCTTCTCTAGTGGACTGCAAAGCCTTTGAGGGCTGTAACTGCCCATACCCCCTTCCCTCTACAAAGTGTTTACTAAATTCTTGGGGGTGGATGTGAAATGAGCTGCAAATGAGTTGAGTAGCAGGCAATGCTTAACTCACTTCAGAGCAATTGTCTTCTTCCTCTTCTTGCACGAGAAAACAAACTGTGATCTGTACAACAGAATGGAAGTTTTCCTGAGAAGAGTCTGACATGGAAGGTCTCCATTGGATTAGTCCCTTGTACCTCTCTTGGCTGTGTTGGTGTGTGTACAGGACCATTGGAGAATGGCAGGCTCTGGACTGCCTTGATGCTTACCCATTCTCTATCAAGCCTTAGAGAACTTTCACTGAGTTTGACTCTATAATCAGTTATGAAGGGAGCATAGGTCTCTGGAACCCTTCATTTACTGCCTGGTTCCTAACTAGTTCATGCATTCATATATTCAGCTAATAAGTGTGGAATGCTGTCCCAGATGCTCCCATTCTTGCTGTATCTTCTCCGCATGCCTTCTCTTATTTTTCCCAGGCTCTAGGTACAGAGCTACTGTTCTTTGATGAGTAAACTTTAATCAGCATTTTCCCCATTAGCCTACAGCAGCATATAAACTTATGGTTCGTGCAATTCATTTTATCTTTCTAAATTTAATAAGGCACAAGTTGGATGGCCATTAAGGGTCCCCTGTTGTGCATGCACGAGCCAAAACCAAACAGCAATAAAACTCTCTGTGGTTTGTTATATGCAGAAGGAATGAAGGTATCAATGCTCCAAGTCCTCAGAGCAATGGCCACAGAGGTAGTGAGAGGAAAGCTGCTTCCAATTCCTAGGCTTTTCTCCATCTGGGAGGCATAAATAACCTGACAGTTGCATACCGGGCCAGTTCTACCTTGTTCATCTTAGAAGCTCACTTAGATCACCATAGGACACCCTATTTATAAATTCTTTCATTAAACCAAATATGTGTTGACATCTGCTCTTTTGCCAAACTATGAACACCAAGGATATACAAAAAGAAAGATAGTTGCTGTCCCTAAAGAACTCACAATGTGTACTATGTTCAACAAGGCCCTCAGTGTTGGTGTGTGAGGCTGAAACCTCCATGTTTGTTTTAGGCCCTTTCCTGCACAGCAGGAGACCCTGGAGTGGAGAAGGGTTGAACAGCAGATTGTGCCAAACAGGTCAGTTGGCCCTGATACAGAAGAATGCCACACGAGACAGACACCCTCTTCCGCCTCACAACCCCCCTTCTGCTTCCTTTTTTTTTTAAGTTTAAGGTATAAACGTTCCCCCCTTTCAGTCCAAAAATGGCTCTTTCTCTTATAAAATACAAAACAAAACAACAAGAATAATTAGGCCACAGTTATAAAAATTAGGCATAGTAGAATGTTAAAGTCAGCTGCCAAATACGTATGGACTGGACATGGCTACATTCTTAAATAGAGTTTCTTTCAACCACTGGTTCATTCTGTTGAATTTTTTTTTTTTTTTTTTTTGGCAATGACTTACAGAACATAACACTATCTTTAAGGCAGAGATAGTGTGATTCAAAGCGGGTAAGAAGGAATTCCAGACTTCCCTCTCAGTGGTCCAGACACAATGCCTGAAATTTGTAAATCCCTTTCTCCTTGGTGTTAAGGTAGTCCACAGTGACAACAAAGAAGATTTTCATCTTACGAAAGAATATTCCCTGGCAGTCATTAGCGCTATAGCAGAGATTGATTTATTATGCCAGAAAGAAGCATCCTAGGGGTGAACAAATATAGGATCATGTGAGTTTGAACTAGTGAACTAGTTAACAGAAGAGGTCTAAGGTTTTACTTGTCAGAGCAAAAGGTAGCACAATGAGACTCTAAGAAGTGGAATGGAGAAATTTGGAATACTAGGAATACTAGACATCTGGAGAAAATAGGGATGTCAGAAAGAGGACAGCATAGCAGTGCTTTCTGAATGAGCTCTGAGTCCTAATTCATTTACCGGAATGATTTGTTTAATTTAGTGGAATTTAATTTCTAAGTAATAGGCAATAACTGCACACCCTAGGTGCTATAGCAAACTATACATACACTAGGTCTACTGAACAATGAGATTTCCATCCCTCATTGTTTCTTTATTCTGGGAGCCTGCAAGCTCCTCTTGTCTAGTTCTTCATAAACCAGTGGATAACTGTGAATTCTTCAGCTGGGCTTCATGACCTCTCCAAACTCCTCTCTAAAATCTTCTATGGTTTGGTTATCATTGGGGTCTAGGATGTCATGTGCAGTACTCAGCATGGGGCTAGGTGTAAGGAGAGCTTTAGGTGAGCATCAGTCTAACACCATGAGCCAGAGGAGGAGCATACTGTATGGAGGCCAGAGGAGCCATGGAGGCAGCTCAGTTCCCACACCCAGGGCTGTGTCCATCCCTTCCACCTAATCACTGTGTTCTCTGAGGCAGTCGCTGGCACTGATGTCTCCATTTCATTCATGGACTCAGCCTTGAGGACACTTCAACTCCTGCCCATGCAACAGGAGAATGAACTGAAGACTGGTCTAGACATGAGTGAGAGTCTCCAGCTCACCCTCCGTTCTGGGGCAGCTGTGAAGAAGCTGAGGGAAAGGTCTTATGGGCTCTAATGTAAATGAGCAAACGAGTCCCCATCCCCGTGTTCAGGCCAGCCTGTCCTTCCTCTACATGTTCTACTGGCTGCTGTCTCCACCAGTTCTTCTAATAATGATGAACATGAAGGTAAGAACAACAAAATATAACCTCAGCAGAATCCTATCCATGGGAGTTGAGGGATATTTGTCAATAGGTGTACAGCTTCCAAAATCAGTGAACCTTCCTGTTTGGCTCAGAAGTGACTGAAATAAATGCATCTATTCACAGCAGCTGGGAGTGTTTTCAAATGAACCCTCCAGTCACAAAGTTTATCAGAAGATGTCTTAATCCATTTTGTGTTGCTATAACCAAAATACCAAAGCCTTGTAACTTTATAAACGAGGAAATTTATTTGGCTTCTGATTCTGATGACTGGGAAGTCAAACAGCATGATGCCAGTATTCACTGTGGGCCCCCTCAGACATGCTGGAGAAGTGGAAAGGGAATCTTCAGCTGTGTGTACTAGTCAACCATATAGGGTGGTCTTACTCACAGCAATGACTATTTCTTCTAAGGGTTAAATTACATCCCATCAGGTTCCATTTCAGCACTGCCGCCTATGAGCCTTTGAGGGGCAGTCAGCCCATATCCAGATAAAAAGACATCATTGGGTTCGAAGAATCCTGCACCCCAGACTCTTTTTCTTTAGAGGAGACAAACAATAGGCAGGGAATCAAGAGCAGTGTGTGGGGCCAGTCTGAAGTCTGAAGGACTCTGTCTGCCAGAGACCCATGCAAAGTAAGAGCTCATATGATCCCAGAGTTTAAGAGGTAGATTTGGGTACCAGGTGACTAGGATTAAAGTCCCTAGGGTAGGATCAGAAGCTGGGGTTCAATCTAACTATTAAGAGTGCCCCCAACCCCCCAACCCCCCAACCCCCCAAACCCCTGTGGGAGCAGCTGGAGCATCCAGGTAGAGACTAAAGCAGTTAGGCTCTACCTGGGAATGCTACTTTGTGGGTGGGAGGAACCCATTCAGAAAGTGTCCCCAAGAGGGACCTGCTCTACCCTTCAGCTACAGTCTAAGAGGCAATGGGGTGTTTATGAAATACATAATTAGGCAAAAAACTGAAGCACAGAGAACGTCAGTGATTTGCCCAAGGCCAGATCACAAGTCAGTGTTTGGATAGTATGCTGTTTCTCTTGGTTGCATTCTACCTTCCTTCTAAATTTATCCACCTGCATCAGCTCAGCTCCACTTCCCCTCCCCCATTCCTCCTCTCTTTCTCTCATTTTAACATGGCACCATCTGGACAATGTGTGTACACGTATTGAAAGTTGGAATGCAAGTTTTCTCACCTAAAAACTGTGTAGGTCTGTGTATATAAATTAAACTGGGAGCATCCAATTACCCACCCTACAGAGAAGTGCCAAGGAAGTGCAAAATCCAGGGGAGCCATCACATATAACCCCAAAAAGGTTTATTTTTAGTTTGAGGATGAAATAAATGCCCCTCTCTCTGCAGCACCTCTAATCCTCCTATTACGCTGCTTTGCTATCAGTAATACTGAAGCAAATTTGCATTCCTTGAACACCACACCAGTGCCAGTGGAGACAGCCAGCCACCCAGAAGCATGCTGGGTGGCAGGGGAGGCCAGCTGGAGATTAAACACTTGCTTTGCAAAAATCCACACTTAAATGGCCTATCCCCATCACTGTGGATGATCAATCAAGATGCTGGAAGGCTTTGCAGGCAGAGTGAAACACTGAGATGAGGGGCAGGGAACGTGTAAAAATCCCCCTGACCCTGTAATTGCATAAGAACTGACAAGAGTGTGATGTGCGTATGTTCCTTCATCTAACTTTTTCCAAACATTTCCCTGTGTCTTCATATCTTCTGTCTAAGCCCTGGTTGGCCTTCCTTGATTCCCAAACCGAAACACCTTTCTAGGTTTTATATTTGTATGACTTCCAGTGTAGTGGGCTTGTCTGTTTTCATTAGATGGAGTACTCCACATAGCTGGGAACTAGGTCCCACACACACCAGCAAAATACTATGTATGTCCAGCTCTTTATAAACAATACAAATAACAAGAAATTGGCTAATGCTTGAGATAAGCAGTTGACACAAAAATGTCCATGTAGGTGGCATCATAATGAGAGGTAAAAGCACAGCTGTCCATGTGGGGTGACAGAAAGCAAGCTCTCCAAAAAGATAAATGTTACAATCCAGGAAATTTCATCAGCAAACATATTCTAAGCAGATTCCTCTGAGTATGTGCGGAACATATGAAAATGGTATATCTCCTCTTACCCGGAAGCTGGGAAAGAAAATGTTATTAGTAGGAATGACATATGTGAGCCTCACTGTGAATAAATACACAGTGTCTATATATAGGATATGCATAATAATAACACCTCAAATCAATATGGTGGTTTTCCTCCCAGGACCTAAGAATAATCTGTGGTTATTATTATCTCATTTATCCTAGCAGGTTTTCAACTTATATTTTGATAGTGTATTTCCAAAATATAGCAACATTTAAATGCCATTCTTTCAGCTCTTCTTTGCCATGAAGTGCTACCTTCCCATTATACTCTCCTTAAAATGCATTTAGGAGAAGGAAACTATATCTAATTCTAGTACAGAAGCTGCAGTTTATTCCTAAGCCTAGAGAGCAGACGCCAGCCAGGTGCTCTCTAAAGACCAACAGTTGTTCTGCTGCCCTCATCCCCATTCTGAGCTTCCAGAGTTCTAATTCCCCAAAGGGCTGCCATTTAAGGTACACAGAATGTGTCAGGCAATGTTTCTATTACCTCACAGAAGACAAGTTGTACACAAAGCTGTAACTGCCTGCTAGTACTTTTGCAAAGTCCATTGGCAGCTAAATTAATCCATTTTCCAGAAAGTCCAGGAAGGATTGTGGAGTAGAGACTGCTTAGGGTGTTGGGGGGTGGGAGGCAGCTCTGGGATGTTGAGGAGGAAGTGCAGACTGAACTGTCTAAGGCAACAGAGACCTGAGGAGGAGAGGGCAGCCCTCTAAGGCAGACATTGGAGATCTCTGAGCTGGAAGAAGTCACAGGAAACTGAGGGTCAGATTCTCAGAGGTGGAGACAGAGAAGTAAGCAGAGGGTCACCAGAGCAACCTACCAGTCTATCACTATTCCTCCCAAGAGCAAAATAGAAGCCTGTGCAGTGTTGGGAACTAGAAAGACATTGGACGCACATCATCTACTCGGGCCTTCTGGCAGTCTTACATGCTGGGCTTTAGAAGACCATTCTGTAGATTGTGAGCTGACTGTTTTCCTGAGATCGCCCTATCCAGTGGTCATGCACACCCTATGCTGCTTCAAGCTCTAGGAGACAGTTATGTGGTTATCAGAATTACTGATTGATGTGTCCATTGCCTCAAGAAGGAATCAAGTGAGAACAAAACAGCAGGTTAACAGACATAGGTGTGTTGATGAATTTCTGGCCGTTGGGTTGGGCTGAGTTAATGTGGCATTTGCAGGATTCTTTCTTTGGGCTGTATTCAGTCCTCCTGTCTGATTCTTTTACCATGACATACATCTTTATACCACTGACTTTAATGCTTCCCCTTTCCAAATGAGAGAGCTTATTCCTTAAAATGTCATTTTATTATGGAACTATATGGGTTTAGAAGCACCTAGCTACCCTGGAGGAAATGGTTTAATTTCCTGTATCTGCTCCCACTGAACATAAAATGACACTCCCACAAGATGCTGGTTTAATCTTTACATGAGATCAAAGTCCTCATTATGTCTTAGGTTCCCCTTAAGTTTACTGATCAATGAAGACTGAATTGGGTAGAAACACATTTCCTTTCTGATCCTAGGTAGGAATGGGAACATTTTGGGGGACTGTGGTAGTTTGAATAAAATGACCCCCATAGGCCCATAGGGTGAGGCACTATTCGGGGGTGTGGCTTTGTTGGGGTAGATGTGGTCTTGTTGGAGGAAGTGAGTCAGTTCACTTCCTCCTGCCTTCAGCTCAAGATGCAGAACTGTCAGCTTCTTCTCCAGCATCATGTCTGCCTGCATGTTGCCGTGTTTCCTGCCATGATGATAATGGACTGAGCCTCTCAAACTGTAAGCCAGCCTAGTTAAATGTTTCCCTTTATAAGAGTTGTCCTGGTCATGGTGTCTCTTCACAATAATAAAACCCTTGCAATAAAACCCTTCCTAAGACAAAGACTCTCAATTCTATTTCAGAGTGACTAGGAAGATCTTGCTCTGTTCACTTAGCATAACTAATTAAGTCTTTGCACTTGTCCATGGGGCAGGTACTGTATCTGATCCCACTAAACATAATAAAATGACACTCCCACTGAACAGTGAAAAACCTAAAGAGAAGCCCGTGTTGTTTGGCAGTGGAGCCAGGCCTCCAGTTTCTGTGCTTCCAGTCTCTATGCTATGCTGCCTCTCAGCTAACTCATCCATTCAACACATAGCATCCAAGCTCCTCTTCTTGTGTGACACCTGGCCTGTGGTTGCGAGCACAGTTCCGCACATAGCCTTGTCTAACTATATTCTTTATCAGTGGCCTCATTTTTGGAATTTAAAAATAGATGTTAACTCAGTGATCAACACCGTTGTCTGCCTTCTAGAAGATTCCAGATATCCTCATAAGCCTTAGGAAAAACTTAGCTATAGACTGTCCTCCCATGCCACTGAATCATTTTAACTGCAAAGAATAAATTCAGAATCCTTCTCTCTGATCTCAAACTTTGCATCTTTTGGTAATTTGTTGCCATAGCAAATGGCTACAGACTTGGTAGCTTAAACAACGGAAATTCATTTTCATTGGCTTTAGAGATTTAATCCAAGATCAAGATGCCCCCAAGGAGTAGTTTCTATGGCAGACTCTTTCTGTGATTTGCAGATGGCCACCATCTTGTTGCCACCTCACACGAATGTCTTTCTCTGTGCAAACACACCTCGGGACCTTTGCATGTTTTAATGTCTTCCTCACATAAGAACACCAGTCACATCATATTAGCACCCATACCATAGGCCCCATTCTAAGTTACTCACCTTTTTTATAGTCTTTGTATCCAAAGATGGTTACATGACAGGGTCCTCAAGATTAGGACTCTCACATAAATTTGGAAAAAAAGTAGAATCAATCCTTAACTGATATATTCTCCCCATAGTCTACACCCACTTCACTCACAGTACAGTTGTTTCCCATGACTCATCTCTGAAAGGCCCCCATATTGTAGAAAAACTGAAGTATTGTCTATTAGTCACACAGATCCTTTCAAAGATAGGAAAGTTTTTTATTTGTGATTCCTAAAATGACATACTTCTTTTTCACTTCCACAGACTGACTTGAACTGTGACAGCTCAAGGGGAGGCAATAGTGATAAAAGCATACAGGCTGGCTATGAATCTCCTCATTTTAATACACTTCATTAAAACCAGGATTTTTATTACAAAGACCTGCCAAAGTGAATATTAGACAGAAATGCATGTTAAGCTGCCATTGATCTTTCCGGTTGGACTGTACATTAAAGAGCACAGTTTCTCACTGTGTTAGCTGCTCACACATAAAACAGAAGCAGAATCAAAGGCAAAACCCCTCAGCCTTATCCCTCCAACATCACTATGACTACCCAGTAGGTAGAATCAGGCAAGGGGAAGGAGCCAATCAAATACCTTTTCCATGGCCTTTTCCACCTTTGTCCAAAACTCTACAGACTCCCCTCTCCTTCCTCCATCACTCGAAGGTACCATCCACCACCTATGTACTATTGCTTTGTCCAATCTGGAACTTCCATTCCCCAGGAGAGATATGTGTTCTTCCATATCTTAGCAACAGCTCATCTCTAAACAGCATTTTTCCCATGAAGGGAAATAGCACTGATTCAGGATGAGGGCTGAGAGCTACTTGGGAGATCTGCTGGTGAGTAGTCTGTGTGTGAGTGTGAGTGTGTGTATATGTGTGTGTGTGTTGTTACTATGTGGCTAAGAAAAGAAATCAGAAATGTAATGAAAGCAGAAGGAAAATGTACTTGGCAGCTGGGGAAAGAGACTGGATGAAGAAATTGTGTTCCTGGGGTTTATACAGCCTGAGATGGAGTTGTGGCTTGTCTTCCAACAGTCAATCAGACAATCCTTACTAGGGTTCCTTCCAGCAGCTCAAGAGGAATGAGTAAGGTTTAAGTGCTAAGAACTAATCCTGCCCAAACAGGTTCCGCTCAGGACCACTGCTTATTTTAAAACATTCACCTTCCCCATCACTACTATACTCTCCACTTCTACTCTTTATCTTTTTGTCTTTCCATCCTGTCTTGACATGTCCACATCCTCAGCACAGACCTGGTTCACCATCAGCTAAACTCGTGCTGGTTGGTGTTAAGAATCAGACTCAGAATGGCTCAAAGTACTCCTACCTGCTCCCATGAATGCACCACTCCACCCAGACTACAAGAGCCTCCTATGGTCACACACAACACACCACACAAATTATAAACATAGCAAGAAACACAACTGAGACATCCACCAGATCTGTCAAGGGCCCAAACAAAGATTTTTACAGTATGAAGATAAGCAGGAAAGACATAAATGAGTTCAGTACTCAGAATGATCCATTACCAGTCTTGAGACTTGTGAGACAGGTTTTCTGTTTCACTTATTGTGGTGTATCTATTGCCTTTCTCCTGTGCTGTCTGATTCAGAAATGTCGACCTACAGCAGCAGCCTGGCAGCATGAATCTACTCTGGGATGGTCCTGTTATGTCTTTCGCTACCATATTGAGACTGCAAAATACTCGAAGTGTATCCATTCACCCCTCTTCATTTTACCTGGCTGCATTTGGTGGGCTGGAGCTCTTATTCAATGACCAACCAGAATCACTCAGCTCTCATCTTGTTCCCAGCCCTGTACAACATTTTCAAGTAACAGAGCAATGACCACCAACTGTCAGGATACAGCAGCTAATAGAGAAACAGGTCAATGATCCATCACAAAGCACAGAGACTCACCCTGTGTTGGAAAGAGACCTGAGCATACCAAGGGCATCCAGAGAAGGCACATTTCTTCTACTGACTTCTATAAAATCCCCTTGTGTGTATTCTTTTTTGACCTCTCCATCACTCTTGCCCTGTTCTGCCTTCCTCTGCTGGCCCTTTGTGTGTTGATGGCTTCACCCCTGCTTCATCTTCTGCCTTCTTTTCTTCTCACACTGTAGATTTTTTTTTTTTAATGATCTAGTCCAGTCCCAGGAATTTATGCTGCTACCTCTTAGGCCTGAGCTTCTTTCTAGGTTCCAGATCCAGAGGCTGGATATGTATTAATTAGATTTCTCCATGGATGCATCATATCCAACATCAAGCTCACCTTTTGCAATCCTGCTTCTCCAAAAGCATTGCTTCTCACAGTTTTCTTTCAAGTGAATCACACCACCATCTTGGTTGGAAATCTCCCAGTCATTCCTGCTTCATCTGTCGATCAATGGTCAATGCATGCTTTCTTTAGACTTTGCCATCAGTCTTTCTGTCCTACAGCAGCTGACACTTCCATGCATCATCTCATGCTTGGATCACTGCTATGCCAGTCTGTATGCTTTTGGCCCTTGTGTGTCTTAACTTCAGTCCAAACCCTGTAGTGACCCCAGACAAATGTGTCTCAATTCGTGATCCCAAGCTTTTCATTTTTAAGACCATTAGATAGATCCTGTTCCCTCTACAGTCACACTTCAGTTCCTTCACCGGTCTTCTGATTGCTCTTTGATTCTAGACAACATTCATACTGTCATCCTGTACCCCTCCCTCTACTACAAAGCAATAGTTTTAGTACAGCCAAAAGAAACTGTGCAAACTTCATGTCCAGAGTAGAATTTCTGTAAGGCTTTGTGTGTCTTCCCATCCATTGGTTCCCTGCTTGGTAAATCTCTACTCATTCCGTGGGCATCCTATTTGAAGCACTATTGTGCTCTGGGCCTTTGCCAACCCCACCACATCTCATTAACTTCCTGTTGAGTTGGGTTCTCAGGGCAACACAAGGCCTTCCATTTTCATTCTGGTGTCTGTCTCCTGGCAAGACAGGGTCTCCTTCAGGACAGAGACTGTGCCTTGTCTGATTTGGAGCCTGGAGATCACCTCACAGAGACCTGATTGCATTTGTCCACCCCAGCACTGTATGGCTCTACACTCACTGGGCATTTCCAACGATCAGGTGTATAAGTCCATCAAACATAAGCCCATAGCTAAGCTCAGCATCTTCTTCCTCCAGAGCTTATCTTCCAGAATTCTCTATTCCAGCTGGTGGGCAATCTCCTAATTGAAAATCACTGTGACTTGGGCCTACATTCTGCTCATTTTCCTTTCCCAATGTCTGTGAAGTCCCCACCCTCTTCTCCATCCTGTCACCAACACAGCATTGTGACTTTCACCAACTCTTCCGGGACTATAGTACCACAGCAGCCTACTACCTAGTCATTCTGCCACAGTCCGTCCAAGGCCGACTTCTCCATACTGCCGGTATCATGATCACATTTGTGGCTGAAAGTCCTTCAAGGGTTCTCTTTCACAACTTAAGAGCATCCTGCTATCCTTTGCATAAACCCTCCATGACCTCTGCTGACCAAGTTGTCCTTCTCTCCCCTTGCCTGACTCCTCCTCTTGTTCCAGCCACACAGGGGCTCTTGCAGCACATCTGAGTGCACTTCCTTCTGATTCTCAAGACTGTGCCTCTATAGGCCCATCCTTGAGAGTCACCGCCTGCTACTCCAGCCTGAGCTTCACACTAAACTCTCTTCCCCTTGGCAGCCAGAATCGATTCCATCTCAGTGTTTCTATAATGTCCCCTGAATGCCACTGTTGCTATATCTACCATGATATCCTTGTCCTTCTGGGGTCAGAGGCCATGCTGCAAAACATAGGAACTTGATTATTATCTACTCAACGAATGGGCATATCTCCTTGAAGGAATGTGCAAACGTAAATTAAATAAATAAACTAATATGCACATATACCAGGTGCTTTATCTGTATTAAGTCTCAAAAGAACTCCATGTGCAAATATGGTTGTCTCCATTCATATACAACAGAGAAAATTAAATCTTACAGAGAATGAATTACCTGAAGATGAGACAGAAGTTCAGAGCCACATCTGCACTTCTAGCTTATGCCTGTCCTCACACTGTACCTCCTATTTCTCTCACTTGCACACCTGCAGAAGATTCCAGGGGAGAAGGTGTCCCGTATGCACCTATAACAGAACATCCTGTGCCTCTCTAGTCATTCCTGAACCCTGAAAACTACATGAGCTCTGCATGTCTGCAAGCAAGGAGCTGAGCCTGAGCTGCCTCTGCTTCCATATCTCATTGCAAACTTCTATCTAATTTGCCATTCCTGCTCTCCCTTAGGACACATTTACATTAGTACTTTAAAGGCAAGCTTTCCCTCTATGAGGCAGGCATGAATCCATTTTTCACTGCCATACATATTATAGGAAATGCAGGGCTTTATCTATTAACTAATAATTTTCTTTGCCCATTGCAGTTCAAAAATTCAGTAAGTGCTGTTTAAGCCTAATTCTTCCACTTATAGGTCAGAGTGCAGCCTTGTGGTGGTGGAGAGAAAAATCTCAACATATTTCCTTTTCTATATCCCTGCTCTGCAGGTACTGTCCCTTCAGATAGCAGTATGACTCTCAATAGTACCCAGCATGTCAGCTGAAATTTCCAGTTTCATGGATCAAGGTGGCCTCACCTCACAACTCCAAAAACTAATTAGTTGTCTGTCTCTGTCTCCCTGCTTATAAATAGTTCTCCAGTAGGCTGAAATCCCACTGCTTAGGATATTGTTTACAGAAGTGTTGCTTAGTTCTTCTGTCCTTTTTTGGAATGGAAACTCCCCAAGAAGTCACTAGCATCCAAACTTCACTGAGTTTGCTGTCTTGGCAAACCAGGTCAACATATTGAACTTGTATTTAAGGCATATATTAAGGAAACAAAGGATTTGATTTCTTGCCCTTCCAAAGCTGACACTTGGTGGTGGTGTCATGGAGGGTACAGAACAGGGGAAGCAAGAGGCTTCATCTGGTCCCATATTGAGGAAACATGGATATCTGCTTTGAGCAGACCATATTTGCCTAACTCCCACTACAAGACTCCTAGTGCACTTACGAATATGGGTCTAGGTCTGCCCTGTGCAGGGAATAATAATTCAGTAAAATCTCAATTAAAAACAACCTATAAATCATATTTAATGTTGGCCTGATGGGTCAAATCTAATATGCCAGACCTATTAATCATTTGCTAGTCCCTGGAATCCCAGCCTCCTTCTTCTGAGATTTGGATGTAAAGGCTCTGCTACAATGTAATTATGCTTCAGAGATCAGAGGCCAGGGCAGTTTGGGCCTATGCCATGGCTCAACTGTGGAATGGCAGTACCAATGGGAGCCCAAAAGGAGATGGGAGCCCAGACTCCAGACTCCTAAACAAATTAGTTTGTCTGCTTGTGGGGAACATATCAGATAGGACAGGGTAAGGTATAGATGCAGTCACAGGACCTAGAGTTTAATCTGAAAGATGAACAAGCCCTTCATAGTGTCCAACAATACCAAGCAGTCCTTCAGATGAGTAGCAGAACTTGGGAAGTTGGGGAAGAAACACAATTAATATATCTATCTAAGATGAGAGGTATAGAGTTCTCACATTAGAGAGCTAGTAGATTCACTGACCACTCAAGATAGATGGAAAGGCCTAGTAACTGGGTAAAGATTCAGAGCCAGGATGTTAGCATATGGGAGGAGTGCTAGGGCAAGATGTACAAAGACCTGGGGAACCACCTATAGATCACCCAGGGAGATGAGAGGAGAGACGGTTTGACCAGCTGAGATAGTATTAAGGAGCCAACTGAGAAAGTAGGCCTTCCTACCTACTTAGGGGTAGAGAATCTTCCTGAAGTCATACAGTGACTCTCAGGGCCAAGTTTCTGTCTCTCTCTCTGGTGCAGAAGAATGACTAAAATAAGAAGGCTGAAGCCAGAAAGCATCATTTGATTCCCAGATGTATGGAATTGAGCCTTGCTTTCTTGGCCTATAAAATGAGGTTCATAATATTTAACCCACAGGATTGGCTGGGGTTCAAATTAGAGATTCATAACAGACTTAGCGGGGGCTCCACATGCAGTAAGTAGGGTCTTCAGCAAGAAAGATCTCATGCAAAAGCAGGAAGGCTGCTTCTGCACAGCAAGTTCAAGACACTAGAAGCAAAACTGAAGTCAAGGTTTCAGAGCCAAAGTTCCAACTGGTAAAGTAGAGTTGGAGTATAAAAACAAGCCTGCGGATCAGGAGAGCGTGAGCTATCTCAAGCTATCCCACATTACCGTGGGTCCAACCATGATGAAGCAGGTTATTTATAAGAGGAATGAGACTTGAAGAAGACAACATTGAAGATTGCCACATTGATGTGAAGGTTGGGGAGCCATTAAGGTTCCAGAGTTTAGTCTGAATCATTGACAAGTAAAGGTCAGAACAAAGTGGCACTGTTAGATAACTTCCTCACTCTCTTCTTTTCTTCCTAGTTTCTTTTATGTTTCTGAGAGACATGCACTATGTCCCAGTCGCTAGATCCCTGAACCTAGAAATCCTAGTAGACCTGAATCTTAGGGATAAAGACACTGGGAAATGGGCCTCCCCAGCACCAAGGGAAAAGTAAACATGTTCTTACTTGTAAAAGATTCACTTAAAAGCAAATATGGACATTTACAGCTTTTCGATTAATGCATGTTAAGAATCTACTTAATAAATACATCTTTAAAGAAAAAAGAAAGGAAGGAAGGAAGAAAGCAGAAAGAAAGAGCAGAAAAGAAAAGAAAATTCCCTACAGGCTTGCCTACAACCAGATCTTATGTAGGCAATTTATTATTTTTTTTATCAAGCCTTAACCTGAGACTGAGCAATCTTAACCCTCTATGCTAGGTTTCTATTCTACCTCCCCAAATAAAACCTCATAATATATGTGTATGTCCCCAAATAAAGTCCCAAAATATTTACATACATCCCTTGGGCTATTTCTCTCCATGCCACGCCTGATGTTCCATGCCACATGTAGTTCCAGTTTTCCATCTAACCCATGGCGTGTGTCTTCCCATGGAGGCAATTTTTTAAATTTATTCCTTCAAGTTACATCTCCATCACAGTGCCCTCATTCTGCCCCTCCCGGTTCCACCCTTCCACCCTCTCCTCCCTCTCCTACCCTTACCACTCCTCCGATGTGGAGTGTCCCTACATATCAGCCCCTCTCAGCTCAACAGTCACATGCAGGCTAAGAGCTTCCTCTTGCACTGGGGGTCAACATGATGGCACTCCCAGGGCAAATTGTCTCCTTAATAGGTAACAAAATCGATGTTTCTGATCCTTTTGGTGTATTGGTTGTAGGATAGTTATCCTGTACTATATGGCTAAAATTCAATTATAAGTGAGTAGATACCATGTGTATCTTTCTGAGTCTGGGTTAGCTCACTAAGGATGAACTTTTCTAGTTCCATCTATTCTGTCTACAAGGTATACCTGCAGGCCAGAAGAGGGTACCAGATCTCATTGTGGATGGTTGTAAACTACCATGTGGTTGCTGGGAATTGAACTTGGAACCTCTGGAAGAGCAGTCAGTGTTCTTAACCTCTGAGCCATCTCTCCAGCACAAGGGAATTTTCTTAATTGGTGATTGATGGGGGAGGGAGGTCCCAGCCCATTGGGGATGGTGCCATCCCTGGATTGGTGGTCCTAGGTTCTATAATAACCTGTAAGCATACTGACCAAGCTGTGATGAGCAAACCAGTAAGTAGCACCCCTATGGCCTCTTCATCAGCTCCTGCTTCCAGGTTCCTGCCCTGCTTGAGTTTCTGTTCTGATATGCTTTGATGATGAACTTTGGTGTGAACCATAAGCTGAATAAAGCCTTTCCTTCCCCCCCCAAAAAAAAAATCTACTTAATAATGATTGTGACACTGGGTCTCACTTTGTGCCACTGATTGGTACAGCATTCTAGCTGGCACATACCAAGCATGAATAATGGACCACCACTGCCTCCCCAGACTATAAGGGTTATTTCTTAATCCTCCTAATTGAGGGGTATCAATGGAATTCTCCCAATTTTATAGATCAGAAAGTTAAGGCTAAAAGATGTGAGTGTATGTGCCCAAGTTCTTATGAGTAAGTAATAGAGCTAAAATTTTTATCAAAGATAACAGTTTGTTCTGTTTTAGGGTATTTGAGACAGGGTCTCACTACTAGTTCCAGGCTTCCAGGAACTAGTGATCCTTCTACCTCAGTCTCTTGAGTACTGAGATTACAGTGGGTGTCATCACATCTGGCTCCAGCCATGTTTTCTGATTTTAGCAGCTGTGTGTTACTGAATTATAGTACCTCCACCCTAGCACCAGTGACTCTCCTCCTTCCTCCATGATGGCATATGCCACCTGGCACCCAGGCCAGGAGAATATTGATACTTCTCTTACCAGCCTCTAGGAGCACTGAGGCAAAGAGCTGAGCTCCCTCTGCTTTTCTACCTCAGATCTCTTAGTTTCTCATCTTCCTTAGAACCAGGAATGTCTCCTAGTCCTGTACCAGCCATAGTCTGTAGTAGTGGGTTTCTTGTCCTTCTTTGAAAATTTTCACATTGTCTTCAATACTTTAATTCTGGATATTGAATTTCTGAAGCCCTGAAGCTTCTAGGACAAAGGATTACCTCTGTCTATTTAATCTAGTGGGCAAATACATGTGCTCCTCACTCTCAAGCACTGAGTTCAGAGCACTTGGGGTTTGTACTGTTATCAAATGATTCCAGTCCTTGATGAATCTCCCTTTCAATTCAAAGATTTCTGTTAAGAAGATACTGGTTGCTTAGATTCTGTGAGGAAGTGATTAGCAGTGTTTGAATCAAGAGACCAACTAGTTGGGAGTAACAGATCCATGTTATTAGTGCACATTCTTTTGCACTGTAACCGGCATGTCAGTAGTTCATATTCAAGGCTCTCAAGACAGGTTAGAACAGGGAAGGAAAATCACTGCCCCTTGGCTTCCCACTCTCACATACTCTGCTTATATTGCCATCTCCCCTGGAAACTACACAGCCTAGGATTATCTATCTATTACCCTTAATGTCTTCTTTGCCATAGAATCTTGATTTGGTTCAATTGACTGATGATAGTTTACTGGGAAGTTGGACCACACTCTAGCCCCTGATGGAAATGAAGACACATTGACACATCTAAATCAATCATGATGTCTCCATTCTCCCTTTCAGGTAACTGCCATAGAAATGGGCAGATGGCACTATTTGTTCAGAAAGTTTTAAGGCAGCTTTAGGAAATATTTTTACTTTTAAATTGATATTAAAATAATGAAAACTCTCCCCCTAGAGGCATGGCAGATGTGGCTGCTGTGTCATATGTGGATCAGTAGGTGGCAGAAAGGAGAGAGGTTATGTCTACATTCAGTGTTCTGACCTATGAACATCTGAATGAATAGTAACCTAACATTCCTGGGGGTGGGGTAAGAAAGAAGCCAGATACCAACATCACTTTGACACCATGGGGACTAAAAGGGGAGTTAGCTTGTGTCAACCATCAGTCCAGCACCAGGTAAGCACCAGATGGGCTCCCAGGACAGGAAGCAACCCAGAGACTAGGACAGCCCTGCTTGGCCTTGGATGTGGGGATTGTGGATGAGCCAGCCCTGAGGAAATGAATGTGGGAGAGCTAGCCCTGTCTTTTTTCTGCTTTGTGGTGGTGTTGGCAAGGGAGAGATCCCCTCCCCTCCCTTCTGCCCTCACCACTGGTGACAGACAGGAAATCTGGCCCTGATGGGGTCACAAGAACAGGAGAGCTGTCCTGCCTCTTACCTGCTGCAGGACTTGGGAGAAAAGGCCCTGCACCTTACCTGGGGAGCACACTATAGCTGGCTCTGGATGTAAGGACTGTGGTGCTCAGGAGAGCAGGCTCTGCAATTGGGATAGGCCCAGAACCAGGGCTTTGAGTTGGCCCACCCCATGGATGAACAGCTGGAGTACATGAAGAGGCCAGTTCCACAGACCCAAAACTACAGGATCTCCATGACACAGGACAATAACACCATATCTGAGAAGTTGCCAGCAAGTTTCTAGTATTGACACAGTAGCAGAAACCAGAGGCCTCATCCCAGACCAAGGAGTCATTATAATGAACATTTGCAAGCAAAAACGTGTGGACAAAAGGGAATATTGTAGGACACACTAAGGCACACTACACTTCGACAATGAGATTTTTTTTATGTGAGGGGTGGTTGCAAGGGTGGAGGGTGTGTCTGAGGAGAGGTGGGAGAGGAGAGGGAATAGTGTGCATGAGGTAAAATTTACAAAATAAATAATAAAAAATGAAAAAAATAATGAAAACTTGCTCTCACTGCACTTTAAACATTGATATTGCTAGACGAGAGTGATAACTTGAGCTCTGGCAACTATTTTGAAATCAAGAGGAATCTAGCATGAGAACAAAAGTCAAGGTAATGAGGACATCCATTCAAGAAGACAGAAATAACCCTACTCTTTGACGATGCATTGAATGGCTGGATAGATTGAAGTTGTCTGTACTTTTGCTTTTGACAAGTATGTGTATTGAAAGAAGAAAAGCTGATGGTGCAGCCAACAGAATGCTCTGATTTGTAAATTAAAACAAAAGGAGCCACAGGCATGCCAAGGAGGTTGCACAGGAGGCTCGTTTCAGACACAAGGCTGTCTGGAGGTGGAAACAGACACAGAATCTTTTAAGGCAGAGCACCTATTGTGCAATCCAAAGAAGGAAGCCCTTCTGCCCTGGCTTCTAGAAAGTTACCATTGGCCTGTTTCTTTCTCAAATAAAAGCACACCAACCCAATTCTATGTTCTATAGAAGTAATTTCCAAACCACAGTCTATTGCTACATCAGACAAGATAGGTTGGTTTGCTGGCAAGCAAATTATTAATAAAGAAAAAAGCTACCAGGTTGGGGACAACCTTCTGTCACTCCCCTACCATCCTTTTAACCACTGTGTGTGTTGTCTGACCAGCTCTTCTTGTCCTGTTGTCATTGTTATTTGGGGTGGGGGTGGAGATCATGGGAAGTTCCTGTACCTGGTAGGGGTAGCATGATTTGCACAACAGCAAACTCACCCTGTCAGTGTGAATTAATTATGTTTTAAGGCAAATAGGGCATTTCCACATTTAATCGTCATTACAATTCCAGAACCGGTTCCCAGTGAACCCAAATATTGAGACTTCTTGTTTTACTGCAGAATCTAAATACACAAAATTAGCAAGATCGGCGCTCACAGCGTCGGCTGCTGCCAAATAAGAACTGGGAGAAGTCCTGTGTATATTATTAAATTGTGCATAATGATGGTGTGTGTCTAGCACCCAGCTTTATGGATGAGTACATCTTAATCTCCCAGGCCGTGACAGCTTATTTGAACCAAGGAGTACATTTTGATTTTTCCCCTTCCCCATTACCAAGATGTTTGCAGTGCACACAGAGCACAAGCAGACTGACCCCCTTGCCTCCTCACTTCCTATACTGCTTAAGTCGCTGCTGTTTTCTTCAGTCGGCACCAAATCAAAGTTGTCTTGTTAGTGATCATCCTCCTATAGCAAGTCAGGATCTGACTGCCCCAATAAACCTTGGTAACCCACATAACCTGCTCCATGTAACTGAATGAGTCTGTAAAGGACCAGGAATGAGCGTGTGTTTTTGGAGAGACTGACAACTGGACACTCTTTGAGTACCTATCATGTGTCAGGTCTGAGGAGAGATGCTTCCTAGCAGGGTCTCATTCGATTCTTAGTGCATTTCCATGCTGCAGCTTATAGTAACCTCAAATTTCTGATATTGCAATGAGGGTTTCAGAGCTTGAATGGATATCTTGTCAAGGTCATGCAGCTAGTAACATATGACAGCCTGGGGTCAGACTGATGTGCACTTCAAGCCCAAGTCCTTGTCCTGCCTGCTACGCCTTCCTAGAAAGGACTGAGAGGGAAACATGAGAACAAGATGAAAAAAAGCCAATGCACACAAAAAGGCAAAATAATTGACAGATATATGAGACTATCAGAAAGAGACCATTAACAATTTATGCGGGCAGGAGGAAAGGATATAACTGAGAAGGAAAACAAAGAAATTGACAGAAAAGAAAATTATGAGGAGCAGTAAACATCCTAAAACATAAAAAAATAAGATTTCCCAAGAGATGTTTCAGAGAGAAATCAAAATAAATAATGAGAAGACAGAAAGGAAAACAGAAGACGGGTGTGGAAGCTCCATCCACTGTGGCTTCCTGGAAAGTTCTTGGAGGTTATTTGAGTGGGGACTCTGGTAGAAAGATGATTCGGATCTGACATCGATGTTATCTACTCTTTGGGGAAGTGAATCTAATATTTCAAATTTTAGATAGTCTCTCACCTCTCAGAATGATTCCTTAAATCTAAAGGTGAGTCAGGGGAGGGAAAACATTTTCCTGGGAGCAAATGCTATTCCTCCTGGGAGGTAAATCACATCTTCGTAGACACTGAGCACCATAAATCTTAGTCCTCGCAAATTGTACCCGCTGACTGCTATGAACCCCAGTGAGGGGTCAGCAGCTAAAAGAGCCCCTGTAACACAATTCTCCAAGATTGCAGACCCCTGCAGTGTGGAAATCATTTCCTGGGGCTCCCAGTTTGCTCCTCCCTTCCATGTGGGACCAGGGAGAAAGTGATTCTCAAGGCTTTGAATGATTTATTTTTCCCTACTGAAGTAAATAGAAACATATTGAATAGCAGACACCCTCCCCTGCTGTGATGCCTCTGACTTTAGCCATGGTAATGTACTTCCATATGTGTGTACATGCATACATGTACAAGTGCATGTGTGTGCAGCACAAACATGCACCTGGGTTCAAGTTGTACACATCTGTGGGAAGATATGTGTATGTGTATTATGTGTGTATATCCATGTGTGCACCAAATTGATTGTGTGTGTGTGTGTATGTGTGTGTGTGTGTGTGTGTGTGTGTGTGTGTGTGTGTGTGCATCTAGGTAAACAGGTGCATTTATCTGAACTCCTAGATGTTCTGGGTGAGTAACTACCCTTACTCTCTTGTTGTTATAGAAGTAACAACGGGGCTTTGTGAAAATGTCTCTGGAGTGGCAACCTATAAAAATGAAAGCACTAACTTACAGTCTGAAAAAGTAACTGAAATTCAGTTTAAATGAGTTCTTCCCCATACTGTTTTGCTGCACAGACAAACCACCCGTTCCTTGGAGCCCATAACAAAGCAAGCTCTCCTTCCTTCCTCTGCCTCCACTCCATAGTTCCTCTAAAAGTCAAAACTACCCTGCTCTGGCTCAAGGGAAAAGCCAAGTTAACCTTTCTAACACTACAGCAAATGTTACGAGTCAGCCTTGCCTTTCATAATGCCAGTCCAGGCAGCAGTCAGTAACCGTCTGTTAGAAATACAGAGTATATGTCAAAACCCACTCGCACATGCTGAATCGAAAAAGAGCAGTTATTACTGCAAACTCTATATGCATTATTTATCAAATGAACTCTCTGCACCAGGAATACAATTTATTTCTACTCTCTCTTTCTCTCTCTTGTTCTTTCATTTCAATAGAAGATAAAAGGAACCATTTATAGGATCTTTCTGGGTATTACTCATGCAGCAGCATCCCTTGCTAGGGTTTAAAGTCAGCCCTGCCTGTAGAAACAGTGGTGGCCACTGACAAGGAATCTGAGAAAGCCTGTCAGTGGCCACCACTGGCACTCTATCCCATCTCTGGGAATTTGACTGCTTCCACACGCATTTGGGAAGATGGGAACCTTGACTTTGAGTTGGGCAAATAACTTGTTAGAGTATTTCATTACAGTAACATAAATTTTAACAAATTATAAAGTAAGGAAGATACTTCTTTTAGAGGTCATAGTCAGCATAGAGAAAAAGGAACATCTTTTACTCAGTTTGGATTGGTATATGCCTTAAAATGAAGACCATTAGTCTTCATAATTATATAGGTTGAAAGTTAGTTCTGCCTTGTGGCAATGGTGGTGGTATTTGAGATGTTAGGCAATAATGATGGCATTGGAAATTATGAAGTAATAATGGTGATGTTACCAGAAATAGTAGAGGTGGTAATGGTGGTAGAGATGGAGGCAGTGATAATAGCATTGATTATGGTGAGGTGAGAGGGGAATAGCTTATAGTATTATAGTGTAGCGGTGACTATGATGGTGGTTTATATGTACTGTGGTATAATGTAGTGGTTTACAAGAATTTTCAATAGGCCACATATTTAAAAAGAAGGCACAATGCTCCTACTTCATATCAGAACTACAGAAGAACTTCTTCTCTTCATATCTGTCTGATTTGTGTCTGTCAGAGTAGAAGTTAGACAACGAATGTTCAATTTCTGAGGAACATTCTGGTACCAGAAATGTTTAACCACTAGATATCTCAACTGCTCTCTCCTAAAATCCAAATCCTGCTTGTTGTACACTCAAGCTAAAACTCATACCTCTGGATCCATACCTCTGGAGCTTTTGACACATTGTTCAAAGATTGTTCATTAGACTTGGAGCACGTATTTCCCTGGTTATTATTTAGTTTAGATTGTATAGGTCTGGTTACCCCAACCACATCTGAAAATTCTTCAAGGTATGGTGCATCCTTTATCTTTCTTCAATTCTACAGCCTTTAAATAAATATATTTTAGGCAAATGAATGGATGAAAAGATCAATGAATAGCTCCATGGTATTATAGTTTTTTCCTTAAAATACATGACATACAAGCATGAAAATAATTAAAACATTAGATTAAGTATTGTTACAATTTTAATCTGTCTTACTTAGCTGTGAACTGTATGAACTACAATACTAACCAGCAAGGCAACATATATCCACTGTATAATAGTGGCACAATTATTATGGAAGCAACCAATCACCATCTACTTGTATTTGATACCCATTTCCCCATCTACACCTGGCACTATAAGTCTGGTCAATAACTCAGACATGGAAAAGTAATAGGCTAAAGGTAGAAACTTATTATTGTTGTTTAACTAAATTGCCTCAGTATCAAAATGCCTTCTTCTAAATGTCTGTGTTTATATTCATGAACAGGCTCATGCTTTGAATACTTGTTTCCCAGCTAGCGCCACTGTTTTGAAGTCTGTGGAACATTTAGTATATAGGCCCTAACTGAAAGTAGTAGGTCACTAGGGGTTAGTCCTTGGAGGTTAAGCACACCCCTGGTTCCTGTTGTTCATTCTACTTTCTGGTCTACCACAATGTGAACAGCCTCTGTTACACATTCTTTTTAATATGAATGGAACTGCTCTGCCATGCCTTCTTTATCATGATGACATATAATGATGAAGCCAAAACAAATATTTTCTTCCTGAAGTGTTTGTGCCACATGTTGGGCTTACAGTGAATGTGTAAAAGTAACTGATACAAGCACAAATATCTTCTCAGATCTTGCAAGAAAGCGGGAAATAAGTTACAACTACTCTAATTGTATAATAGTTCACAATTGTTGAGCTATGTCAAGTGCTATACTAAACACTTCACATGCTTTATCTTCTTTTTCACGTAGAGCTACATAGAACTTGGGAAGTGGCTATCTATGAGTCCTCTACTTTCAGGATGGAACACTTAGAGATTTGAAGTCATTTTTATTATAGCTGCATGATCAACTATACTTTGGATTTGGATTCAGATATAAGTTAAATAATAACTGTCACTTACCACTTATATGGTGGCTTTTATTAAACTAATTCTCATATCTAAATCTTTGCATATTCTCCTGAAAAGTAGGAGAATAACACTGAACAATGGGACTGGGGGACATTAAATAAGGAAAATCCTTGTTTCTTATACACAATAATGATTAGAAATGTATAACTGATATAATACTATAAATCTTGTATACACATACACATACACACACACATCTCTGTGTTCCTTGACCAAGATAAAAATAGCTTGTTCAGTAGATAGTAGTTTTTTTTTTCCTGTTTTTCTGCTTAAGGGCCTCTAGGTTTAGAGGAAACAGGTTTGATTACAGGTCAGATGTAAATCCCGTGTTCTCACAAAAGGTACAATGCAGACTTAAAAATGAGCTTTTCCCCTGGGCACCGAGGGTGAATTCTGGGGGCAGTTCTAGGAATGTGAATGTCATGTGACCCAGGGATGACAAAGATGGCAGAATGGTTTAGCCAGCCAGCTCGCTCAGCATGACTTGAAGTCTTAACCAGCAATCCACTTGTGTCTGGACCATGGCAAAGTCAGGAAGGCCACTACCATCTTTCTAACTGTCTACAAGCATAAAGTCTCCCAACATAGCTTTATGATGTAGATCGGAGTGCAGGGCAGCAGTAGGCCAGGGCTCCATCACCACCCAGAAGCCTGTAAGTGACCGCTCTGGGGCTGTGTTTCTCTTCTGCTGATCTACCCAAGTGTTAAAAATTAATTTAACTCTGCTCACACCAACAGAGGAAAAGTTAATAGAAGTTTTATTTTTAATATATGAGGAACCTTAACAGGATTTAAGCTTAATGCTTCAGAAATGGGAAGGACTGCTGACAATTTATCTACCAAAATCTGTAGACTTTAGTGGGGAGCTAAAGAAATGGAAGAAGTGCTATTCTAGCAGCTAGAAGCAGGATTGAAATGCCACCCACAGCAATTGGGAGAAATCCCAATAGTCTGTCAGCCCAAGAAATTGACTCATAAATTGTCCAAATCCTCAGTTTCCCCTTATTACCTTGACCTCCCATTTTCTTTGCTATCCAGGAAATATATCATCTCAATTTCTTAAAGATATAATAGAGCTTGTCATTTAGAATCATAGAATTTTAGAGTTGATTTCTTCCAGCTATAATAATTTATGATCCTAAGAGATGTGAACGGAAAGTTTATAAGAGCAAACTGCGCTGAACATGGGCCATACATTTTCTTTTAGACATGGCTCTTGGCTGTTTTCAAGAGCTACTAACTTAAAAAAAACCCTCATGCAAAACATTACTTTATACATTTAAGCCCAATTGCTTGGACTGTTCAGTGTTGGAATATGTTTTATTAAGGAGACCATGAACTACTTTTACCTAGGCATTCTTTACCAGATGTTTATTAAGCATCCATTCTGGCACTGTTGTCAGCATCTCAGGAAAAGAAACAACCAAAAACGTGGAAAACTTTTGCCTCTCTGGAACTTTCACTCTAGCTAGGAGAAACAAAACTAGGCACCAAATAAATAATAAATTGCAGGGCATAGAAGAAGGTGGTATGTGCCATAAATAAAACCAAATCAAGGAAGAGGAGGCCATTGGGAGAGTTCCTTTTATGCAGAGTGGGCCCACAAATGAGCAGCACTAAGTGAAGGTTAATAAGGAAGGGAGAGAACAAGTCACATGCCTCTGCCAGGCAGAGGAGCCCAGAGCTGCAAAAGCTGGGGTAGGAGAATCATCAGCAAAGCGTCATGGGTTATGGGTGCAACTAAGCATATGAGATGAAGTAGGGGGAGGTGTGACCTAAGAAATGCTACAGGCCAAAGAGCTATACAAGCAGGGTGACCACACTTCTTGATTGTCCAGGACAACCCCACAGTAATCCTGCTCTCCTGGAAGTAGCATCGGTAATATCACTGCTGCTCACTCTCAAAGTCTCTCCATTTGGGTGATAAGTTCTATATTCACTCCTGACTCTGGGATCATAGTTAGGACATTGGGAGCAAGATGGGAACTCTAGGAGTTGGAACAGAGATAACTTCAACTCTCAGTGACCTCCTTTGGCTTATGTATGTTCAATCAGCAGCCGCTAGGACACATGCTGTCTATGCCAGGGATGACTATGAATGAATCTCAACACATTTGTAAGTGACAACATCATATTGTGATATCAATATTAGGCACTCCTGTGAGTCCACTGCTCTGTCTGGAAGATCTTCATCAGGAGCCCCAATAGGAGTAATGAGATACCTCAGCCACCTTTGTCATGCTCAGATTGCCTCCTTTGTCCCTACAACTGCACCTCATTCTTCCATTTTGCCAGCTGGTGACAATTGCTTATCTTTGAGTGTCTGATTTCAATATTTCTTCCTTCTGGCATCATCTTTGGCAGAGCTCCAAAGCCCCAATTCCTTACAAAATTAAAGGGCCCCTTGACTGATATTCTAAATATTTTGTTTCCAATTCTATTATGTTTGCATATCACATTGACCCATTAGTCAGCATGTCAACTTCTGCTAGACAATAAGACTCTCTCTTGAGAGAAACTCCTATTCATTGTGACCATAAAATAGCCTTGATGCTGTGCAATGGTCTTTGCTTTCCACCTAAAACACTTAGTAATCCTAAGAAATATAATATTGACCCTATCCTGATAAACCTTCCCAAGCCTGGGGAATTGGATGCCAGTGAGTGCAAGGGGCTAATTTCATTCAACATAATAGCATCCTTGTTCCTCATTGTACCACATTTTTTTTCTTCAATCAATGGTGGTGTACAGGGTCATCTTTAAAAATTACAAACCAGTCCCTGTCACCCCCCCCCCCACTGAAAGCTCTCTAAAACTTAGTGCTAAGAATAAAATCCAAATCTCTTTCTCAGTCCACTAAGGCCCATATATCCCACCCTGAATCTCGTCTCTCCACCTACCGCTCACTAGGCTTCAGCCACAGCAGCCTCTGTCCTGTCTACAAACATTCTAGCACAACCTTATGATGGCCTCTGCACCTGCTTCCCCCTCTGCCTAGGACTCTTTTATTTCTACCCAGATCAAGACCAACTCCTTCTCCCCATCCAGATTTCTGCTGTACCCTCTCCTTACAGGGCTTTCCTGGCCATCCAAGCTACAGTAACTTCATGGACACATGCAGTCCCCACTGTACCATTACCTGACATCAGTATAGTCAGTTGTGTTTCCATGTTCTGGAATCCCAGAGCAGAGCAGTCCCTGGCACACAGAAAATTTTTCTAAATGAGTGAAATCTGGACATCTGATTTCACTGCCCTGAGCAGAAACATAGCTGAATAAAAGTCTCAAGACCCCCACCCCCCAAAGGAGCTGATAGGAAGGTGACATAGAGTACATGACCTGATGGTGGCTCTCATTTCATTCTCACTTCACTTGTAGCTCATGCTTCCTTTTCCCTTGGCTGCTGCTCTGGCTGCCTTCCAGTGGAATCCTGGGACCCATAAACATATGCCAAGGCAGGGTACACCTGATATGATAATATCCAAGCCACATGTCCACTCTCAACTATGTCAAGTGCTGTATTCTCAGACAATGTAGAGACAGCAGGTAACACCTGGCTGGGCACGGCCAGAACAATTCCTTTCTGAGTTGCAACCTAAGTCACTATACTGCATAATATGTAGAAACAGAGAGCCCATTAGTCTGTGCCTCTCCAACATTCAAAATGCTATGTCATTTTTCAGGCTGTGCTTGGTTTCTCCTTCATCAGTAAGAGCGACAGTCCTGTCAAGCTGGCAACAGATAGCTCTACCTCCTGCTGAGATAGGCTCCATGAAAGGCTAGGGGAATGCCAGCCACTGTACAATGCTCAGCAGTTCCAGAGTCTACTCTTAGGATGGGATAGCCTATCTGGAAGTTTCCTCTCCATCATAGTGCCATGGTGATAAAATCCCCCTTGGGAGAGGCATAACAAAGGCTCTCCTTTCAAGCAGCAATATAGTATGGTAGAGGACAGGTCTGGAGATTGAATGCCCTCTAGATTGCCCCTTTTATTCACTATGGGATCTTGAAATGGCTTTCAAACTCTTTGGGCCTCAGTTTCTGAAAAGGCAAAAATTAGTTACTAGGTGAGGATGACCTAGATTATCCCTCCTGCCTTAGAGATTCCTAGCCTTGAGGTGGTGGTCGGATTCAGCAAAAAGATGCAAAGGCACACAAGGGAGAGAAGGGGGCAGAAAAGCGTCCACAGCCTTCATGATCCTGATTCCCAGCAGCTCACAGTTGAGAGTATACTTCAGGACCCTAAGCAAAAAGGAAATTTTTCTTTGTCAGGGGTGGGGGTGGGAGAGCAGCATAGAAAAATTAATCCTCCTATTAAAATTAGCATTTGTAAGTCCATGGAATGCCAGTAGATCCCAACAGCTTTTTGTCATGGGATGCAAGTGACCATGCTTTCAGATGATTCTTTGGGCCCCCCTGAATGATCATAGGTCCCTTCAGGAAGAATCCCTGGACCTTCATGGCTCTGCCCACACCATGCCCTTAATCAGAGTCATGTTTCCATAAAGGATGAAGATCAGTTGTTCACTTACCATACAAAACAAGCCAAGTACCTACTTTGTACCAGTCATACCAGGTACAGAGGTTAAAGATGGCCTTAATTCTTTAGGGGCTTGATGTCCAGAAAGTTAAGGAAATAGGATGAATATGCCACTCTGGTGTGATTTATGCCAGAAGTTATAGACTGTTAGTGGGAGCCCAGAATGGAGAACTTAACCCAAAGTCAAAAGGTATCTTCTCCTGTGAGGGGGGTCTCTCTAGAAGATGTGGTATCTAAGCTCTGCTTTAGGGGAGTCTAACAGTATATGTATGTCACTCCTAAAAGATCAGTTCACAGCTGCACAGGACTCTGAGATGACGGTCCACCATGTTTTGGAGTAAGAAGTGATTATCTGATCAGGGGAGGGACAGAGAAGCAAAGGTTATGGATCCCTGCCAAAAACCCAGCTGAAAGTGGTACCAATTTATAAGGCTGGGCAATCACCATTCCTGTCTAGTGTCACATGAGGCAGAGGGTCCCGTGGGTGGACCGAGATTTGTCCCAGAGATGCTTGAGCTGGATGAGAGAGTGAAGGAGATAACTTTTTCACCAGAACGATGTCAGTGAAAGGTTTGGGCTTGGAGGCCTGGTAAAGAGGGAAGGGACTTCAGGAGAAAGTGGGCAGGGGAAGAAAATAGAGACATGGTGCAACAGGGAGCTTGTGCAGGTGGATGAGCAGGTACCAAGAAAGCAACTCTGAGCGCTGTGAGGCTGCTGCTGAGGCTGATTTGTATAAGCAGAAAATACGAAGCTTCTGGGGCTCCAAAGAAGGAAGCCTGAAGGAGAGAATCCCTGGCAGGCAGATCTCAAATACAAAGTAACAGAATTCCATTGTCTCCTGTGACCTGGTGAAAGATGAGTTCACCACGTCAGCCCAGTTCAGCCTGCGCCCAATGTGCTAAGTACCAGAAAGGAGACCCTGCTTCCTCTGGCACCTCATTGAAGCTATTTCCTTACAGCCATATTGTTTTTCTCCACCAGCAACTTCGTCTCCACAAATGTCTTTTCTGGATGTGTGACCACTATGAGTATTTAGTTTTCAGGGCTCATTTAATACTGACCCAGCACGAAATGTAAATTTCTCCTAACTGGACTGCAGAGCCACCCAATATACTTAAGAATTCAACACTTGCAGGGAAGACAGCGGAAAAAGGAAAAGGAGAGAATGCTGCCCCAAGGCACCCTGCAGGATCAGCTTTCCATGAGATACCCCAAGTGTGGCAGTACCTTATAGCCATTGCTATGGGTATAGATATGTGTGTGTATGTGTATTATGCATGTATGTGCTCCTTTGTACATACCTGTGAATGCCTATGTGTGTCTGTGTGAGAGGGGAATGAACAACAAAGCTCCCTGGGAAGATACAGGTTTCTCTGGCTGGTTCAGTAGGGCTCTACAAATGGAAGAGCATCAAGCTCCTTGCGCAGGCAGCACTTGCCAGTGTTTTCTACAGCTCCATTTGGTCCTTACTGTCAAAGTCAAGGGTGTAAAACTCTGTAGAACATCCCATGATCTGCTATTACTTAAATATGTCAGCAAGTAGCTACACAGGAGGCTGATCACTATGTCAGAAGTCAGGGACTTATAAAAAGTTATCCTCAGGCATTGGACTCATATCTTCCCTGATCCCAAAAATGTCTGAAGTGTGTCCAAGTAGCTGTAGCATTTCCTGGGCTGCCTACTTGATACAGTGACAGGACAATCTTTTCTTGATGTAGAAGAAAGCCTGCTAGCTTAGAGCCACACTCCACTTCTTTCCCCTGCTCCTCTGCCTGCCTTAGGGATAGAAACAGCTCCAGGTTCATCCTGTGTTACAATTTCACTGGGGACTTCCAGGGGTCACCAACTGAACATGAGGAACATTGAACCTAGAGGTACCTTACCTGCTTCCCACATGGGAGGACAAGTGATTCATCTGCTTTCTCTGTGGCTTCTGGAGAATGGCTGTGGCCACTGGAGCTCTATAGCAGCTTCTAAATCACCTCTGCTAGAAGGAGGGGGTGGTTGAAGAGGAGGGTGTGGATTGCAATCCAGGAGGCTGCATTTTTTTCTCCACACTGTACAGCAAAAAGCAGCAGAGCTGCATTAGGGATACTTACACCTGTTACAATTGGCAACATTTACTGAGCCCTTACCACATACTGCCCAGCCTGTGTGTTAAGTGTTTCTCCTGGATTCTCTCATTAAATCCTCATAACAAGCTTATACGATAGATACATAATTGGCTCCACATTAGATGTGTTAGAATGAAATTTGGTGATACTAACTGAGGAATTTTCCCTTGAGCTCTGCACACCTTCCTGACTATGCAGAGACAAAAACCTTTCTTGCCCCAGAAATCACTTTGTCTACAAGTAGAGAGGATTTTTAAAAGGCAAGAATAAATAACTAAAAAAAAAAGAGTGAGAACAGTAAGAGCAAAGGAGAAGGAGGGAGGGAAGAAAGGAGGGAGAAGAGACAGAGAGAGAGGAAGAGAGATAGAGAAAACAGTGTCTCCCAAAAGGTGTTGTGAAACCCACAACACGGGCAATAGGCTTGAAGTCTCACGCTTTTGATTCCCAAACGAGTTTAGGCTTTTTGGCTTGCTGTTTAATTGAGAAAATGCTTTCTGATTTCCTTGACTTGTTTATTAAGAGCTGAAAGTAGAGGGGTACAGTAGACTGCTTGCTGTGCCAGTATGAAGACCTGCATTCAATCTCAAGCTGACAGGGTAGCACATGCTTCTAATCCTAGAACTGGGAGTTGACAAGAGGATCTCTGGGGCTCCCTGGCCAGCCAGCCTAGCTGAATTGATAATAATCTTCAAGTTGTTATGTAAAAAAAAATAAGGTAGAGGGCTTCTGAGGAGTGACACCCAAGATTGACCTCTGACCTCTATAGGAACAGACACACAGATACACACACACACACACACACACACACACACACACACACACATCCATACACAAAAAGGTACATGCCAGGCCAGTAGTTGCATACATGGCTATGGTCTGGACATATCTGTAAAAACAAAATAACCTTTAAATTTTCTACAAAAAAATAGAGGAAACTAATATGAAATAGCTTCCTACAGTCTCACATATTAACACTTGGTTCCCAGGGAGTGGCACAAATTGGAAAGGTTCTGAAAACTCCAGGATGCAGATCCCAGTGGGAGGAAAAAGTCCCAGGAAGCAGCACATTTCTGAAGGTTGGACCTGCTCTCAGCCCCTCCCCTTCAGTCTACTTCCTGTCCACAAAGAGGTAAACAGCCTCCTCCTCCACATGTCCCTGCCACCATGACAGTTACCTCATCACAATCCCAGAAACAGAGCTGAGTGGCCATGGGCTGAACCTTTGATATCATGAGCTAAAATGAAACTGACTCTCTTAAGCTGTTTCTGTAAGATCATAGGGAAAAGGATTACTAATCCACAGCTATCAGAATGGGGTAAGGAAAATCCATGAGTGACATAAGAGCCATGCCTCCTCTCCTCAACAGAAGCAAGGGTAAAATAAGGAGGCAGGTGAGGAGATGGACAGTTTGCAGAGCAGCTGACAAAAGAGCAGGAGGAGGAGGGAGCCAAATTCACTGCTGGTCTCTGAGAGGAAGCAGAGTTCTTGCCTCCTCACACCCGTAGCACCCATTCTCACTCTGAACTATCCACCATCCCCTCCAGAAGATAAGAATCCAAGTTAAAGGTGAAGACATCCTGATGAGGGGTCCTGGCTTGGGGTTTATATGTTAGGGAGACACTTGAGAAGTTTTGTACACACACACACACACACACACAGAGTCACTGAACACACACAGGTATTGCACACACACAAAAACACACACACAGGCATTGCACACACACAGGCACTGCACATACACACATGCAGGCACTGCACACACATTTGCACACACAAGCACTGCATACACACACAGGCACTGCACACACACATATATATATGCACACACACACATAAACAGCATACACACACATATACAAACATACACAGGCACTGCACATACATACACACACACACACAGGCACTGCACACATTCTTCACACACATACTTACACATGCATAACATAGCACATGATGTCATGAATTTCCCAGGAACGCACATTCTGCTGCACATTCTGCTTGCCTTGAAGTTAAAGGGCTCTATAGGCTGTCATGTGTGTGGGGTTCACCCTGTAGAGACCAAAGGTTGTTGTTGGGTATTCCCTTCCATCTTTCCCTCCCTACTCTTTGAGATAAAATCTCTCACTGAACCTGGGGTTCACCAGTTGGCTAGACTGGATGGCTAGTGAGCCCCCATGACTCTTCTGTCTCCACTTCCCAACCCTGGGATTACAGACACATGTCAGCACATTAGGTCCTCTACATGGGTGCTGGGGATCAGAACTTAGGTCCTTATGCTTGCACACAAGCACCCTAACCACTAAACCATCTCCCAGCCTTGGCAGTCTATTCTGTTGTTCATCATGTCTTGCCTTTCCCCAGTTTACCATATTGCCAATCCCCTTGCTCTAGGTACCAAAATGAGAAACTTATCCTTTGCTTTGTTTTTTTATTATTAGACAAATCATTCAGATCTATTGCAAAACTTAGAAAATATAAATGAAAGGAATCATTAAAATCCAGAAAGAAACACTAATAATAAATATATGTGTGTGTATATATATAATATATATGCACAGATATATAGCCATAGATATTCTAAAAAAAAAAGATGTATGTGTTTCTAGTAATACCATTTTGAGTCAGTTTTAAAATCAGATAGGAAAGGATATAAGGTATAAATCAGATGATCCACCAATAGCTACAAGGTATTCCTTACATGAGGAATTTCTATATAGTTTTAGGAAGCTGAACTAACAGGCACTTTATGGAGGGGAAATGTTCCTCGAGTAACAAAATGACAGAGGCAGGCCAGACATGGCACACAGCTCCCTGAGGACTGACACCTTGCCAAATGTCATTTTCCTTCTACAGTACACCGAACAGGGATATAATTCATTTCAAATATATAAGGACCGTCTTACAGAGTATCGTAAGTTCAAAACTCTCTTCTCAGGATCAGGTACACTTTACTGGGAAGCATGGAGTTACAGATTGACCCATAAGACAGACCCATGACTCTGGCCTAGAAAGTTTGGAATCGATCTCCAAACCACAGTCTCAGATAGCAGTGTGAAGCATTTTAAAAAGCCAGACACACAGGAACCATGTGCTTCCCATAACAGTTCAAATGAAATTATATAGTCCAGAACATTTCAAAAGCAAAGCTTATTTCAAACAGGGGCATATCCAGGCTACCAATGTACACTGTGAAAACTCAATAAAAGAGAACATCTAATGAAAACAGATAAAATGTACAACTGCAATCACAGGTCATGCATGAATTATTAACCTTGGGGAGTTTTCTATCAGTTCTTGGAACTGTGGATTGCATCTCTGCTATATAATTTGGGAGATATTGGTTCTCCATTTCATAAGAGAGAGCTCAAAGCAGAAAATGTAGTTATTTCTTCTTTAAATATACACTGTAATTACCAGCCGACAACGACTAAATGTTATTATCCATCTGTTGGCTGCTGGGACCCTGCAGCGAGTAAACCTGAATAGGGCCACACCATCATCTGCAGCATATGTGGCTGTGGCCTGCACATGCCTGTGAAGTGTTAGGAATTTATTGTTGAAAGTATTTGCAGACAGAAACCAAGAAACAAACAATGCCTTGAACAAGTCCGTTAGCTGCTCAGACTCTTTTGGTAGGTTTGTACCACAGCCGTGATAGAAATGAGGTCTTCTTTTGTTGTCTCATACGACAAATGGTCTGGTACAGCTCTTCCTACAACTGGGACATGCGCTTCCTGTTATCTTCCTACAGTGCTTCAGTTAGGCTGTTCTTCCAGACTCTTCACCCATGCTTTCCCCTCTCTCTGAGCCATCGCTTCCTTTCTGTGTAACTTTCTCATTTTTCAGGTCCGGGTTTGAACATCACCTAAGTGAGGCTTCCCCTGACCATGTTTTCTCCAGTAGCTCCTGCCTGCTTCCCAGCCATCAAAGCATCCTGCTAGTCTATCCCAGGGCATTGATTACCATGGAGAGCTCTTTGGTGGCACACTTGCGTGCTAGGCTGCTGTGTCTCCCATGGGGCAGCATGACAAGCTGTCTGCTTTAGTCAACCATGGTAATCCTAGCAATGAAAATGCTGCTTCCTGCCCTCCACTGGTTGGAGGCATGGATGATTCATGTTTTCTGTTATTTCCTGGCTGTAGTTTGAGGAGGACAGGTTTGAATCAGGACTCACTCTGCAGAGGTGGAGTTCAAGAAGTTTTGCTCACAGATCACAATGGGGATCCAGTAATATTTGTTGTACCCCCATAGTAACTGTTTGTTTACCTCTCACCCATTCCCCTCAGCATACTCAAACCTTCTAAGAACCTATTAAATCTTACATCTTCCCTACAAAGGTCTCAGGATGCTTGGGCAAAAACCCAAGCACCTCCTTAAGACCTGCCTTACCTAGAGGGACGCTTCCTGCCCTCAACTATCCAAGCCAGATCTTCCACAGTACTACACACACTGCATTCTATCACAGGTGTTAATTTTTGTATTGGTTTTGACTTTCCTATCAGGTTGTAAGTACTTTGGAACCTCTAAGTCTGGTATAACACAGAGGTCAGGTGGAATCTCTTCATCCTAAGAGAAATAGATTTAGGGAACACAGACCCTCAAGTCCATGGTGATGAAGCGTGGGTTCTCCTATTGGCTTATGGCTCTGTGGATACCATGCCTCAAACTCACCCTGTCTAGAGACACGGCCTGCTGGTGCAACCCTCTGCAGAGACCCTCTGCTGGAGAAGAGCCACCCCTAAAGAGAGCACTTGTACAGTCAGCAACATTTTCTGAAAGACTTGAAGTCACAAAGAAAACTTGCATCTCAAACCAAAGGGCAATCAATCCCAGAATGCATCTTTCTGTATTCATTTCTTCTCAGCTCCTTCAAACCACTTCATTGTCATCAGTTTTCATGAGTCCCTTCTTCCTGTTCCCGTCTTTCTCCCTCTATCTGAGGCTAAAACAATCCTTGACTCTGATAAAGAAATGCCATCATGGAGAGGAGTTGAAGAACACACTAGAAGTCTTATCTTCTATTCCAGCCTCTCACCTACACTTAAAAAATATATATTTATCCAAGACCTTGCTTTTGAATTTCCCTGCAGTCCTATCACATAGCTTAGCACACAGTTGATAACCAGGATATATTTTCTTTCTCTCTTTTTTTTTTTAAATACTTTATTTTTTTTCTTCAAGTTACATCTCAGTAACAAACCCCTCCCTATTCCCCCTTCCTATCCTGCCCTTCCACCCTCTTCCCCCCCAGAAGTTTCCCCTTTCAGTCCAACAGATGGTTCCTTCTTTTATAACAGTAAGTATTATACAAAACAATAGATATAAATATGCCACATTTATGAGAGTTAAATGGCCCAGTATACCTTCCCAATGTCCAGTTTATACATATTTGGCCCCTGACTTTAACATTCTACTATCTAACCATCTCCTTGAGTTTAAAGGTCTAAATGTGACTCAACATTCATACTAACTTGCAACACACTTTTAAGAGTATCTTCTTAGATCTATAACACCCTCTTGATTCCTAAACAACTCAAAATTTAACTATGAGACTCTAGCTGTCTATTCTTCAACCACCTCAGAGACCTGAGAGGGATAAATACATTTGCTTATATAGGAAGTGCAGGGCCTGCAGCTTCCAAAACGAAGAAAGGACATACCAATGACTGCCTGGACAGTTCCCATTTTCTCTCCATACATTCCTGCATCAGTCTTCAGCTTTTGGGTCCTGTTTCTATGACAGACATTTGTTGTAGAGCAGGGAATATGAAGGACTTACCTACCCTGTCTTGGCAGAGTTAGGCTGTCGACTTCCCTGCTACCAAGTTTTGTCCTTTTTGGACAGCAGTCTGTCTGCAGTTGGTGCAAGGGGTTTTTTCATGCCAAGAGATAGGCTTGCCACTAATTCAACCATCTTACAGTGGAGGTTCTTCGATGCTTATCTTCTACTTGGAGTAGAATAGGGGGTGCTGTCAGGCGCTGATATGTCTCGATATCAAAAAAAAAGAAAATCTTAATTTAAGATAACATCTTTGAATGCCATATTCTGCAGATCTCTTGGGGTTTTTGAAGGTGCCCTATCCATCTCTTGTATTTATGTAACCGAACTTTTAAATTATTATTTTAACTCTTATTTATTACTAAATTCACTTATAACAAACACCATTAATTTCTTAACTATTAATCCTATAAATTCCTACAACCCCTTTAACCTATCCACTAAACCTATTGATAATCATAACAACTACTTTCATACCCTTTTAGAATGATACAGTCTCTGGGGCAGGTCCTCAGTCGTCAGGAAACCAGTCTCGGGGGTAGACTCTTTAACGCACTTAGCAGTCCTTTTTCTGGAATAGCTCAGACGCAGGTTCGTCAGGGTAAATTGGCTATCGAAGTCTCACTTTAAATAAGGCTTGAGGCTTTCTTCTCTCTGGGAGACCTCAGCGTCTGTAGGCCACCTTACTTCCTTCGTATCAGCAACTCTGCCGTTCTGCCTCAGTCTTTAAAGCTGGCCACAGTTCCGTTCAGGCCACTGTTCGGACAGGTCAAACCCCTCTAGGCAAAAGCTGAGCCACAGGGTTTAGTCCTTGGCCTTTTGCTGTCTTGCCGAGGCTTTCTCTGCTCACCAGCTTCCTTCTGCCTCAGGGAGATCTGGCCATTGGTCTACCAGAACTTTCTCCAGCAGGACTCTCGGAGCTCTCTCATATTGGGGGGCCCTTAGCACGCACGCGCCCGCCTCTCTGGCGTCATCCACTTGTCCTTAAATAGGATCACTCCTTGTTCCACCTGCTTCAGCTTAATTTGGGCTCTGCCCACTTAGCAGTTGAAAGCAATGCCAGGTCATAAAGTCTTTCCTTGTTTCACCTGGCTTCAACCTTGTTTTTCAGTCCAAAGAGACTCCCCTCATTTCACCTGACTTCATCCATAAGCTGATAAGCTAATTGCTCACAGCAAAGTTGATCTTCATGCCCCGAATTAAAAGACTGTATCAGAAACTTAGGTATTCACTAAATCTAACTTATATTAATCTATCAGCCCCTTCATATTTAGATAAGCAAATGTTGCTTGTCTCTTAGCAACTTGATTACTGGGTAGTTTAGAGAATATCTGTGATAGACTGTCATAGTAGCTAACAAAGTGACATGTTTGCATGACTAGGAGTTTGTTTTACTTAACTATCCTAGACCGTTTTAGACGGTTGGTATCAAGAGGCCAGAGCTTCATATTTTATTTTTAAGTATCTCTAGGTATGATACCATTAGGAAGCGTTACCTTTAATTTTGTATCAATATACCAAGATCTATTCAATTGTGGTTAAATATACTCTTAATTATGTATCAATATACAAAAATCAATGCCTATGTAGCCAAATACAATCTTAATATTACGTCCATATACAAGGGTCAATACCATTGTGGCCAACTATAATCTTAATTTTGTATCAATATACAAAGATCAATACCGATGTAATCCAATACAATCTTATTTTTGCACAATAAACAATGGTCAATACCACTTTAGCCAAATAACCTACTAATTTTGTATCAATATACAAAGGTATAAGGGCATATTCAATAATCTGCCCCTTCTTCTTGGACCTTCCTGTGCTATGATTATATCTCATTTTTCTCAAGCCCATGCACTCCTACATAGGAGAGGAAGAAGGATACAGAAAAGGAAAAGTAGGAATTCCCTGGGGCTAACCTCCAAAACCCATTAAGACAGGATCATTTATCAGCTTGTAGTCTCTTCCCCTACATAACAGAGTTTTCAGTTAACCTTCAAATAACCAAAAGGAAGGGCGGAGAAACACCCTCCCCACCCTCTGGGCATGGACGTCCCTCTCTTAAAGTGACTTCCTGCTGATTTGGGTCGTAGTAGACCTCTTTGGGGCCCCAACCCAAATGGGAAAAATGATTAAAAATGTTAGTACAATCCTTTTATGTTCAGTCCTTCTGTTCTCAGCTGTTTAGATGACCTAAGGGGTTTGTAGGCAGAAGCTGATCTTGCAGGCTTCACTGAGGTTCCGGCCGGGGCATTGTGTAGAGCTGAACGGTCCCAGCGACACTGGATTGTAGTGGTGGTTGCAGGCCCCAGATGGAGACAGCTATTGAGGAAGTCTGCCAGGCAGAATCAACTGGGTCACTCATCCTCCTTGGTGCCTGATTCTGCTCTCTGCTGAGGATTCTGCTGTCCGCCGTCCCCAGGCTCCCCTAATGGACACTTCGATTCTCCTGGAACGATAAGAACAGAGCCCTGCCCCAATCCCAACCCTAGGACAATTGCCCTCTTTTTTTTTTTTCTGGGGGGGATGGGGGGGGCTAGGTAGTACTTCTCCTGAAGCAAATTTGGCCTTCTGACAACATACAAAGCGTTATCTTTCAATCCGGGTTAAAGAAGAAATCATTCTGTCACCTTGGAGCTAAACCAGCTCTAGTGTATATATTTTGAGATCCCAAAGGACAATCTGCCTGCATCGAGAAGGCCTTTTGTAAGTAGCCTCCAAACCTAGGTCCCTCCAAATCCCATGTGTGAGTCTCTGAACTCTAATTATTGGGAACAGGGACCTGTGTTTCTCATCTGAAGGGATCAAAGATGTGTTCCACCACTCCTGGATCGAAGTCTTTCCCTATTTAGAGTTTGCCCTGCATCAGGCTGACCCTGAGCTCCGGGATCTGCCTGTTTCTGTCTCCAGTGTGTTGGGAGCTGGGATCAAGGGTGTACTCTTCTTGAATGGTGGGACCAAGAGTATGCACCCTCACCACCCTGCTCCGTATGACTCCAGAGTACATAAGACCACCAACTCTAAAGGTGCCCCCTCCCCCCCCCACCCCCCCCCCCCACCCTCCACCCCCGTCTCCGCTGAAGTCAAAGGCATGGGCCAATACCACAATTCTCTTGTATTTTACCTTAGCTCCACGTCTTCTCTACACCTGGAGGTCGCAAATCCAGGCCGAATGGCTGTATCCTCTGTGCCATTCACAGTGTTTCAGCCCTGCCCCCTGCCCTTTTTTTTTCTTTTCATTTTTTTTTTTTTAGTTGATAAATTTATTTGTTTGTTGCTTCAGGTTACATCCTTATCATATTGACCTCTTTTCCCACTTCCTAGCCCCACCCTCCCATGCTCTACCCCCTGACCCTTCCGTCTTGTTCCTCTGGGGTGGAGTGTCCCTGCCTAACACAGTCTCTCACCACAGATCAGGAGTCATATGAGGGCCAAGAGCCTCTTCATTCACCGGGGGCCTACGAGGCAGTACTGCCAGTGAATGGTGTCTCATTGCTACTGGGGGAATACTAAAAAAAAAGACCAACAAACACACAAACCCACAAAAACAAAGAATATCAACAAAAAAAGAGAGGAAAAAGAGAAGGGAAAAGTAAAGAGAAAAAAAGGAAAAAAGAAGGAAAAAGAAAAAGATAAAAAAAAAATTATGTCCTTGTTCCTTTTGATGTGTTGGTTGTAGTACAGATATCCTGTACTATATAGTTAAAATCCTACTATAAGTGAATAGATGCCATGTGCATCCTTCTGAGACTGGGTTAGCTCACTCAGGATGAGCTCCTCTAGATCCATCCATTTGGTTGCAAATTGCATGATTTCATTGTTTCTGATAGCTGAGTAATATTCCATTGTATAGATGTACCACAATTTTTTAATCCATTCTTCAGTTGAGGGACATCTGGGTTGTTTCCAATTTCTAGCTATTACAAATAAGGCTGCTATGAACATAGATGAGGAGACTTCCCTATGTCTCCGTGAGAGGTCTTTTGGGTGAATACCCAGAAGAAGTATGGCTGGGTCTTGAGGCAAGGTTATTCCTAGAATTCTAAGATATCGCCAGAGAGACCTCCATAGTGGTTGCACAAGCCTGCACTCCCACCAGCAATGGAGTAGGGTACCCCTTTCTCCACACCCTCGCCAGCATGCACTATCATTTGAGCTCTTTATTTTAGCCATTCTAACAGGTGTTAGGTGGAATCTCAGGGTCGTCTTGAGTTGCATTTCTCTGATGATTAAGGATGTTGAACATTTCTTCAGGTGTCTCTCAGCCCTTAGGGATTCCTCCTTTGTGAATTCTCTATTTAGCTCCATCTCCCATTTTTTGATTGGATTATTTGGTTTCTTGGCATTTAGTTTCTTCAGTTCTTTGTAGATTTTAGATAATAGCCCTATATCAGATATGGGGTTGGTGAAGATTTTCTCCCAGTCTGTTGGTTGCCGTTTTGTTCGAATGACAGTATCCTTTGCTTTACAGAAACTTTTCAGTTTCATGAGGTCCCATTTATTGATTGTTGATCTCAGGTCCTGAGCTGTTGGTGTTCTGTTCAGGAAGTTGTCACCTGTGCCAATGAGTTCGAGGGTTTCTCCTACTTTTTCTTCTAGTATCTTTAGTGTGGCTGGCCTTATGTTAAGGTCTTTGATCCACTTGGAATTAAGTTTTGTACAAGGTGATAGGTATGGGTCTAATTTCATTCTTTTGCAAGTGGACATCCAGTTGGACCAGCACCATTTGTTGAACATGCTGTCCCTCTTCCATTGTGCGTTTTTGGCTTCTTTGTCAAAGATTAGTTGGCCATAGGTGTGTGGATCCATGTTTGGGTCTTCAATTCGATTCCATTGATCCACTGGTCTGTTTCTATACCAGTACCATGCTGTTTTTATTACTGTTGCTCTGTAGTACAGCTTGAAATCTGGGATGGTGATACCTCCAGATGTTTTTTCATTGGACAGGATTGATTTAGCTATTCTGGGCTTTTTGTTGTTCCATATGAAGTTGAGAATAGCTTTTTCCAGGTCTATAAAGAATTGTGTTGGTATTTTGATAGGAATTGCATTAAATCTATATATTGCTTTTGGTAGGATAGCCATTTTTATTATGTTGATCTTACCTATCCATGAGCATGGGAGATCTTTCCATCTTCTAAAGGCCTCTTCCATTTCTTTCTTCAGGGGCTTGAAGTTCTTGTTATATAGGTCCTTTACATGCTTGGTTAGAGTTACTCCCAGATATTTTATGTTGTTTGTGGCTATTGTGAAGGGGGTTGTTTCCCTTATTTCTTTTTCGGTATATTTGTTGTTGTATAAAGAAGGGCTTCTGATTTTTTTTGAGTTAATTTTGTATCCAGCCACCTTGCTGAAGTTGTTTATCAGCTGTAAGAGTTCTTTGGTGGAGTTTTTGGGGTCGCTTATGTATACTAACATATCATTTGCGAATAGGGATAATTTGACTTCCTCATTTCCAATTTTTATCCCTTTGATCTCCTTTTATTGTCTTTTTGCTCTAGCAAGGACTTCAAGTACTATATTGAAGAGATATGGTGAAAGTGGACATCCTTGTCTTGTCCCTGAGTTTAGAGGAAATGCTTCAAGCTTCTCTCCTTTTAATTTGATGTTGGATACTGCCTTGCTGTATATTGCCTTTACTATTTCTAGGTATGGTCCTTGTATGCTCGTTCTCTCCAGAACTTTTAGCATGAAGGGGTGTTGGATTTTGTCAAATGCTTTTTCTGCATCTAGCGAGATTATCATGTGGTTTTTTTCTTTCATCTTGTTTATGTGGTGAATTACATTGATAGACTTTCGTATATTGAACCATCCCTGCATTCCAGGGATGAAGCCTACTTGATCATGGTGTATGATACTTTTGATGTGTTCTTGAATTCGGTTTGCTAGTATTTTATTAAGTATTTTTGCATCTATGTTCATGAGGGAGATTGGTCTGAAGTTCTCTTTCTTTGTTGGGTCTTTGTGTGGTTTAGGAATCAGAATGACAGTGGCCTCATAGAATGAGTTTGGCAGTGATCTTTCTGTTTCTATGTGGTGGA
>CAJQZJ010033952.1:678700-701040 GCA_907164525.1 Lophiomys imhausi
AGCGGCTGCGGACCACCCGCTGAGCCCCCTGTTTGTTCCTTGCTAAGCCTTCCACTATCTCGCAAAGTTTTTTAAGTGGGTATAAGTTCAGCCTGATGTGTGGGGAGCCCAATAGGCCAGCGATCTATGGCCAAGTGGACCCTGATTCTGCCTGCTGTAAGTTGGGATCGATCTTACCAGGCGCCTCTCCAAATGGGAGTTCCCGAATCCCGGGTTTAGTGGCTTCTGTGTCTGCAAGAGATGGGGAGAGAGACTTGCCCTGGGACTTTTAACAGTCCCTTGGGAGCTGTGAGTGTTCGGGGGGGGGGTCTAGCCCCTCCGGTTTTTGCACAGTGCCCAATAACTCTGTGTTTTTTAGTTTTTTATGGCTCTTTTTTCCCCCCCGCATTCAAAATGCATCAGTGTAGGTCGCCGCCATCTTGGCCCGATGACCAGGATATATTTTTAAACCATTAACAGAAGGACCTACTTGGCCTGGAACCCTGCAGGTATGTTAAAGGTAGCAAGCACTTGACATAGTAAAACTATGTGTCCAGGTCCCTGATTTTTCTGCTGTGGAACAGAACGGATTTTTTTCCCCAAAACTCTCAGGGTAGAGCCATCCAGAGTCAGGAAATGCATAGCTCAAATTAAAATAAGACGGCAATAAAGTGACATACAAATGTGTGGTTGTAAACGCTGAAGGGACTTTACTTAATCAAGCAAAAGGGCACAGCCCTCCTATTGCAGCATAATGCAAAAGCATTTTATTACCCTGGCAATTGCCAAAAAAAAAGTCAAATGACTTTATGGAGGCTTCTTCTAAATTACCTTTATTAATGCATGTAATATTATTGAAAAATTATACTCCAGAGTAAATGTTCCATTGAGCTACAAGTTGCCCGCAGGAATGTGTTGTAAATATACATGGGTGAATATGTTACTATCTTTACAAGCCACTTTACACTTACTACAGCCTTCTAAAACCACACTAGCACTGAGCACTGGGAAGAACATGAGGACTCTGCAATGAATATCCACCACAGGGAAGTCTGAAGCACCTGGAGACAGAAGGACTCTGCAATGAATATCCACCACAGGGAAGTCTGAAGCACCTGGAGACAGATGTGTTGTCTTTAAGCATGATAACTCCTATTTGGGAGTTGCTTCTGGACATTTTTACAGACTCCTTGGATCTTTCTGATATGTTGGCATTTGCTTTTAGAAACCTGTTCTGGCTGATTTAAATAAATATTGTCTGGGGCAGTTGACAGGACTTTTCATATTTATAGCAGTTTAATACTTGAAAACAGAATGACTAATGGCTGAGGCCCCGCCAAGGTGATGTGCGTAAAAGCTCTCTCCTTTCTCCTCTTGTCACTCTGTGTGTCTCTGTCTCCATGGAAAAACGCATTTTGTTGTGATTTCCAAGGATTCTTGCATACTCTCTTTTTACCCCTTGAGTCAGTCCTAAAAATATGTTCTCACTCTCAATGTCCAATGATCCACTAAATATAAATTTAAAGCCCCGAACAGGTTTTTAAGCTCAACTCTCTTCTGATCCATCTTTGAGCACCTCCTCAGGTATGACCCCAGGCCTCCACATTCCAATTCACTTTCTTCTTGCTTCTGTCTTAGTCTCCAACCATTCTAAGCCACACTAATGAGAGTCATCCTTCCCTAATTTATGAGGCTATTTCACATGTCACGTGGGCTTTTATTTTTTTTTAACCCCACAGCGATGCCTCCAAACTGTTTGAAAATGAGGGTGGGTAGAGGGGACAAGAAAAACAACGTGTAGGAGAAGAGGCCAACGATGCAAACTCTGATGACTATGCTGCCTATCTGCACCCTTCCAAGAACTCCCTCCCCCCAATTCAGATGATGAGCATGCAGCCACTGTGCAGTGAAGCCACAGCCCAGAAAACCTACTGACAGATGCTACTCTGCCCCCTCTGTCCCTAATGCACCCAGATTCTGGCTGGAAAGACCTCCAAATGTGAAAGGCACCATGCTGCTGCATCACTCTGCAGTTCTGCTTAGCGATTCACACTCCTCTCCTTTGCTTGTTGAATCCCCACTGCCTCAGTTTTAGTATTTTTTTTAAGCCTTACTTTGTATTTTTGTCTCAGTGGTATAGAGTATTATAGGAGAACAGAGGGTGAGAGTGAGCTCTTCAGAAAGGGTTCAGAAAAGGTACAGAACATGGCTGTACCCAGACAATCTTGGGACTGGACTGCTGCAGTGTTTCCCATAAGCAGCTAAAGAGGAAACCTGGAGGTCCCCAACTACCAACCACTCCACACCCTCCATGGGTCTCCTGTAGACCTGAATTCCCATAATCTTTAAATTGGTGTAGTTTTTAAACTATGAACACAGTGTGCCAACATCCACTGTGTGTGTGGGTGGGGGGGTGTACTGAATAAACTTAATAAGATGAAGTCACAAGTGACTTCAGAACAGAAGACAATAGATGGTAGAAAGTCGAGAGGGCACACATTCACTGGAGGCTGAGGCTGACCTAGATTGGTTCATAAGCCGTTCAAAGTAGGAATGAGGTTATATTTTCCAGAAAACATGAGGATAAATAACCTTAATATCAAGTCACTTTTCAGAGCCTCAGTTCACTCACTTCCCAACCTGTGTTTAATGCCAGTAATGGTTCAGGCACGATATTAATTGCTGGAGACATAGAAATAACCCAGAGATGAATGAATTACATTTGATTTATTCATGTGGGGAGGGAGTGTGGTTCTGTGGGTAGAGTCTTAGTTTACATGAATCCCTAGGTTTGCTCTCTAGTGCCATATAAACCAGGCATAGTGGCATATGTGCCTGTGGGTCCAGCACTCAGGAGGTTAAGGCAGGAAAATCATAGGTTTAAGACTATCCTTGGCCATATAGCAAGTTCAAAGTTAATGTGGGTTACATGAGAGCCTGACTCAAAAGAGAGAGAGAGAGAACTTGACAGGACTTGTATAATCCAGAAGGCACACACACCTCTGATGATATCTGTTGTAGGGGAGTTCCAGAGATGCTTAACTCAGGATAGAAACCCCACACTGAATGTGAACACCATTCAGCTGCCTCGGACTCTTGACATCACAGCTCTTGGTCCCATGCCTTCCTTGACTCAAACTGTGGGCCAAAGTAAATCCTTTCTTAAGATGCTTTTGTCAAGTGTTGTGTCATAGCAATAAGGAGAGTAGCTAATAGAGCATATGTAGTCACCTTCATGCTCAGCTGCCTTCTTTCAGAAATAAGAATAATCACAAGGGTGATCCTGCCATGCCCATCAACTCATCTGCTAGCCAGCTTTCTTTCACAGCTGTATCCTCTCCCTCTTCTCCAGAGACTTGGCTTTTCTTGGAAAGCAGACTCTTTCATTTGAATGCTAGGCTCACCCTCCCTTGTTTTCTCAGGACCTCAGTCAGCTCCTTTTAAATCTGTCTTCCTCTGCTCTGAAGTCATTCATGACTTCCAAACTGCCAAAGCCCTGTGACCAGTTCTCAGAGGTTCAGCCCACTGGATCTGTACACAGCTCTTAATGTAAATGGATTCCCCATCTTCTTCATATTGTCCTTTACTTGACTTTAGGATCTACTCTCTGGATTCTCCTCTCACCTCAGCAGGTGCTTCTTCTCAGTCTTCTTCGCTAGTTCCTCCTCACCCATCGAATCTCTCAGTGTTGCTATGCTGCCCTTAGATTCTACAGTGACTGGGATAAGTGTTAGCAATGTGCTAACTGCTAAGGAAATGGCAGAAAGGTTACAGTTTTACAGCTCAGCAGAGGATTCCAGGGAGCAGCTACAATGCGGGAGGAATGGAGTTTGATGTTGGTCCGGTCCCCTCCATGGCACTATGGATGACGGAGGAGAGGCACACAGGGATGGATGCAAGATTCACTGGAAGCAGGAGATAGCCAGTTATTGGTCCAAGAAAAGAACCACAGTTTCCAGGGTTAGTTGTCATCCCACATGTTGTCATCATAAAAGGTGGAGCTTATCTGCAGCTTTTGCTTCTAGAAGGTATTCTGCCTTATACCAGTTGCCTAGAAATGGATGTGCCTTACTCTATAATCTCCCTGAACCTTCCTTGGGAAACCAGCATGTTTATGGATTTTAAAAATGTGATCTGGGCACATCCTGGGAGCTTCACATGCTGGCTCCCTGGGACCACACACTGAGATGCTTTGCAAGAAAATTTAACAGATGACAGATGGCAAATGCCACGGAGCCTCACACAACTGAAAAGACAAAGGAGAAAACTAAAAAAAGTAATCCTTCAAGGACCAGAGCTCCTGGAGCAGGCAGAGAAGTGGTCACTCCCTGATGCCCTTTAGTGACCTTCTGATGGAGCAGCTGTGGTCTTGGCGACCCAACAGATGAGCTTGAGGTTTATAGATTAAATTGTCCCACATTCCTTCATTCTGAATATTCTTTGAGCTTATTACATTGGCTCAGAATGAACACTCTAAATTTAGACCCAAACTCTTCAGTGTTTCCAAGGGAACTGTAAATTACTTTGTGAACGTACATACAACACAGCCAGCAAAATCTGTTTGATGAAGCCTTCCCTTACACCCAGTGTCAAAGGCATCTCATAAATTGTTGCCTTGCCTACACTCCTGGACAGTAGCTGACAGTCCAGACAGATTGCTTCTCCATACACCTTGTGTGTAGGAGACTGACGCTGGGGTTCTCTGATGCTACAGCATTTAAGCCCCCAAAGTCCCACACTGAGCCTATGGAGGGATGTTGTACACAGAAGAGAATCAAAATGCTTCATTACTTCTGATGTTCAGTCTTACATGGTGGAGCCCGAGCAGCCCTCAAAGGTTCACATTCTCCTTGATAGCAAAGACAGAAGAATAAATGACAAAGAGGGAATAATAAAGTGTGTGAGCCATTTTTTATGAGGTTAGTGGATCACTTGGCACTGAATTCATCTACAGAAAGTGGAAATAGCAATGGCCTATACAATACTGCAATTTACTAATTTCTCATGCAAACAAGTCTAGACATATCCAGGCCAGGGTTGGTATTACGAACTCAGACTCTTACTATCTTCTCTCCAGTCTTGTTGGTATTTAATTTCCACCTGAAGTCCTCTGGGAGTCCACTATGGATCCTAAACTCCAGACACCCTGCTCATGACACCACCTAACAACAGGAGAAAGGACAATAGAAGGACAAAGGTGATGTGAACCTCAGCCGGTCAGCTCCCTATATGTGCAGCTTACTCACATCCTCACATACTCTGATGTGAATCATTGCCCCTGTCTTAATCACCTGTCCACTCCTAATAGGAAATAGTGCATGCAATGAATGTCCCCATATATTATGTGTGAATGACTACAAGGAAAGATGAGAATGAGTCTAGTGGCCTTGACTCTAATTATGTTGCAATCAGGTGAGGAGCACAGGACATGAGCGAGACCCATAGCATAACTATATAATATAACATAATATATCATAATTAAAATAAACTATGATGATGACAAACACAGGAGATGTGAGCCCTAAAAAATAGGGGTGGGGGAGGAGAAAAGAGAATGAAAACAAAGAGAAAAGGATTAAAGAAGAGTGGAAAAGATAATAGGGAATAAGAAAATGGAGAAATAAAGAGAATGCTATAGGAAAGAGGAAGGAAAGTGTGACTGAGGTATTTTAGATTACCCAAAATGTCAGGCACTTCCTTTATGAATGATGTTTGCTCCATGGATAAGTTTTTGCTTTTTTTTTTTTTTTTCTAGGGCTGTTTGGTTTGTTTTTCTTTGTGCTTTCCAAGTTGTGGGGCTCCTTACTTATCCTTATAAACTAAAAGTATTCCAATTCTTCTCCTATAATGCCTAGAAAATAGAATCTATATCCCCCTGTCTTTGGGCCACTTGACTATCAGCTTTCACCACATCAATACTCAGAGACCTTTCTTTACGATAAGGTCAGGTACATCACAGATGTTGACGCTGCTACGAAGTTAGGTGACTCCTTCCAAACCAGCCTCTGCAATAGTAGTCCCTGTGCTGTGCCTTCTACCTATGACACACAGCTCTTACTTTAAGACTCCCCAATCTGTTAAAGTCAAGTACCAAATGCATATGGACTGGTCATTGGGAATGTACGTTAAGCCATATAACCCTCATAAGTGTGGCCTAATTACCTCTGTTGTACTGTATTGTATTTGTTATTATAAGAGAAAGAGCCATTTGTTGGAATGAAAGGGGAAACTGTAGGGGGAAATAAGATATACCTTAAACTTAAAAGAAAAAAAAAAGGGAAGAGGATGGGGGGTTGAGGGTGGGAGGGTGGGACTGGAGGGGGAATAGGGAGGGGACTGTGATTGAGATGTAACTTGAAGAAATAAAAAATAAAGGAAAAAAAAAAAGACTCCCCAGTCAGCAGCCTCATCCCTTGTCCATCTCTTCCTGTAAGACCCTCCATTTCTTACCTATGATTCCTTCTTGGATCTTGCCACTTGTAGCACTGGTATTTAAAGCCTTGATGAAGACACATGTGTTGTCACCACCATCCAAAGCCTGCAGGAAGAGCAAGAGGGTACTAGACTCCCCTGTGACAGCTGGGACTAGCCAGTCTCTTTACTAGTGAGCTATGGAGTCAACATCTGTTGCAGAGGGAAGTACTTGTCTTCCTTTGTGTCCTGGATTTAATCAGAGAATCACCACATTGCCCGCCACTGTCCTGTGTGTCTCTTCCAGAAGCATTGGTTCCTCCTCTTCTGCCTGGGATATGGCCCCACTACAAGAGGAACTATAACCAGAGGAAGCTTTCTTGGCTGTATGGGGGGAAGATGCTATACTGGCAGGTTTTTGTCAAGCTGACACAAACCTAGACATATCTGGAAGGAAGAAATCTTAATTGAGAAAATACCTCCATAAGATTAGCTGTTGGCAAGCCTGTGGGACATTTTCTTCATTAATGATTAATGTGGGAGAGCCAAATAAACTCTTTCTTCCCCAAGTTGCTTTAGGTCATGGTGTTTTATAGCAGCAATAGAAACCTAACTAAGACAGATGCCCACTCCAATGAGATGACTTTTATTCTGGACCTTCCTAGAACCTAAACTACTGAAACAATGCTAGTTCAACCCTCCATGGTAGGAAGAGGAGAGAATAAAAACAGTGTGCTATGCACAGTAGCAGCTTGGAATTTAAACTCATGTAGAACAGGCTGTGTTCTCAAATCTGTTTTACATTGTCATCCAATGCCAAATGCACTACTCTCTACACTTAGTGAGAAATTAATAATTCTTGTTAAACACAGAAGAAAATGTCTCTTATTTCTCACTGCCATGGAGTTGAGATATAAACCCAAAAATCTTTTAAAACACCAAATCTGTGCAAAAAACATCCAAGGAAGAGTTTCAGACTCTGATGCTTCTCCCAGTTGATTTTCTCTTCCCTAAAGGTCCATTTGATACAGTCTTTAAATGAAAAGCAGTTTGCAGGATGTCCATGTTAAATGTCATGCAAATGAATATACAGATGTGGGCCTTATGGGAACCTCACTCTTGAAATAGGCACTCCGATGAGAAAAAGTAGATGATGAGGTCAAACATCTCCCCTAACCCAAATATATTCCTGAAAAATAAGAATTCTTAAATTGGACCCCAGAGAGACTTTAAAATGCTGAGTAATTAAAATGAAAATTTTCTTCTCTTACAAAACAGTATTATTTTGTGGACAAATATAAAAGAAACCTTTATTCTGGTATTCATTTTTTTCTCTAACTAATGGTATTTCAGTGGGTCTTCTTTAATATGTGGCAGAGATAAAGAAACTTCATCCAAAGACAATGAAAAGGAAGCAGAGAAAACATTTGAAGGATTTGGGGGATGAAAAACACAGCAATCTCCAGGCACAAAGGAAAAGCAACCACCAGCCCAGAAGGAGGATGGTTGTACTCTGCAGGAGAGCAAACACGGGCATCACTATAATGAAACTACAATAACTTTTAGTTCTCCTGCTTAGAATTTCTTCATGTCCTAAAGCAATCCTCACACACTACTCTCTTAATACCATGATTTGAAGTTTGTGTTCACCGTACAACCCATTCTTACATCCATTTCATAGACGAATAAACTGATGCAAGAGAACTCACCCAAACCAGCAACTGCTGCTGTGTTCAGGGTTCGTGGCACCCCAAATCTTGAATCTACTCACATAACCACTATGTGATGGTCACCCCCCACTTCTCTACCTACATTTATAATCTGTACCCTTATCTACATCACTATTCTAAATCTGCATTTATATCTACATCTATCTTGCTGATTCACAAATCATGTTTGCCTACTAGAGACTCTGAACATTTCTAAAAAGAAATATATCAAACTGTGTTGACTTATTAGGTTCTTAAATTTATTGGCCCCAATGAACCCCCTTCAGGCACTTCTTTTATTTCATTTTTGTTCATTTGTTTGTTTTACTTAGCTTCAATTAAAAACTAGGGCTATGGAGGGTTCTATAGCATCATGAAAAATGACTTGTGAGGACTCAACTTTGAGAACCTGAAGGGTGAGACCTACAAAAGCCCAGGTTCAGCTTTCTGTTTGATTTCTACCAGTATAAATAGAGATCACTCAAAATCTAGAGAAGAGTGGTTCATTTCCAGGTACTAAAAGGAGTTTAAAGTAAGTTGGTAAGTATGGAAGACAATACATTCTGTTTTTGGATATCTAATTAGTTGTTTAAATAGCTAATGATGGATGGTGTCAGAGTCAAATAAAAAATACACTAAGAGTGGAATGAGCATTTCCACTCACATGATGAAATGCAGCAGATGATGGGAGGAAAAGCTTAATATTATGACAGAATAGACTTGTGTTTGAATTACACTTATAAAAATAACTAAATTTATCTCCTGTTATATGACCACCATATGATGTTGTTCCTGATAAGTGTTTAAAAACTATTTGCTGATTTAAGCAAATGTACGAACTTGAGCAATTTACTTAGCCACCCAGAGCCTTAGTTTCCTCAACATAAAATGAAGATGGTAGTAACAATGTCAACTTCCAGGGCTTCTCAGAAAATTAAACCAGATGATGTATTTGTAAGCAAGTTTTAATTTTAAAGGCTGGTGTAAATATCAACTGCTAGTCTTGTCATCATCAACAATAATAATCTTAGCAGCATTTGAAACACAGCCACACTAGTCTCATCAATTCTCTTGGTCATGTCTCCAGAACTTGTACAGAGAATAGAAATTGCTGGCCAGCATGGGCATGCAAGAATACATGAGGTACTCCATAATACAGAAAGAAGTAAAAGAAAGGCTAATAACAGATAGGCAACCCTTGACCAAATTAAACTTCCAGCAGTGAGGAAAAAGTACCCCAAAAAATTCTTCAGGGAGCCATGAGACGGATCATTGAGAAAAGACACTTGCCATCAAAACTGAAGACCTTTAATCCCAGGATCCATATAGTCGGGGAGAACTGACTCCTGTAACTTGCCCTCTGACCTCTTCAAGCATATTGTGGCATGAACATACATACACACACACACACACACACACACACACACACACACACACACACACACTATAATTTTTAAGACCTTAGAGGCCAACTCATTGATTTACTATTAGGACACAATTACTGCCTAAAAGTTTTTGCTCCTTTATACATCTTGCCATTTACTTGTAAAGGAAGAATACTCTTCTCCTTCTTAGCCTCCCCCTATTCTGTTTTCCAAAGATTAACAGATAGACAGGACATCTGCTAGTAAATATAGACTCTAATCCAAAGTATGTTCTGCTTAATGCACATCTTGGTGCTGGGGCAGAGTTGCCTAGGAAATGCAGCTTCGAAAAATTAAAGAAGGAAAGAAAAAAAATATGTTGCCAATACCTCATATCCCTGTAAACACCATTATAAATGCTTGGCTCTTCTTCCCAAAGTGTCTGCTACAGCCACCCTGCTTCATAACTCAGCCATAAGTGCTGCAGGACTATTGGACACTTAAGGTATGACAAGTCCTTGCTCTAAGTGCAGTTAAGATATCCAACAGGTTCCAAAGATGTAGAATGGCAACAGAAGAAAATTATCACACTGGTCATTTTTATGTGTACTCTATACCAAAGATATTATTCTACCTATATAAAATTTTTAGCAATGTAAAATATATTATCAACCTGTTCATTTTTACCCACTTAGTGTGGCTCCTAGACAATTGCAAGTTGCATAGGTGGCTCACATTCAGTAGTTTGTACTATATGTTTATTAGATAACATTCCTCTAAAGAAAAGATTTTAAGATTGTGTGGTATATCCAAGAATCACAAAATCAATTTAGTGAATTAAAATTCGTATTTTTAAAGAAAGACAAAATAAATATATGGAAATTGAATTGTGATATTTAATTAAGGTAAGACTTATTCTGTGAAACTTTGGTTTCAATTAATAATATATATGTATATATAATATTTATATATCAGATATTACCAAAAAAAGAGCATTTTTACAACCAATAGAGTGAAGGTGTTTGAACATCTTTTTTCTAGATTATCTGTGATGAGTCAAGCCTTCCTTACATTAGCGTGTTCTCACATCAACCAAAAAAGGCTATGATTTGTGTCTGACCGGGAAGATTGAAAGAAAAGCCAGGCTAATGCTGTAGCTTTCAAGTTCAGCCCACAGAAACTATCCAGCTTCTCCTGGGCTTGCACTAAATAGGTGCAGAGCTGCTCTTTTCTATCTTTTAACCCATCTGAGTCATGAAAGTACAGAGGCCTGCTGGCTCCGGAAGCAGCTACAGCACCAACGTGCACCCTAGCCAAGCACCCACTGATTTAAGGAGCCCACGCCACATCCCAGCATCAAGTTGCCCAGTGAGCATCTCACAGGCAAATTGTACCTTCGGTTACTGGTTTTATACATGGAGATGTTGACACAAGGCCTCAGACGTCATGGCCTCTTTGCAGTGTGACACTTTCTTGCTCTCAATGTCACCATGGAAAAGTTAACAGTGAAGCTGTCTGTTTCTAGCCACAAGTCTACACTGATGCTGAATAAATGCTGGACTTTATAAATTCAAGTGCAGAGGCAGTAGACAATGCATGGAGAGAAAGAAGGCAAACACAGCTCACTGCGCCTGTCTGCCATCATTGTCACTGGGGGACATTTTCATAGTTTGTAAGGACACTTCTTCAGGAACTGACATTACAGGTTTTCCCATAAGCTAATTCTGTGCCCATGCTCATAAATGACCCGAGATGTTTATACTGAGCATGTCTGTTAGCAAAAGCTCATTCAACTTGAGTCCCACAGAGCACCTGAAAGGACCTTGCCAGATGGGCTCCAGCATTTTTAAGAGTGCATATTTTATGGTAGGCCTTTTGTAAATCCTTACTATCCATCATGTATTACATGCTTGAAATAAGCACATGAAATGAATGCTATGATTATTTCCATGTTGGAGACGAGGAAACTGTGAATCCAAAAATACATCATTTACACACAACTACATAGCCATCATGATTTGACTAGACTTCAGGCCTATACAATACCCAAGCCTCACAGCTAAAACAGTATCTTGTCTCTTACTTCAACTATTTTTTCTTTAAATTTTTTAAAATATTTTCTTTTTAAATCAAAATATAATTACACCATTTCCCCATCTCTTTCCTCCCTTCAACTATCCCATGTACCCCACTTGCTTCCTCTGATATTTATGACTATTTCTTTCTTTGTTATTGTTACATATATATATTTGCGTGTGTGTGTGTGTGTGTGTGTGTGTCTAAATATACAAATGCAACCTTCTCAGTCTGTTTAGTATATGTACATTATTTGTATGTATATGATTTCTGGGCTGATCATTTGTTATTGGATAACCAATTAGGGAGCTCATCTCTAGAGGAAACTATTTCTCCCTCTCTCAACAATCATTAGTTGTTTATATTCTTTATCTAGGGATGGGGACCTGTGAGATTTTCCCCTTCCATATTTGTAGCAGTTGTTGTAGATATATCATTTGTGGATAGGCTTTCCATTTTTTACTTGTTCTCTTGCATTTTGCCCAGTTGTAGTTTTCTGTAATGACATCTGTCTATTGCAAAGAGAAGCTTCCTTGATGAGGGATGACAGCTACCATTATCTGTGGGTATAAGGATAAACATTGGTGATAGTAGGTTCTTCTCTAAGATTCATGGCCACACTAGCCCCAGGTGGCTGGCTAGGTTTCCAACACTAGGCATGATTCTCCACCTGTTGAGCAGGCCCTAAGACCAGTTAGACAGCTGTTGGTTACCACCAAGATAGGAGTGCCACTGTTGTACCCATAGTGTTATTGTGACATTCTGGTCATTACTATGGTCCATAGATGTCATAGCTAAGTAGGACTATTGCTTGTTTCCCTCCCTTGGGCAGTTTGCTCAGAACCTACTGACACTATGAAAGCTAGTCCTCAAAGAGGAGGCTTTCAGGTCAAGTCAGGCTCAGCCCCTCAGAATCTTTTGTCCAAAGTGAATGATATCTTTAGCAACAGACGATTAACTTCAAATTCTGGGATATAATTAAGAGCAACAACAATAGTCTATGTTATTGAGAAATCTCTTGGACTCCCCTGAAAAATAACCCAAAAAGGGGATTCTCATACCTGGCATTGTGATTTTTGTCAGTAAGTCTTCACTCTTGGGGGAACATTGTCAGCCCAAGTAGGATGAGTATTCTTAAAATCAGGTCAAAGGGCCAGGCATGGTGGTGCACACCTTTAATCCCAGTACTTGGGAGGCAAAGACAGGTCGATAGAGATCAAGGCCAGCATGGTCTACAAAGTTAGTTCTAGTACAGCCAGGGATACACAGAGAAACTCTGTCTTGGAAAAACAACAACAACAAAAAAACAGGTCTTAGAAAATGTTTTAATAAGTGCAAAGCAAGATCCACAACCCTAAGCCCTGAGGTGTGTTCATAGTCTTTAGAGTGGAAATGCTCTCAGAATTTTGCTAGGAGATCAGAATCCATCCTCTCCTGGATACAGGAAGGAGGCTGAAAGACAGATACTTTACTCCCAGAGCTCTTGGATTTGACTTACCCACTGGGGTCTTTGAAATGGCATTTGTTGCTTGCTCTCTAAGTACTTGAAGATCTTTCTGAGTATACCTTCCATTCTAGTGAATGATTCCTACCTCACACATAGCCACATCCCTTTCTAACTCCCTTCAAGACATATCTTCTCTGGGGAAACCAATGGCCCAGGATGGAGAGTAGGAGCCCAAGAACTTTCTTCCTTCATTTCCACTGGCCTCTGGCCGAAGTTGTTTCCATTGCTGTTGAATGTCTCTTTTGCAGACCCTCAGGTCCTTCTGCTCAAGGACACGGCTGATCAGGTTGGTCAGAAAGGATAGAGTTCTAAGGGGAATATACCGTATCTTCCATGGGGCTTTCTCTAACACTCCTGGTGTGTTATTTCAATTAGACCTATACATTGGGTTATATAGCATATTTGATATAATTCCATACATATTTATCTCAATAAGGAGAAATGTAGAAAAGCTTATTACTCTACCAATATATGCCAAAGCTTTATAACTTGCACAGATGTGTCTGTGTGTGTGCCCAGACAGGGAAAATGAAAAAAAAAAAAAACCATTCTCTTGCAAGGTCTGTGCAGCTCTCCACTGCTACCTGACCAGGGCTAGCTTCTGTCTGATCTGCTGGGCTGTTGGCTCAGCATGACTGCTGAAGTAAACCCAGGTCAGGACTAAACCTGCTTTCCATGCCTACCTAAACCCAGAGTCACTAGGCAATGCTTCCCTAAAGATAGCAAGACCAAAGTACTTGCTAGCTTAAGATATCAATTTCCAAAAGGGCACAACTCAATTATGAAAATAAACATAATAAAAAATATAAAGAGATATCCCAAACTCAATGATTTTGACTGGGCCAGGGTACTAAAAAATACAACCCTTTCTATATGCTGTTGTTATTCTACAATAAATATATATTGCTTTTCTAATCAAATATTTTTTCCTTTAACAACATAGGCACACTGATTCAACTTTATGCCATTGGTGCCAGGATTCTGACTCCAAGGTCTACAGCATTTGATAGACATGCACATACCTCGAACCCCTTGACTTGTGGGATTCCCACACTGGTTGTCTTGGGGTGCTACCTGTCCTTTTAGTTCTGATCTTCAAGGCTCTAATTCAGCTCCATGTTTATTAATTGATCCTGGCATCACCTTGGATTTGCTACATTATTATCTCATGCCATTTTCTGCTGCTACAAAAATTCAAGATGAGAATGAAAGTTTACTTGGCTAACAGCGATGGCGGCTAGGAAGTCCAGGAGTAGAGATCAGGCATCTGCCCGCATTTGCCGTGGGCCTCTTGCTGCATCATCACACAGGAAGTTCGTTAGCTCCATCTCCCTCTTCTTAAAAAGCTACCACTGCCATCATGGGAGCCCAACCCCCATGACCTCATCTAATTCTAAACCTCCCAAAGCCCTATGTCCATGCTAAGGGGGGAATTATGTTTTCAAAGTGTGAATATTCAAACCACATCACATTATCCCCCTCAGTCCTGCCTAGGAGCATGCTCTCGTTCAGCTCAGGGCAAACTCATGGCACAGAGCCCTGATGCTTCTAAGGTTTTTACATGAAGCTGCTATTGCTGAGCGAATAGCTTTAATTCCTGGTGCTTTGTGACTTCTTAAGGTCCCATTTCGGAGATCACAGAGCCCAAGAACAACCAATAAATAATTTAGGAATCTTTGGAATTCCTAAGGGATTGTGGTCTTGATCTACACTCTAATCAGTCCCACTTAGAAAGCAGAGTTGAGTGTGCCTGGGAGTTGTCAATCATCTGCATGAAACCAAGTTCCTTCACATGTGGGCCAGGAAGCACCACCACAAATGTCACCAAGGGATTTGTTGCACAAGTATCCTCAGTTCTGCTCAGTGCAGTGATTAATTTAGCAGACAGTGATGATTCACTGTCCCCCTTGCACATTTTCTAATGTTGAGAATGGGGAGGAAAGATGAGTCCACAGCTGGATGTCCCAAAATGAACCTCTGATATGCAAATCAATGGGGAACACATGCTCTTTTATTTCTATCTGTTAACAGCTGATCTCATCTTATAATTTTCTACCATACTATCATTCATGTAATAAAATACTTTCATATGCATTAGACTCCTTGTAAAGTAATTCCCACTTCACAGATAAGGAAACTGAGATTCAAAGTAGTCACAAAACTGTCCAAGCTCATGAAACCAGTGTATGGAAATGACAGAAGACAGACAGAGTCTCCAAAGCACAGCATCCTGCTCACTCCCAACAATGCCTCTCCAAAACCTCCCCGAAGTGGCCCCATGAGGGCACCCATCCACAACCACCTAGCAGAGAAATGCAAAGGAAACATGGATCACGCCTTCATCTCTGAGAAGAAGCAAGCAAACCTACGGGAGATTGGTAGGGTTGAGTAATCAGAGAAAAGAGCCTTTCAATGAAGACGGACATCCGATGGGTAAAGACAATTACAAGTGTGGGCAATCTGGCAGTTGCCAAGGTCAATAATGAGCCACAATGTGGTGGGCAGCAGCAATCAAAGCAGAAGTAAGGGAGGAAGACCCATAATCCTGGAGCTGTCAATGAGAGAGGCTGGATCAGGGTTTGTAGGACATGTCTCACAATAACAGTCAACAGTGCTGATGGCTAGCAGGACAATGTTTCCTGGTCCTCTCAGGTTCCCCACACTCTGAAACATTCTCCCCCAACCCCTCCTATCAGTACAGAGAGGAGCATTTTAGAAACTTTAGAAGCTGGAAGACAGATTGATGAGAATAGGTAGGATATCCCAGTAGGTGAGTCTAACTGAAAATATATCATGTGCACTGTGTATAAGAGAGCAGGGAGGGGGACACTACACATCAAACTTCAGGCGCTGTGCCAGATGCAGGGATAAAAGATACCTCGTTTATATCCCTGCCCTCTAGGGAGCTTTTCTCCATGGGAAACAAACAACTCTACAGATAGCTATGATAAGTGTAGTAACAAGTTCTGCTGGCGTTCAGAAAAAGGAAATGATTGTCACAATTATTTTTCTTTTATTAAAAGACCGCTTCCTAGCCCACTGGAGCATCATGTGAGAGGCGAAGACTTTGAAGTTAGGTGTTGGAATCTTGGTATCCACATCTAAGGGTTTTGTGGTTCTGTAGACAAAGCACTTAACTGCCCAGTGCCTCAGTTTCTCTGCTGTTAAATTGGGACAATGAAATGATTTGTGCCAGTGCTGTAAGGATTGAATGAGCAAATATATAAAGTCCTTAAAGACAACCTGACACTTGCTTAGACTATGCATGTATCAGCCAAAGAGAGCCCTCCCTGTCCCTCATACTGTATTTCTTCATGGGCATTGCAGCAGGGTAGAATGCACAAGCTTTGAATCCAGCAGTTCCAGTTCTGTCTGATAGCTTTTCCTGGAAGGTGATGAGGATTTTCCCTTCCTAAATCAAATGCAAAGCCAGCTACCACTCCAAGGGCTTCAGTCTTCTAGGATAAGCCCAATGATTTTATTATTTTAGAGAAAACCAATAAATATTTTATTGCTAGATTAATACTGTAGATTAATCTTGCAAATAAAAAGTTTGGATCATTCTAGGTACATTTGTAGGTCTAGGAAAATGGAGGCATAATATTCCAGAATAATTTAAGGACACATTACTGCCTATGTCATAATTATCTTCAAATACAACCCATGATAAATAAGGCATAGAAAATTGTCAGAGCCATTTGGGGAAATGGCTCACCAACTCCGGGCTTTCCACTTAGTGAATCAAGAGGATGCCTTGCTCAGCAGAGGGAATACTACTCTAATGATTTCCCAGCGGGAATCCTGCTTGACAATGCAAACAAGGATCAAAAGGATAGCTTTTCCCATTGCAAACTCCCAAGAAGAAACCATGCTTTGAGCTGTTACTAGGTAAATCTGCAAGCCTCTCAGAGCATAGTTCTCCAATATGGAACAAGAGTGTTGTTGAATAAATTCCTTTGAGAAGAGGGGAAGACAGACAGAGACAGAGACAGACAGAGGGGCGGGGGAGGATTGGGTTGCCCTCTGCTCTGACAGATGTACATGGACCTAGCCATTTAAACCTCTCTCACTGCCCAGACACCAGGGCACTATCAGGTCTGGGATTTGGAGTCCATGTTAAAGAGCTTTCTCCCCAACCTACCTGAGCCAGCTGTTCCTTCAAACACCTTAGTATCCTGACAGTGGAGAAAGTGAAGTCTGAGATCATTGGGATTTTTTTTCTTTAATTTAGAAGACACTTTTTTGTAGAGACGTAAAAACAAATAGGATTGTTGTTTTGTTTATTTGTTTTAATGTTGATACATTTTTCTAGTCCCCCTGTGAGGTAAACAACTTCATAAAAGACACGGACTGTGTTTCTTCTCAGACAGTGAATCTGTTAGAAATGGCCGAGATTGTCCTCAGAAAGCTAGGTTTCTTCAGATGTAATTTTGTGGCTTGTTATTCATAGTAATGAACCTCCCTTACTCATCTGTGATGAACAGTGAATTTACTCTGCATTCTACACAGAATTGGTAGAGGGACCAACCAAGTTGATGTGTTTGAAAACTCTTAATGGGCCCACAAATGCCAGGTGTTCTCCTACTCTGACTTCTTTTAACTGTTTTCCAAGAGGGAAAGGTATAAAAGATCAATGTGAGGGGAAATGTTGGGACCTTTTCCAGCCCATGAATCTTTCTCTCAGCAACATGAAGCCACACTGAACCATGTCCACTGTTAGGTTAGCTGAAGGCTGTTGTTAAAATGAAAATGTCATAGTTATTTATAGTTTAAGGCCTACCTGTTTCCAAATAGGTTTTCAGAGGGCATCAATTTATTGTCAGTACTGTGTCTAGTATTACTTTGACATTTGACTAACAGAGGAAGGGAGGAAATATGGAGGAAATGAGTTTTTAACAGCCAAGCTGGGAAGAGACATCTGGATTTAAAAGCTCTTCCCAAGAGTGATTTATCTGGGTCTTGATGTATAGCTATTCCCAATTTTCAGAGAAAGCCCCAGATTGATTTCCAAAGTGGTTGTTCAAGCTTGCACTTCCACCAGCAATGGAGGAGTGTTCCCCTTTCTCCACAACCTCGCCAGCCTGTGCAGTCATTTGAGTTTTTGATCTTAGTCATTCTGACAGTTATAAGATGGGATCTCATTGTGGTTTGTATTTTCATTTCCCTTATGATTAGGGATGTTGAGCATTTCTTTAAATGTTTCTCAGCTATTAGATATTCCTCTATAATGAATTCTCGGTTTAGCTCTGTACCCCAGAGTTAACCAGGGTTTTCATTGGATTATTCGGTTTGTTGGTGTTTAATTTCTTGAGTTCTTTATGTATTTTGGATATTAGCCCTCTGTTGGATGTGTGGTTAGTGAAGATCTTTTCTCAATCTGTGGGTTGCCATTTTGTTCTATTGACAGTGTCCTTGGCCTTACAGAAGCTTTTCAGTTTCGTGGGATCACATTTATTGATTTTTATCTTAGTGCCTGAGCTATTGGTGTTCTGTTCAGGAAGTTGTCGCCTGTGCCAATGACTTCAAGACTTTTCCCCACTTTCTCTTTTATTAGATTTAGTGTGTCCCTTTTTATGTTGAGGTATTTGAAGCAGCTGGACTTGAGTTTTGTACAGGGTGATAAATATGGATCTATTTGCATTCACCTGGGCATATACTCAAAATATGTTTCACCAAGCCACAAGGACATCTCCTCAGCTATGTTCATAGCAGCTTTATGCATAATAGCCAGAAACTGTAAACAACCTAGTTGTTCCTCAACGAAGGAATGGATAAAGAAATGGTGTTGCACTTACACAATGGAATACTACTCAGCAATTAGAAACAAGAACATCATGAAATTTGCAGCACAATGGTTGGAACCAGAAAAGATCATCCTGAGTGAGGTAACACAGACTCAGAAAGACATACATGATATGTATTCACTCATAAGCAGATATTAGCCATTAAGTACAGGATAACCAGGCTACAATCTGCAGACCCAAAGAAACAAGGAGGGCTCAATGGATAATGTTTGAATCCCTGTAAGTAGGGGAAATGGATGGAGAGAGAGAACTGGACAGGAACCTCACATAACTGTCATATGAGAGGCTTTTCCAGCAGATAATGGAAACAGATGCAGAGACCCACAGCCAAACATTAGACAAAACTCAGGGAGCCTTGTGGGAGAGTTAGGGGAAGGTTTGAGGGAACTGGAGGAGTCAAGGACACCACAAGAAGACCTACATAACCAATTAACTTGGGCAGAGAGGGACTCAGAGACTGAACCACCAACCGAAGAACTTGCGTGAACTGGTCCTAGGCCCACCACACATATGAAGCTGATGGGTGCTTGGTTCTCAAGTGAATCCCCTAATAATTGGAGTGGGGACTATCTCAGACTTGGTCTCAGTTGCCTCCCTCTGGACCCCATTTTCCTAGCAGAGCTGCCTTGTCTTGGCTCAGTGGAAGAGGAGGCACTTAATTGTGATGCAATTTGATATGCCAGAGTGGGTTGATACCAAGTGGAGGGGGTAAGAGGGGAGTGGATGGGAAGGTAGGAGGGTAGCACTGGGAGGAGGGGAGGGAGGAGGGTTGCGATTGGAATGTAAAATAAACAAAGTTTAAAAAAAGCCGGGAGGGGGGTGGTGGTGGCACACGCCTTTAATCCCAGCACTCGGGAGGCAGAGGCAGGCGGATCTCTGTGAGTTCGAGGCCAGCCTGGTCTACAAAGCGAGTCCAGGACAGCCAGGGCTGTTACACAGAGAAACCCTGTCTCGAAAAACCAAAAAAAAAAAAAAAAAAATGGCAAAAAAAAAGAGCCCTTCCCAGCAAGTCAAGTCCCTGCATGGAAATACAGAGTTAAGTTTTGGACATCCATGGGTGGTCACTAAGGGTACTGCATACAGGTCTGTGACTGACCAAAGCTGAGCTGTCACCATCTGTAAGTCCCCAAAGGTCCAAGGGAACTGAGCAGGAAACTAGAGGAACAGTCCTATAGAGAAAAGCACTGTACCCTTCATCTTAGGGGCACAGCCAGCTCTAGATGGCCTCCCTGCCTCCCTGAAGAAGGAACAGGGAACTTACCACCCTCCTTCCTCAGTTCCTGCTGTGCAGGACTCCCTCTCAGCAGGACAGGAAGCTCTGGGAAAAGGAAGGAGAAAGTAAAAAGATGAAGAGAAGCCATGGCTGATCTCCAGGATTATAGTAAAGGGTCAGGTAAGGCAAAGGCTGGGAAGGAAGACAAATGCTGGATAAAGGTACTTGTATATCAGACTTTTTCAAGTAGAAGTCCCAATCTACTTGGGGAATTCTGCATCCTTGTAGGAAGCAATTTTTGTACCCTATTCCATCACATGTGAACTCTCTGAGCCCTTCGGACACTCCTCACTTACCAGTGGCCCAGCTACACCCAGAACATCATGCCCTTTGTTTTTAACTGGTCAGCAAGGTGGTTCCTCATAGCTAGATGGTCAATTCTTGTTTTCATTCAGATCGGACAAATTAAAAAACCCAATATTGTACAATATATACTCAGGAGTTAACAGTTAATAAAAATGACATTTGAATTCCTCAGGTGACCCGTTTTAACAATAATGAACAAAGATGATGTGCTGTACCTTAATGGAACCTAAAATGCTTTTCATCAGAGAGTGGGAAAAATGGAATTAAGGGAATTGCAAACCTTGAAAAACCACTCCCTAAAATAATGAAGAAGGCTAATCTGAATCTTATGAATTAAGTAACTGAAATTTTTTTTAAATCCTTTTTTCAATTTGGAATTTATCTTTGGAGTCAATTGTAAGTACAAATGTCACTGGATTTCTTAACCATATCAGGCTCTAGGAAAAACAAAACATGCCAGCAATTCATCAGGCCCACAGACACAGAATTCATTTATTTATTGCTTATGTTAAAGTTAACTCATTTTTGTTAGCACATATAAATTGTACAAAGGGGGTTTCATTAAGACATTTCCATGATTACATATAACTTGGTTATATTCACCCTGCTTACTCTTATCCTGGTTATCCCTTTCATTTTGTTCATTTTCCTACAAATGGCACGATTTCTTTCTCTTTGTGTCTGAGTAAACCTCCAGGCAATTTTCTGAAGACACCAACCAAGGTGATCTGACATCTTAGCACCCTTCACCCCTGAAAACAGACAGCCCCTATCCCCTGCAACCCCAGGAACCATCTCTTATTCCATCTGCCTTTTATTGTCCCCTCCTCTGGAAAGCTTTAGTGTTCTTCAAGCCCCAGTTCGAAGGTCACCTTTCCTATTGACCTTTCTACAGACCGCCTTGTAGTGAGTCAGAGGCTGCCTTCTGCTGAGCTCCTAGAAGAATTTTCTGTGTCTCTGACAACATGGTACCCACCATGGTCTGCTGTTTGTCTTTGCTATGTGAATACCTTTCTTCCAGAAACACAGGGATCTACCTAACCACTTCTCTGGCTAGCCTCCGGCATCTCTGATAGATCCTCGCACAGTGCCTGGCATGCAACCAGCATACAACTAAATTTAATTAAGTAAGTTGTGCACTATCCACCACTACTCTCAGAGTTTCCTCAAATTTCAAGTAGAAAACGATTATGTTATTTCATGCACTAGAAGACATACTTCACCTGCTTGTACTCTCTGGGTCAGGATGGTGCTATTTCATGCTCTAAAAGGCATAATTTACACAACGAAGTCAATGACTCCCATAGTCCACTACAGCCAACCTTTAATAAGTTGCTACTGCCAATATTCAACTCAACTGAAGAAATTAATGGCAAGCCAAAGTGAGTGTAATTATTTGATTCCTCCTAGAAAGATCAACTCCAATATAGCTATGCCAAATAATTGGAAACAGTGTGAATTTGATAAGTGAGCTTGTCATTGGGTAGTTTTCCAGCAGATGAATTCGTGTGGTATTCTGGATACAGGTAGATATCATTTTCAAAGGTACCTTCTCCTAAGATTTGTTTTTCTAAAGAGTTTTTGCTGCCTTAAAAAAAATCAAACAATCAGTTCCTATAGTTACATCTGCAATTACTAAAAGTTTCATTCCCAGATTGGCCTCCAAGACCCTCTAGTCCATGCCCATGAGACTCTGAAATCACCACTACTACATGGCTAACCCCTTTTCAAGCCTTCATGAAGATAGAAACTCATGTCTTTGGAGACCAGGCTTTCTGAAATTTAATCTTGGGGCTCTAATTATTTCTGCTTACACTGCCATTTTGCTCCACATGCCTCACTACTCCTGTCCACAACCCTTACCTACATCTGGACTGATACACCGCTGCTTCCGGAAACCTTCTCCCATTT
>CAJQZJ010033952.1:711947-827277 GCA_907164525.1 Lophiomys imhausi
AAGAAGAAGAAGAAGAAGAAGAAGAAGAAGAAGAAGAAGAAGAAGAAATTGAACATTTCTTTAAAATGAAGAAGAAAAAGAATCTCATGTGTCTCAGGCTGATCCTAAACTTGCGTATAGGGGAGTCTGGCCTTGAACTCCTAATCTTCCTGCCTCTACTTCCCTTATACTAGCAATAAAAATGTGTGCCACCATCCCAAAGTTTGAACAGTCTTTTTTTAAAACAGGCACTGAAGTATAGTCGTTAAGAACACAGGTTTGGGATCAGTCTGGCCAGCTTTCACATCTCAATCCTTCTAGGCAGAAATTGCCCTGCTATAAGATGAGTATCGTCTTAAGGATCTCATAGTGATGTACATGCTCAGCAACATCTGTGTGCCCTGTGTTTAGACATCAGTCCATCTGCTCCCAAGATGGATTTTCTTTATCTAAAATGTGACCAATGGATTGGCATCTCCCACAGTATTTCTGGAACTTCATCATTGTTGTTCAAGGATAAACTAACTGTGAGCTGAGCTTTCCTGATGCCAGCTAGTAAGACATTTTACATACATCTCACTCAAATCCAGGGTAGTCTTTAAACAGAAGAAGAACAAATGGTCTGAAATGTACTTATTTGTTTCAGGCAATGTTAGGTACTGAATAAGTATTATATAGATACTGGTAGAATCATCACTCTAATCCTATAAAGTTGGTACCAGTCATTATATATGTGAGTATAAACTGGCATTCACCACCCCCTTATCAGGCTCATAGTTACAGCTACTTGGCTCCTTCGTCCTTAATCTTCTCAGTAGCTCTGGTTTTACTTGAGAACTGAAGTGTCTAAGTTTTTTTATTCCTTTTACATGGGGAATAGAAAGGAAATATAATTTTTGTGAAACTGATTTTTATTACTGTGAATTTATTATACTGCATGGTTCTTGGTGACTAGGTAACCAGCAGAGGAGCTAATTCATTATTTTAGCAATTTAAACAGGACTTCGGAAGAAAGGCACCCTGCGGTCACAGAGCATGGGGACTATACTAATGAGAAGGTTAAAACAAAGCTCGGCTCACATCATCCCAGATAAATCACAAATGTACCCAAGGATAATTAACAATCACAAACTGCCTGGAACTGTATTATTTGGTTGGTTAGTTGTTGTAAAGCCAACCTGCTTTGAATAGGTGAGCTTAAAGGATTTGATGGATAAGTTATTTGACACTGCCATTGAGGTCCCTTCATGATAAATATTTGAGGACACATGGGGGTGTCCTTAAGTTTCTGTTGTCCACTTTATCCTACTCCTCACTTAGAAGTGAAGAGAAGCTTTGAGCTCTCCTCAGTGGAAGAGCTGTTCACAGAGCCTCCACTCCTGGCATGTGTTCTAGAAATTCCTTGCACACTGTAGGGAAAGACTGCTCTGTTCTGTGCTTAAGTGCATTAATCTGACATTTCAACATTGTGACAAAAGGCCAGAAAAAAATGACTTCAGGAAGGAAGGACTCTGTTGTCTCATTTCAAGGGGTTCAGTCCATTATGGCAGAATGATGTGGCAGAGCAACTTCGTGGTGGCTGGAAAGCAAAGAGAAGGCAGAAATGACTGGGGATAAGATCCATCCCTGACCTAGTCACTGTTCTGTTGCTGTGAAGAGACACCATGACTAAGGAAACTCTTACATAAGAAGGTATTTAGTTGGGGGCTTGCTTATAGTTTTAGAGGTTTAGTTCATTATCATCATGGCAGGGAATATGGTAGCATGTAGGCAAGTGCTGAGAACTACATCCTGATCTATAGGCAGAGAGAAGAAAGAGAGAGAGAGAGGGAGGGAGAGAGAGAGAGAGGAAAAGAGAGACTATGGGCCTGGCATAGACTTTTTTTTTTTTAAGATTTATTTATTATGTATACAGTGTTCTGTCTGCAGGTATATCTGCAGGCCAGAGGAGGGCACCAGATTTCATTGTGGATGGTTGAGAGCCACCATGTGGTTGCTGGGAATTGAACTCATGACCTCTGGAAGAGCAGCCAGTGCTCTTAACCGCTGAGCCATCTCTCCAGCCCGGCATAGACTTTTAAAACCTCAAATTCAACCTCCAGTGACACACTTCCTCCAACAAGGCCACACCCCTAATCCTTCTAATCTTTTCAAATAGTACCAATCCCTGGTGACTAAGAATTCAAATATATGAGATTATGGGGGCCATTCTTATTCAAACCACCCCAGCCTACAAAGTAGTGACCTGCTACTTCCAACCATGTAATGCTGCGAATGTTTGAATCCATCCATGGATTAATCTATTGATGAACCAATAGACTATGATCCCACATAATCCAATTCTCAGACACCCTTCCGCTGTCAATCAAGCTTTGGGAGGGGGCTATTTGAAATTAAAGCCCCAGCAATACCCTTATGCAGGAGTACTGTCCATTATCAAGAATCCAGTCTTTGAGAGAACAAAGGCTCAGCTTTCTGGCTTAAAACCACTCTCTCTTCCCAATTTTCCCGAAAGCTCCAGAGAACTTCTATGTATGTTCTAGCTTTACAGATTGAGAAACATGGTGCCGAGGTACAGGTTTCAGAGGTCATCTGAATGCTTGCTTTCTCTTGCAGATTCCTATAACTCCATGCTGGCTACTACAGAGAGCTCTTAAACCAAGCTCTGGCTGAGAAGATGGGGATTGATGGGGAAACTGTAGTCTTGAAGAACATGCTCATTGGTGTAAACCTGATCCTGCTGGGATCCATGCTCAAGCCTTCTGAGTGTCGGCTAGAGGTGACCACAGAAAGAGTCCAGAGACAAACTGTGGAGGAGGAAGGAGGCTCTTCCAGTTATAACACATCCAGCAAGGAGCAGCCTATGATCTTCAACCATGTGTATAACATCAATGTACCACTGGAAAGCCTCTGCTCCTCGGGGCTGGAGGCCTCAGCTGAGCAGGAAGTAAGTGCTGAAGATGACACTCTGGCAGAATATATAGCCCAAACCTCAGACCATGAAAGCCAGGTCACATTCACCCACAGGATCAACCTCCCCAAAAAAGCCTGCCCATGTGCAAGCTCTGCCCAGGTGCTGCAGGAGCTGCTGAGCCGGATCGAGATGCTGGAGAGGGAGGTGTCGTTGCTGCGAGACCAGTGCAACACCAACTGCTGTCAGGAGAGCACTGCCACAGGTAGAGTTTGAAGAGCTTGCAGCCTGGTCCCTGGTGGATAAGGAGAGAGCTGAGCAGAGACAGAGGTGGGGTGAGAGGAAGAAAAACTCAGCACCTCTTCACAGGGCCAAAGAAAAACATGCCCAGGATATAAAAAGCTCCCCGTTAATGTGTCATCTGTAAGATCTAAATGCAGCCATCCCCTGGGGATTTTGTTCATAGCTTCTCAACACTGCTTACCTAGTTCGAAATATATTAACCTGAATGTTTTTGAGACGGGGCGGGGGATGAGTCAGGTAATGGTACATCAGCTCAGCACAACAACTTTGATGTCAGGCAGGGAACTTGATTGTCTGCTTTCATTCATCTTTGGTTTTCATGGGCTGTTGAGTTGATATCTGTTCATGTTAGCCTGACTGACTACAGAATGCGGTGCTCTGTCCATTCACTCGCAGCCTTTCTCCCATCTGAGTAAATGGTAGTCATTAAGGTCTCAGAGGACCTGTCCCCATCTTCTCCAGCAAGATGGAAGTTTTATCCTGATCCATTCCATTAACATAGGCATGTGTTCACACACACACACACACACACACACACACACACACACACACACAAAACATATCCTTTTTTCAAAAGGCTGAATGGTCAGTGGATTTCCTTCTCTTTGTCCATCTGTTCCTTACTCTAAGATGTGACCAAGAAAGACTTCAGAGTTAGACTTTGAGTTCAGATCTGCTCTGCTACTTCTGGCTTGTGATCTATGCAAGTCGTATAGCCTATGCCTTTCCTTCCTCATCCACAAACAGTGACAGACTAGAGCAGTAAGAAGCTATTAACTATTAACTCACCTAGTCAGATGAGATCCTGGCTCCTAGAAGCACCATAGAAGCGAGAACCACCATTAGCTGCCCCAGCCAGCCTTGCACCTTGTCCATCCTTACCCTCAGTGCTATATTAGGCATAGACAACTGCACTAGGTGAAATATTTATTAAGCTGAATTTGCACTAAACTACGTTGTACTTGGCTCTCAGCAGCACCAGTGTAATTGAGGGATGATTATCAATCTCTGCTCACCCCTCCACAGCACCATTTATGAGAGGCCACTGCTGCCCTTGACCTTCTCTTTGGCCATTCTAGGACAACTGGACTACGTCCCTCAGTGCAGCGGTCATGGTAACTTTAGCTTCGAGTCCTGTGGCTGTATCTGCAATGAAGGCTGGTTTGGCAAGAACTGCTCAGAGCCCTACTGCCCACTGGGCTGCTCCAGTCGGGGGGGTGTGTGTCGACGGCCAGTGCATTTGTGACAGCGAATACAGTGGCGATGACTGCTCCGAGCTTCGGTGTCCAATAGACTGCAGTTCCCGGGGGCTCTGTGTGGATGGAGAGTGCGTCTGTGAAGGACCCTACACAGGCGAGGACTGCAGGGAGCTGCGCTGCCCCGGGGACTGTTCAGGGAAGGGGCAATGTGCCAATGGTACCTGCCTGTGCCAAGAGGGCTATGCTGGTGAGGACTGCAGCCAGCGTCGGTGTCCGAATGCCTGCGGCGGGCGAGGGCACTGCCAAGAGGGAGTCTGCATCTGCGAGGAGGGCTATGAGGGCCCTGACTGCTCAGCAGGTAGGAAGGGGAACACTTGGAGCTAGCTCCAGTTGGTTGAGGAGGAAGGATGGGGGAGGGGGTAAAATAGTTCTCAGTTTTGGTTGTACTCATTTGCTTTCTGGGGCAACTGCTTTAGAGTCCGTGTAACAGTTGGTGAGGTCACATTCAGGATGAGATCTGGATTCCCGCCCCTGAGACTAGAACAAAGACAACGATAGTACCGATGACAGATGACAATGCCTTAAGGTACTTAAAGACTACTGTCCTTAAGGTAGGGTGGCTGGTTTATTTGCTCATTCTCTGTTGCCAAATAACACAAAAAACGGTGGGGTGAGTTAAAAAGAGGTTTATTTAGGATCATAGTTCCAGAAGTTCAAGACGAAGCGGCTATATCTGGTGACAGCCATCTTGCTGACAGAATGGCAAAGTAGTGCAAGGAGTCACATGACAAGGGGTAGGGAGCATATGTGTATATCCTCTTGTCTCCTTATTAAGCTGCAAGGCTTCAACCAAGTGGTCTGCTCTGATGACCTTGCTAGCTAGCCTGAATCACTTCCCAATGACCCTATCTCGTCAGATTAAGTTTTTACTCTTTTTCATAACTCAGAATCGGCATTAAATTTTAACTCCTGAAGCCTAGAGGGATGTACACAAACCATATTCAAATCACAGCAAGCAGAAAAAGGTCACGGGACCACACTAGGTAAGGCTGGTCTTTAACTTGTGGGAGTCCACGAGTTGTACCTGCTTAAAAACATCTCTCTCGCCCATTCCTGTATCTCAGCATCTTACATCACCACTTGAGGGGGGATGGATGGCCCCAGTCCTCTATTTATCTGGTTAGCTTACAGATTGCAGGATGGGATTAATTTATGAAATTACCAGGGAGCTGACATTCTAACAGCATAGAATATTAACAGATATGACTCATTTTGTTCCAGATGATTATAGCAGACAGGAACCAACTCCATATGTAGCCTACACAGTAGAAAACGATAGAACAGTTGTGTCCTGCCTGATTTAAAACCTAAATCCAGCAGTGAGGGAGATGGCAGTATTTCATGGGGCTAGTGGTGAGTTTTATGTTTTTTTCCCCCAAATCATATTATTTTCATTTTTTTCTCTATTTCTTCCTCCAACTAAACAAGCAACTATTGCTGGTGCATTTGTGCTGCTACAAGGATAGGTTAAGTAATTGATCCTTTCCATTATGAGCTCAGCGTACCTCCTGGGAATTTTCTAAATAAATAAAAACAAACAACATTTTTACACTTCCTAATTGAGCAATTCTAGTAATTTCTAAGGGACAAATCCTGGGAAGCCAGCTTCCAGAGCTTTCTGTTGTTCAGCGTCTGCATATGTGGCTTCAAATTAAACCCTTCTAAAGTATTAATGGCAACAAAGCAGGAACAAGAGCTCACTGCTTAGAAAGAAATATCTTTTTTATTTTGTCTATGTTACATTCCTTCTATATTCAATTATTTCATCTAGCCTTTCAATTCTGTTTACTGAACTGAAATTCCTTTCTAAAAGTACAGTCATTATATCAATTATTCCAAACCAAAACTAAAGCAGAAGTTAGCCCTCAGTGCTTCTGAGTCAGAAGGACTAGAATAATTGCTGCAAGTGAAGTATTGCTTTATTCCTTCCAAGAGTATGAGGCTCCCTAGGTCCCATCCAGAAGATGCCAAGGGCCAACTTGAGTCAAGTTTATTGCTGTTCTACACCACACATGCCACCTAATACAATCAATGTTTGCAAATCTACATTTACTTGTAATGTTCTAGACATGCTTTTCCACGGGGTCAGGTCTATTCAGAAAACAAAACAAATGACAAAACAACTCGACCTGATCCAGTGTTCAAACTGAACTGGAGATCACATCAGGCAAGATTTAGCAGCTGTTAAAACAGCTACATCTGGGTCAAGTCCAAACCCAGCATCCATGCCACCTCTGACATATGGCTCTGGGCTGCTTGGGGAAGACTTCTGCAAACCCAGATAAATTTTCTTTATTGATTCAAAGCCCATAAGGAAGGACAGTTGCATAATCTCCATCTGTTTCTATAGCAACCCTGGAGCCACCTCTCAACGCAGGAGGTACTCCTCTTAATGCCTGCCTTTAAAACCAAATGCCACAGGTCTCTTCCAGAAATGGATGTGGAGTCATCATCTGAAGTGCTACTTTACTAACTCTTTGTGAAGGGCCCGTAGGAGTGGGGCCTATTTACTCACTGTTTGACATTTATGGCCAGGTGCCTGCAAGACAGCTCCCAGGAGTGCAGGGGTGGGGGTGGGGGGGGGCAGAAGGGTCAGAAAGGTGGAAACAAAACGCGGACAACCACAAACTAGACTTCCGTGTAGGTCACCATTTTTTCTTCAGCAGGACATGGAGAATAGCTGTCCACCTTGTGGATTTCATTATGAGACCCACTATACCCAGCATCAGTACAATTAATTGACTAGTTGACTTTACAGATGGCTCCTAGGTCTTTGCTCATGGTATGCCAATGAGTCTTTCTGCCTCATCCTCTGTCCATGTAAAGATAATACAACAAAGCCTCATGAGTTCAAGTACTTAAAATAAGCTTTAGAAAAAAGCTGCTTTGAGCTTCTTGTTTAACAGCTTTGAAAAGCACCAGTCAGAAACAGGTTCTTCCCAGAACCAACAGCTCATTAAGACCAAAGTAAGAATGAGAGCTCTGGTCATCCACCAATCTTTTACCATTCTCTAATCCTCTTTGAGATGCTAAATCAAACAGGGTTGAAAAATAAATTTGTTATCATCAAATATACAAGGAGTAGTCTTTTGACATAAATCCTGAGACCAGCAAATGGTTTTTGAGTCTTTTGTGCATATCTTTCCCATGATGGTGTTCAGGAGCTGGTGAGTGAGCTATTGAAAGCTCCCTAAGAGTGAACAGGACAAGGTTCCCTGGAATTCAGTGAGACGTGTGGAGATTTCTCAACATCATTATTCAGCTCTCTTGACACAAGCTCCCCGATCTCTGGCTCCTGGAGCCATTTGTTCTATAGAGTGAAAACGCAGCCTGGAACTGCCCACCTGTGTGCATGCTAGGTGCAAAAGTGATGCAAGATCTGAAAAGGAAATGGCAAGGCAGCTTTGGAAATAAACAGACCCACATCCTCCAGCCAGTCTCTTCCTTTCTAGGCACCTTGCTTTTCCACAAGTCTTGAGATGAAAGCTGCAAAGAGAATAAGACTGCAAATGGTTGGCACACACCACACACTCGCTGCATTCATTGCTTTTGTAGCTTGTTTTATAGTTCAGTACCATGTTATTTGATAGTGATTGCTGACACCTCATTGGCCCATCATTCACCATAGTACTTCTGACACAGAGGACAGCAGACACTGTTCCCTCAGTCAGATGTGAAGGCACTGTTAACTCCCTAAGATGATAAGGATGGAAATTTCTCTGCATCTCTTTTTTGCTTTAAGCTTTTAAATGCCCAGTTAGATCACCCACTGCTGTCATCATTAGCTGTTTTTCTAGAAAAAGGAATCAAAAAAGGAATACACTGACTAGTCCCACAGGCGCCAAGAGTTGCCAGTGACTTGAAATTTGGAATGACCATTTCTGCCAGTGACAGGAGGAGCCCTGTCAGTAAGTCTCAGAGTAAAGGTTTTGACTCACAAGTGGCAGCATTGTGGCTCAAATGAAAAGACTCCATTAAATGCAAGTCTAGGTCATTTGGACTGTTTCTCATAGAGCTTCTATACAGTCCTTGAAGGGCTGTGCATACACGAAAGAAGATAGCAAGCATAATGTGTAGGCTGCTCCATGAAAGATTCAAGTTTGAGAGCCGGTTCTGCTCTGACTCGGTTCCCTGGATTTTGACACTTCCCTCCACTCAGCCCTCTTCTGTGATTTTAGGACTACTTTACCTACCTGAAACAGTTGTCAGGGCTGCTACAAAAAGGATTTTTAATTAGTTAAATAGTATGACTGACATCATTTATAGTTGAAATGTTTTATAGCTGTAATCTAGAATTATGTATTGGCCAACAGCTTCTTTAGTCACTGTGCCCCAGGTTCAAATTCTCACTTCTGTGTTTGTTGTGTGCCTCAGTTCCCTTATCTATAAATTAGGAGTAATAATAAAACCTATCCTGCTGTGCTGGTGGGCAGTTGAAATGGGATAACCCAGGGTAAAGTGGTTAGTGTTTTGCCTGGGGAATAACAAATACCAAAAAAATTTCCAAATAGTGGCAGGCTCTCTACTTGTTCACCTCAGTGTTCATAGTGTCAGAGCCGTGAACAGTACATTTAAGAGTTTAATTAAATTTTATTTGCACATTTTTCTTTAGTTTTGAAAATTTGTTTAGAGTAAAATTGAAGACATGTGTGGGGATAATGGTACAGAGCTATAATCCCAACAATCAGGGAGGCAGGGTGAGGCAGGAGGATTGTGTGTTCAAGTACAGCCTGGGATACATTGTGAGAACAAAGATAAATAAATTGATTAGATAAGAAGGAAGTGTAGACTCCCTGTTTCAGATAAGGTTTCCGCTCTTCATTCAGAAGAAACTTTATTTTCTCAACTGTTTTATGTAGAGAATGGTTTGAGGCAAAAGTAAATATGGCTATTATATTATGGTGTTACAGTGTTATAGACCTATCATATTATTCCTTCCCATGAATCTTGGATCAGTTAAAGGGCTCCTCAGTTCTCTTAGCCAAGAACTTGAGGTTTCTTGTGTGAGCCCAAGGAGGCAGGCATTCCCCTCTTGCACTCAAATGTCCCCGAGAAACCCCCAGCCTGGCCCAGTTTGTTTGTAAAGGTGAAAGTGTGAGATAGCCCAGAGGAGAAACTCAAAACCAATGACAACTCTTAAACCAATGGGAATCTCCTTCACTACATACAAACATGAAAGTTAATTATGATCACTTAAATCTTGGTCTGATCTTTGCTGTAATCTATGAGCAAGTCCAATTACAGACACTAAAGTTAGCCTTCAAATTAGTCTCAAAGGTTCAATGATTTGATGCCCATCCTACGGTGAATCCTCACTTCCCAAGGGAGCTGTACAAGAGAGGCTATTTCAATATGGTTTAACCTTTGGCAACTCTGCATAACATTTTCGAAGCTAGACAAATAAGAAAAGCAAAGCTCTCAAGAACACTTTCTGGTCAACTTCTCCAAGGTCAAGGCTAATGAAAATTAGTTTGAAACAAGTTACATCTGCTTCAGGACTTAACTGCCACCGTCCTTTCAAAGGGGGGAACATTATAATAAAGGACTACTGAACATCTTCATTAGGCCATGAGATACAGGACATGCTGTTTTGGCTTTTTATAATTTGTATGAAAAACAGGAATTAGTCTTTATTTCCACTTGCTAAATCAGAACTGGCTGTCAGGACAGTCTGACGGCAGCAATTTATTAAACTACCAAACTGCTTTGCTGGTGGTGTGCTGTGAAAACCATAACAACTGGCTTTGAAGGAAAACAAACAAGTAAGCCCTCATTTGTAGCTTTGCAAATTTCCATGGTATAAATACCTCCATGGCCAGTTTCAAGCTACTCATATGACATTATTAAAGAAGGAGTTGCGAACAGATTTGCAACAGAACACAACTATGTAGTATTTCTACCAGAGATGCAACACACCAAAATCACCTTAAAGGCATAGTTAATTGTAAAATGCAGTGAAGTGATTTTAAAGTGGCAGTTCTTAAATAATTACCTTTTAGATGCAATGTGCTTAATTACCATTCCATAGCATTTCATCTTTAACAATGATAATACCTGTGAACAGTCAGGCAGAATGCCTGAAAATTTGACAGTCAGCCTTTACAAGACAGTAAGAGACCAGCTCCTACACCACACTCTTTTATGGTCTTGTGGAGCTTGGCATCTTTTAGTAGAGAACCAAGCCATGGAGACGGATAGAACTCCAGACAAGGAATTAGGGGGTGAGATTTGAGCAAGAAAGTTGAGTCCAGGCTGGGAAAGGCAATCCTCTGAGCTCATGCTGTCTGTGTATTGCCTCCTGGTAGTTGCCCCTCCAGAGGACTTGCGAGTGGCTGGTATCAGCGACAGGTCCATTGAGCTGGAATGGGACGGGCCGATGGCAGTGACGGAATATGTGATCTCTTACCAGCCGACGGCCCAGGGGGGCCTTCAGCTCCAGCAGCGGGTGCCTGGAGATTGGAGTGGTGTCACCATCTCGGAGCTGGAGCCAGGTCTCACCTACAACATCAGCGTCTATGCTGTCATTAGCAACATCCTCAGCCTTCCCATCACTGCCAAGGTGGCCACTCGTACGTACCATTTCCCCATCCTGCTTCATTTTTATTTTCTCCTCCATGAGATCATGGGCATTCATGGTAGTAGTGTCTTTTCTTAATTCTTTAGGGATGCCTGCAATAGTTTGCTCTTGGGGTAAGGGCTTCAGATGTGGCCCAGTTATAAAAGGGTACACCATGAAACAGGTACTTTTGATTACAAGAGCTTCCAAAATCAGGCAACATCCATGAATTCTAGAACAAACAATATGTTAATCTTGAACACTAATCTATTATAAACTGGACTCTGCTGGAAGTCAAAGGAAGTGTAAGATTTATATAGATGTTGAATCTAGTTAGGGATTCAAAACTAGGAGCATGAAGTATAATGAACAAGAGCTAAATGGTGGTGAGTGCTAAGCAGAGTGAGGAAAAAAACCAATAACAACATTATTTTAAGCCACAGCTGGTGACATCAATTTCTAGGAAAGGAGTGGCATAATTTCTTTATGACCTTTTATTTTAGCAAAATACCCTAATAATCACTTTTGGCACACAAGCTGGGGTTCCCAGAGATAATTTAGAAAATCACAGAGGAGAAAGTGAGAAAGAAGAAGCAGACACAAACCAAGCTGAACTGTTTCCATGATTCATAATTTATAATTCATAATTATAAATAATAAAAATTGGAAAGTTTTTAGTTTCTTTATAACAAGGAGGGTCTCCTATAGAACCTTATCTATGTTCTGTATATGTTTAGTTCATCATAGAAAAATATGAGATAACTTACTAAGTGTTAACATTGAATCTGCCCAAACATAAAATAAGGAGAAAGGAAATGCTATTTCTTTTCTTTGTATACTTCTGAATTATTATATTGTTTAAAAAGAAGTCTGTATTACTTTCATCTTTCCAAAACTAAAATGAGCAAGTCGTCTGGTGAAAGAAATTCCCTGTAGTTGGGCAGCAGGCTTCATTCTTGCTCCCCCAGATCTAGTACAGAATCTACATCGCAGACGCCTGTGGACCTCATGACAACAGCCATGCAAAGGAGCTGGGCCTGACTAGACTCTCCAAAGAGAAGGTCTGAAGGATGAGGGTTAAAGGTACAGCCTAGCAGTGACAAGGCACTAGGACAAGAAGTGTGACCATGGAAACAGGGACCCTCAGAATTCAGAACGCCCTTGGGGTCTAAAAAGAAAACGTATGACCAAATAGGGAAAGAGAACTTTGAGCCTATGTTATGTAGGTCTCAAATGACAAATGGCATTTGGATAACAAATGCCAGGAAAATTCAGAAAAAGGAAATGTCAAGTTAAAAGAGTTGGTCTCAAGGACCTCAAACAGGTCAAAGACAGATTTGAATGACAGGGAGGGACACTGATTTAAGTCTTATGATAATATTGGAGTCCTCTATGAATGCTGAGTGTGTTAATCTGCCTATAAATATCTCTGTTTATATCTGACCCTTAAAAGAAATCTGGTGCCTGAGAACTCGTTTTAAATATCTTAAGTGATTGTGTGGAGGCAGGTCACCATCTGTGCCTTTCCCACTGTGCTGGGGGATGAATCACCCCCTGGAGTGCCTGGCCTGTCCGGAAGCTGAAGCTGTTCTTCTCTCATCCACACCATGTGTCTTGATATGGTTTCTAACTTATGTGGTATTTATTGTGCCAGTTCTGGTCATCTCCTCAGGCTAGCTCCTAGGTGATAAAAACAAAGTCATGTAAACTCCCCTGACATTCCTTCAGGTGGATTCAGAATCAGCCCTGCCTTCCCACCAAGGAAGCTTCTTCATAGGGAAAAATAAATAAATAAAACAAGAATCTGTCCTTTTCCAGTGGGAATAGCCTGAGAAACAACACTAATCCTAGAGCAGGCTTCCTAGAGAACTGCGAAAAGTCACGTTGTCGTATTTCAGGGCTGGTGACTGGAACTCCACCAGGATGAGCATTCCTCCACCTCACTAAACATGTGTGTGTGTGTGTGTGTGTGTGTGTGTGTGTGTGTGTGTGTGTGTTTGGGGGTAAAGGGGTAGACAGAAAAAGAGATTCAGAGCAAAGCAAACTAGATAAGTGAGGCAAAGGTGAGCAAGAGAAGAAAGGGAATTTAGAGAAGATGAGGGAGAGTAGCGTGCTGTATGTGCCTATGCTTCCTTTGTGTAGGTAAAGTAGCAAGTTCAGACTATCCAAGCTGTAGCGCTTTGAGACTCTATACGTTCAGTGCACAACAGGTTCTCAAGAAAAGCATCCAGCTTCACTCTGAAGCTGGCTTATCCACATCTCCAGCCAGCCTCCTCTCTGTGTCCCTTTTCCTGGGTGTTATTTAGGAACACTGGTATTAGATACTATCTTACCTCCCAGGAATCCTGCATAGCATCTAAAGGTGGCATCTGAGTCCCCTGAGAAAAGATTTTTATTTAGTGCCAGAACAGTCAATGACGACGGAAAAGAAAATAAGATTTTTAAAACACAACTTTAACGTTAAAAATTCTCTGTTATGGAGTAGAAAGCACAAGACTAATGATCACATTTGCTAAGTCTGCTCATGTATTCAGCCACACCGAGCACCGGGGCCACATGACAGTGTGCTGGCCCTGCCACTGAGACTCTGTCTGCGGCAGGATTGGGATTGCCCATCACACCTCTCCTCACCCAGGACACCAAGGGAGGTCACAAGACAAAGCACCAGGAAGAGCTCTCTGCCCTTGCCAGGGGTGGCCATGACATTGCCACCCACATTGCTGTGTTCCAGATCTCTCCACTCCTCAAGGGCTACAGTTCAAGACGATCACAGAGACCACCGTGGAGGTGCAGTGGGAGCCCTTCTCATTCTCCTTCGATGGGTGGGAGATCAGCTTCATTCCAAAGGTAACCCTCAAGCGTCAGCTCACTTAAGCCCGATTTGGTATATTCCTAGCCTCAACTTAGATTTAGGGGCAGCAAGGAAGGAACTATCCAATGTAACTGCCAAAGCTACTGAAGACAAAGGACATGTGAGTGTCTGGGCTATAGAACACTATTCTCACAAAGGCCAGAGGACCGTCTAACAAATACAACCTGAGCTCAGCTCCAGGCCTTGGATGATAAGGCATGTGGGGAGTAGTGCCAAGATCCAGCTGTCTGTTGAGGGAGCACCAGGGTTTGGAGAGGTAGGCTTTTAGTGAGCCTGAAAACCAGGCCTTCAAAGACTTGAGTCCTCCCCCTAGCACAAAAGAACAGCCAAATGGAACTAGTCGCACAGTCAAGCCAGAGATAAGTGCAGAACAAGTTAGCTTGTGGGCCTTGGCCTCTGAAGGTTGGAGATACAACACATAATCTTGGCTTGCCTGAATTAGTCAAAAGGAATTTATAATCCATTAAGCAAGGTTTTCTTTAAACAAATTCATTATTATAGTTTGTGAGTTAAAAGTATCCTGAGGGTCCTCTCTGGTCTTTAAAGCAGTATGTTATTTTATGAGTCCTGGGACTGTCTACAAGTTGCCAGAGCTTTCCAGTTTCCAGCATTTGTTGGCTCTGCTCATATTCTCCCTAAGCATCATTCATGGATATGGAGTTCAGTGCATTTCTCTCCCCTATCTTCATCCTTCACCATCAAAAAGCATTCTTTGAGTCATTCATCAGACTTAATGACAACTGACACACTTTTGGCTAACAGGACTGTGGTGTTACTGTTCTTTTACTCCCAAAATTCCTGCAACCATGACTGTTGCAGCTACAAAAGGCCTTCAAGCAAATGGAGTATGAGCCTTCATTTTACATTTAGTTTTGTTTAGTCTGTGGAGACTAAGGCTTGGAGATCTTAAGTGACATCATCTGCCAGGTTTAAGACAAAAACATCTAGTCTCAGGCTCTGCTCCAGAGCTCTCACACTCTTAGGTGGATACAGTCATGTCACAGCAAGCTAAATACACCTAAACAGATGTTGTATATGAATCCGTTGGGATATGTCTTATCTGAGTTAAGTGGCTGATAAAGAATTTCAGGCAACTAGGATTATAACAAGGCAGGAAGAATCATGTCATCCTGCTGCTCAGACAGAAAAAAAAACTGTCAAGTTCTCCTGCTCTACATAAAATATATAAAACTTTGAATGAGAGGTAAGCTAGTCAGGGCAAGCCAAGATCAAATACATGGCTGCATGGAATAGATGCTGTAATGTATAGGTTGAAGCCACAGGGAGGGAACATTTATCACATTGATTTATAAGAGTGTGGCCATAAGTTATATATGGAGTGCCCAGGTGACATAAATAGAGATCAAAGAACACATAAGAAAGGCAGGGTTACAAAAAGGGCCTCTGTCTCTGCTGTTTCCAAAGCACATACGAGAAAAATTGTAAGTAGGTAGATGAATAGATGATATATAGAAGGATGGAGGTAGATAGGCAGATAGAAAGAATGAAAGGAGGAAAGATGATAGAGGCATACAAACATACATATATATAGAGATGATGAATAGATTAAAATTGACAGTAAATTCTGAATCCAACATCATCAAATTGCTTTTTCACATTTCCTTTTCCACATATTCGTCTCCTTTCTTGCTTCTTTTTATATCTATTTCTTTCTTTGTTTTTTTTTTCCTTTTTATTTATACTTCATGGTTTGGTGTGAGTGGAGGGCAAACATAACAATGACAGATTGGCAACCAAGGTGGCACCTTGAGAAAGAAAGTAGAGTGAGACAATAGTTCTGGGTTTTAAAACAAATCTGGTAAGTCTTAGATTGAAATATTACACACACACACACACACATATATATGTATATACTTACATGTATATATAAACACAAACAAGTGCATTATTATAAACAGCTAAGGGCATACTCATCACAATAGGTGCCAAAAAATCTGATGGACATTGAATCTTTGACAAGAGTCAATCTGTATGACTAGTTTTTATTGGCAAACTCAAAGAATTCAGGACAGGCCAAAGAATAGTTCTTGAAAATTGGTTCTATTGAGACTGTTGTGCATACTTCTGGCCCCAAGCACTCAGCTAATAGTGCGTAGGGAACAGATGTAGTTCTGCTTTTTAATTTCCAGCGTGCACATATGCATCCTGCCCCTTTCTCTTTCTCTCACCATATCTCTTTCCCAGTGACCCTTATGATTTCTCTGTTCTGCCCCACTCTCCAGAACAATGAAGGAGGGGTGATTGCTCAGCTCCCCAGTGATGTTACCTCCTTCAACCAGACGGGACTGAAACCTGGGGAGGAGTACATTGTCAATGTTGTGGCTCTAAAGGAACAAGCCCGGAGCCCCCCTACCTCTGCCAGCGTCTCCACTGGTAAGTACCTCCAACTCTTCCCATGGCTGCACAGAGAACTGCCAGGAGTGGACAGGTAAAAAAAGAGTCTAGGGTTTCTCAGAGAGCTGAAATAATGTAGGAACTTGGAAATGGAATACTCTACCAGATGCTTAGCAGATCATACTCCTAGTGTTCATCCTTGCAAGCATAGAAATCTAGGAAAGTACTCCATGGAGGAAGTTCCCTATTCATAGTTCCAGTATGTTTTTATTAATCTCACTCATTAAGAAACCTCATTCATCAACCTCCTACTGTCACAAACTTTGAAACCAGCCCAGGGCCACCTTGATTTTACCCACTGTAAGACTTAAGAGAAATTCAACTAAACCTTTCCAAACCTCCACCTGTCTTATAACAACTTCTCTACTGAACTGACGTGAGAACTAAACTAAACACAGTACACAATGTAATTAGCACATACTGATGAGCGTTTAATACTTAGTACACACATATACACAAAGCATGCCAGAAGTCGGAGCAGTAAGGGGCAGGCTGCTTGAAACCAGTAGGGGGAGTTGAGCCTCTGATCAAGTGATGATAGCTCCAGTTGAATATTATTTTCATGCCCGCAGTTTATCTCACCTGGAATCACTCTATTTTCAAGATCGATTCATTAATCACGTCATATTTTCCTTTATCGTGCTCCTAGCTGACCAAGGATGGTCAGCTTCTGTGCTGTAACTCAGCAACTGGGATACTCATGCGAGCGGCTCTCGAGAGTTACTACAAAGTGATAAGTAGCATCTGCTATTAGTGGTTTTGGTTCTCATTTATTGATGGAGAAGCTGAGATGTACAACTTAAGCAACTTTCCCTGCCGGCAATAAAACATAAGATAGGTGAATATTAATGCAGTTTCCTTTTTCATAAACAGAAATTGATACCCTAGAAAGTCAGTCTTAAGTCCAGAAGGAAAAAAAAAAAAAGGGTTACTCGGGTAGAAAAGGGAACAACAGCACTAACACGATAAGGCGATGTTTGTGGGTTAATGGTTCAAACTTAGATATTTGTGTCCAAACTAAAGGCATCAGGTTCGGAGACTTCAGCTCAGTCTAGAAAATATTGAACTTAAGAAAGAAAACTGTTATGACATTAGCCCATGTTGCACTGGTGCACCAGGGTTCCCAGTCTCATCTCAAGGTCAGGATCTGGAGAGCCACACTTCTAATTCCTTCTCTCCTACACTGCCAGCCATGGAAGTTCTACTTTGATCTGTTTTCCATTTTGTATATCCATTTAAGATTTTTTTCTTTTTCTTTTTTTCTTTTTAATTTATTTACTTATGTATTGTTTTTAATGCATGAGTGCTCTGTCTGCATGTGCACGTGCATGCCAGAAGAGGGCATCAGATCCCTTTATAAGATGGTCGTGAGCCACCATGTGGTTGCTGGGAATTAAACTCCGGACCTTTGGAAGAGCAACCAGTGTTCTTACTGCGGAGCCATCTCACCAGCCCAAGATTTTTTTTTTTTTTCCTTAAAAACAAAATTTCACTATGGGGAAGAAGCTTATGGAAGCACTGTTAAAATCAAGTGGGCTTCAAAAGACATCCCATGAAGGCAAAACCATGATGTTCTGGAGGATTCTTCAGAGTGCCATGGGCACAAATTTGCTCACTGAAGTTATGGTGGATTCCTAAGATTGCACATTTGTTAACAGGTATAGATTATCCACTTCTGGTATGGAGTGTCGCCAGGCCATTCCTATGACTGACAGAAAGAAAGCATTATTAGCAGGTAAAAGGATGGAAAAGCAAAGATAGTTCAGAAGAGAAGAGAGATCATTCTGGTTGAGTAATTTACTTCCAGAGTATCGAGGGCACTTGAAGCAATCCAACTCTGTCTTAGTCTTATATCCAAATGAATTTTTAAAAATAAAGTTTGAAGTACCTTTTGAGAGTCCGTTAAAATTAAAATTAAAGGCTCCAGATTTAGAAAACCATGGGAAAGCTAGGCAGCTTTCAATTAAGAAAAGAAATTCCACTTAATGGCTTTGCATGATCTATAAAGTTATATGAAAATTGTAAAAAAGAAAAAGAAGAAAAAACTATATGCATTCCATTTTTTAAAGGACTTGTATTTGTTTAGAAATTAGTGCTAAAATTGAAAGCAAGCTGCCTCAACATTGATTGATTGGAACAGGACATTAAGACCAACTGACCAGCGAAGGGCAGAATCTAAGGTGTAACAGGAAAGATGGGAAGCTCCCATCCTTGTCTGCTGCTTTTGGGAAACAATCATTTGATTATTTCCTTCTGCTAAGGTCTGACATACACCAGCCCCCTCCTGTGAAGCTCTGAGTCTTCATCTGCACTCAGACTGGCTTTTTCCAGGCAGGCCATTTTATGAATGTAAATACAAGACCTCCTGCAGCTAACGCCCTCTGTGCTACATAATCACATTCTAATATGGCCAGTCCATTATAATTAGGGCTTTGGATCTAAAGGCTTGAAGGACAAAGGTTTCATGTAGTTATCTGATTTTCCCTGATGCCTTTTTTCCCCTCAAAAAGGTCCTGTTCAAAGAAATGCTCTCCCATTCCTGTTCTCATGGATGAAGAGGCTCATCCCTTCATTTCATTCACTCGATACTCACTGAGTGTCTGCCACATTTTACAAATCGAACTTAAGCTACAGCTAGGAGGGCATCTAGCCACCCTGTAATTAAATTAAGTGAAATGACAAAGGTCTGAGTCACCTAAAGCTGTATTGGTGTCAAAAAAAAAAAACCCAAACAAACAAAAAAAAAAACCAAAAAACAAAAATCATGTGGATGTTTTCTGTTTAAACACGTGACTACCTCAAGTATGAAATATAGAACTTCATTTTAACTCCAAACCAGGGAGCATCAAAATAATCTAGTGATTTTCATTTTAGCTGATACTAGACCAATAGCCCTAAGCTGCTTAAAAGGAAACAGCAATGGGCTGAGAGGGGGTGCCTAGCAAATGGCTGAACTTTGAAAAGTTGAAGAACTCCAGGTTGGCCTGCAGTAGTAGTTCTGGGGAGACACACATGCTGGAGACAGAGTAGAAGGTGGTCCAGTGTGTACTGATTTAAAACAAGCCTTAGCCAAAGAGTCCAAAGGAATCTATGGAAGTTACTTAAACTTACTGAAGCAAAAGAAAATTTACTGGAAGGACATAAATTGTTTCCTAGAAGCCAGGACCAGAAATATGCCAGAGCTTCATAAAAGATTTGAACCATAAAATGGAATATCAGAAACTGAGTTACTCTTTGTATCTTTCCATAAGCCCGCATGGCCACACATTTCTGCTTATCTATATATCCATGCCTCCTTCTCCTCCCCGTCCCCTCTTCAGCTCTCCACTTCTTACCTCCTATACCTAATGCCCCCTATTTCTCTACACAGCTTAATCTAGAGGTATTGTCTAGTGCCAGAGGACCTGGGGAACCCTTTGTATCCAGTGTCCTCAGGTTCAGAACATGTAGGCACTTATGGGGGAAAAAAAAAGAGTGGAGCCCTCTTTATTCAGATAAACACATTTTCCTGAATGGCATGTTTCATGTCCACACATACAAATGCCAGGCTGGTTGGCAAGGCCAAATAAAGCTAGATAGGAATAACTTCTGAGTGCTTGTGACGAGACCTTTGGCAACCAAGGCTGGGTCTCATTTGTTTCCATTATCTCGTACAGCTCTCATCTGTGCTCAGTGTAGGGAAGAGCTGGGCAACACCTCTCCTCCTGTGTCATTACCTCTGAAAGAAGTAGGTCAGAGTCATCCAAGCTAGTAAGTGCCCATCTCTTGCCCAGACTGGGAAATGCCAGTACCTGAAACTTACAGTCAATGAATGGAGAAAGAGACCAAGTTCTGGGACAACTGAATGTCAGTGTCCATGGTGTCAACAAATAAATGTGTGCTCAAAGAAGAGACTTTTGTATTTCATATTCCCCTTTTGTACAATGGGGTGAAGAAACCCATCCCACTGAGCAAGCTAGTGTAAGAAGGAAAAGGGTGAACAGAGGCCAAAGAAGACTAACTTCTGTATCAATATCACATTCTGTTTCTTGTGCAGTCATCGATGGGCCCACACAGATCCTGGTTCGAGACGTCTCTGACACTGTGGCCTTTGTGGAGTGGACCCCACCTCGAGCCAAAGTCGATTTCATTCTCTTGAAATATGGCCTGGTGGGTGGGGAAGGCGGGAAGACTACCTTTCGGCTACAGCCTCCCCTAAGCCAGTACTCGGTGCAAGCCCTTAGACCTGGCTCCCGCTATGAGGTGTCCATCAGCTCGGTCCGAGGAACCAATGAAAGTGACGCCACAAGCACTCAGTTTACAACAGGTGAGACGGAGGTGGGGAAAAGGATCAGGGTTGGGAGGCAACGTGATGATGTTATCACAACCAGAGGACATTTAAAAAAAAGTGAGATGATGTATGCTGGGAAACCCTGTTACTGCAGAGGCTGCAAGAAGGAAGTTAGATGTTTGGGGGACTCCTGTTTGTATTGCTACTCCAACCTTATGAAAAAGAGTACCCCCAAGTAAGGAGAGCTGGGTTCTCATCCTAACTCTGCTACCAGATCCGTGACTTAATATAACCTCCTTCCTTCTGAGTCTTTATTTTCTCATTTCTGAAGTGATAAATTTGTCCCAAAGACATTTGAACATCCATATGGTTGGATGGCAAAGCTGTGAGAGTTCAGAGAAAGTGTCTGTTTCTTAAGACACTTTATTGCCATTTACTGGAAACAGTAGAAATTCTCTAAGCCCAAAGTGGCTTCATTACCGTGAACACTTCTCATCCTTGTGCAAAGCTCAACCTACCTAGGCATCAGCAAACCTTCCAACTGAGCTCTCTGAGTCATTCTGTCATTTGTAATCTCTAGCAATAAGACTAATTGGGAGAAGATAAGCCTAGACATGGCCATGAGGAGGAAGATGAGTTGAGCCCCTTATAATATTTTCTGGCCTTGCAATGATGCCTGTAAGAGAGCTTTGTCAAGAGCTTCCTCGAGGAGCTTTATCAACAATCAAAAATGCTAGGCCTCAGGGTAACTGACATCCTGATTCAGAGTCCAACAGCCTGACCAGCCAGTGGGTAAGAACAAAAGGCCCCATTCAAGAAAGCAAGGGCCTGTGAACAGGTTAGAGACTGAGTTCCTATTAATCTAGTCTTGGCCTCTCTTCCTTGAGGAGGTTACACGTCAAGGAATGCTTTTGCCAGTTCTAAGTGGTTCCAAGGATCAAAGAAAACTGATAACATCTGTAAGATCTAAGAGCCATTGTCTTCTGAAGAAACACTAACCTACATGTCCTGCCTTGCACTGCAGCTTGAGAATCTACTACAAGATGGAGTGAGTCAAAGGCTCCAAAAACATACAATAACTAGTACATCTTCTCTATCTAGATTTTGAATTATTGATGAATAAGGCAAATGTTAATATATATATGCACCACCAAAATATGACCTCAACTGTAGTGGATGGCTTAGTGTTACGGCTAGACAGATTTACAAACTGAATGGCTGGAGATGTGGGCTAGTGTGCCATGGGAAGTCCTGGAGTATGACTGAGTTTAGGACTCAGGAAGAGGTAGGAATTGGACCCCTACATCAGCCGGTCCCATGAGAGAGGGCAGCGGATTGTCAGCGCCCAGGCTTCGCTGCACAACTCACCACTTAAGTAAGCCTATCTTCCCCAGCAAAAGAGAACAGCCAACGGTCTTGTGATGAGCTCCTCCCATAGAAGCAAGCAAGTAGACACTGGTGAGCTTTCTGTTTAAAAACAGTGTGGACTCTGGCAAGCTTCCGGAGGCAGGGTAGAGTCTGCCAGACACTCTTGAAGTTCTTCTTCAATCTCTGGTACCAGACTCCTCTTCCTTGCTTGGAGTATAGCCAGTGGGCCGCTTCAGTAGACACACCTTGAGATTCCCCCAAAGGCTGAATGTGACTTCTTAGAAAAAGCAATCGTTTATTTTCATTTTCTTCCTTTCTCCCCCACTTAGGCAAACAAGTTCATGTAAGAGCATGAGGAAGGATGGTCCTGTAGTATCCATTCTTGGTCTGAAAATTCATGGTCAACCTCCAATGTGCACGTGTGTGTGTGTGTGCATGCACACACACACACACACACACCCCTACAGACAACATGCATAACTCAGGCTGGTGGCATCTGCTGGGCCATGTGTTCTGCATTCTTTTCTTAATTTCAAGATAGTTTGTATTTGAAAGGGGTTTCTTTGTGCTCTGCTCTGATAAGGAGTTTGAAGAGGCAAGAAAAGAGAAGGGGGCTCTCAAGCAGCATGACGGAAAAGTGAATTCTTGAAGTTCAGTTCGGCAAGATGGAGTAGTGCTGGCTGGTAGCCCAGGAAAATTCCAATCAAGACAATTACATCCCTCCTCCTCCAAGGGAGCTTCCCCTGAGTTTCAGTTCACTGCAGCAGAATTCTCAGCTTCAGGTTGCCTAGCGGATTGGCAGCTGTTAGGTGACTGCTTTTCAATGCAGCCTTCAGCCTGTGCCCCCAGACATGCCTGCTCTCTTACTATGCTCCCAAAGGAGAGGGGATAGTAGGGGTGGGAGGAGACAAATAGCTTTGCAGACAGATTCTCCAAGTCCAGAGTTGGCAGATGCCCGTTGAATGATGAAAGGCTATGCAGACCCTCACAGTAGGGCCCTCAGTCGTTTCAGAATTCCGCTTAAATTCAAATTAAGCAAAGTGTTTTTCCAGGTGATGGCTTCGACACTAGGAGAGCACTAATTGCACAGGCAATTAAAACTGAGATTTGCTTCCTGCATGGTGAGTAGGATGTTAGTCTGGGTCTTAGAGCTGCCCTGAAAAGTGGAACCCTGGTGGAAGCACACTGAGGCCAGTAATTAGAAGGAAGCCAGACTAGGAAACCTAGAGTCCCCTCCCACTTCAGCAGTCTCATGGAGACTCTGGGGACAGTTTTTGTACCATGGATGATTTCACTCTGACCAGAAGTCTCAAAGAACTTAGACAACAGTGACTTTGACCTGAATGGCCCACACCTATGTTTAGTATGTCTTATGGGTTGACAAAATGCTAAAGCCCTGGCCCATTGTATGCTTGAATGTGACCTTATTTGGAAATAGTGTCCTTGCAGATGGGCAAATTGAGGTGAAGTCATTGGGTCATTGGAACTGGCTCTAATTCAACAACTCTGTCCTTATCAAAGGGGGAAACCAGAACAGAAACAAGCATGCACACAGGCAAATGCCATATGAAGATGAAGACAGAAATGGGTTAGGAGATACTCAAGAGGGCTAGAAACCCCCAGGATGCTGAGAGACATGCCACAGTTTCCCTCACAGCTCTCAGAAGAAAACCACCCTGCCAACCTCTGCATCTCAAGCTTCTAGGCATTGCATTCCTACTCAGACCCCAGCTTGACTCGCCATCTGTGGCAGCCCTGGGTAATAAATGGAAGCATCCAAACCAGAGTTTCATTCCCCTTCCTCCTCACTGATGACTCCATTCTAGGATTCTCCAACAAGCTATTTCACAAGTTCAATCTGGAAGCCCTTGACACCCCAGCCAAGATGCTGGTTGTGGACAGCAGAGAGGCTTCTTGCTTTTGCAGTGCTGGCCTCTTTTGTAACTGCTGTTCTGTTCCCTGTACCACCTTACCCCAGGAAATCCCAAAACCCATAGCTAAAATATTTAGCAAGCCACTAGCAAACAAGATTGAGAAGAGGATGATAGGCATTCTGTTACTTACCTTGTCCTTTTTGAACATCTTCTGGGGCCTCGAGGGCTGGTCAAGGCACCGAAGCTGTAGAGTAAACACATATGAGCCCATTTGACATGAATGGCATCCTCGTGCAGGGAGCACTAGGTGACAAAGAGAAAAGAAAAAAAGAGAGATCATTTCAATCATGGAGTTCTGAGGTAGAGAGTAAAATGGATAAGACAGAAGGAACGCTCCACTGGATTGAGTCTACCCCTATGAGATAGTGGCATTCTAACTAAGAACTATACGACCTAAGTCATGCAAGATCTAGAGAACTTTCCAAGCAAACATAGCATTGAACATAGGGTTCAAAGGCTCTGCAGTACAAATCAACTTGATGTGTCTCAAGAATGAAAAAAGAATATAAGCATTTAAGACAGTCTGTTCACTCAGTGCCCAGTCAGACCCCTACTGTTGCAATTAAGGAACATTTAGCATGGAACATCAGAATGTTTTAAACAGAGAAAAATCTGTCTACTATTCTCAAAACTAGATAGGCTAGCACCAGAATTCACAGACACAAGTCCCACCACAAAGGCTCCAGTAGCCATTTTTCTTTGCTGGCATGTTTCAGAGACCTGCTCGGTTGCCTCCTACACAGATGTCCTCCAGCTGTTCTTTCTAGACCTGGAGAGAGCATTGCTTTCATGCCAGTCCCAGTTCCGAGACTCAATGTCCAAGCCCTCACTCTAGGAATGAGCTCTTTTATACTTATTGAGATTAGAAACTCCTATTCATTTCAGATAAAACATTGTCCCCTTCCCACAGGGTACAGGGCCTATGACCTTTAGATTGCACTCTATGCTCTCATAAAAAGAGGAAATCTCTAAGACAACATTTTCTAAGAATAGGCATAGGTCCCCACCTTAACCCTGATTAATTGTCTTTAATGGTTCATATTCATCAACTTGACAGAGTTTAGAACCACCTAGGAGACACTCTTCCAGGAATGTGTATGAAGGAGTTTCTAGATTGGGTTAACTGAGATGGGACCCACTCTTAATATGAGGAATGAAGTCTGTGGGCTGGTGTTCTGGATTGCATCATCAGCATCCACCCTTCATCTTTGTTTTATGGCTGTGGGTGGATACAAAGTGAGCTGTCTCACACCTTAACCCAGGAGGTTCTGTGAGCCAGAAAAAACCCTTCTGACCTTAAGTAGCTTCCGTCAGGTGTTTCATCACACAGAGGAGAAAGGTGACAAATACAATCCCAACTCAGTTCAGGCCACAGATTCTTTGCCAGGTCTTTCTTCCCGCACGAGATTTGCCTCACACAGATTTGTCTGTCCCTATGCTCCTTTGTCCATCCAACTCCTGGAGAAATAGCGTACAATACATCAAGAATGAACGGCATCCAGTATGATGACACATGTTGAACGAAGATCAATCTCTCTGAATACTAAGCTGCAAAGACACCCATCTGCTCAAGATTTGCCACACCCACACCCAGAACAGAAGCCTCAGCTTTCCAATGGCTCCACAGCAGTAGTCTCCTCTTCCGCAGGAACAAACGGGGGTGGGCTACTTGCCTGGCGTTGACAGATTGCCACCATCTACTCAGAACAAATAACTAGCCCATTCCAATCTTAAATTCAAGTCCCAAGAACTGGAACTCTTTTGGACTTTTTAAGTGACAGAGTTTCAAGACAAATGCTTTCTTACACTACAAGTTCTTACATTGATCCTCCTCAAATGAGCCTGCAGAGGTGGTCAGTCCTGGGGGAGAGAAGTTGCTCCCAGAGATTATGGGAGGTAATGCCAATGGTCATGGGAGCTCTTGGAAAATTAAGAGCACACATTTAGGTGCCATACTGTTGGATCCAGGAAGCACATTAGAGGTAACAATAAGTCACCCATCCAGGCTTGGACACCTATATCTGTACCTGGTCCATGCTGTGCATGTCCCATGCACCATCTAATCTGCATGATGATGTGGATTGTTTTCTCCTTTCCAGAGGATGGCCATTCAGTTCTAAGGACTTGAAAGAATTGACCATGGTAGCATTACTGTAGGTGTCAGAACTGGTTCACACTGAGGCCTGACTCCAAAGCCAACACTCTTCCCACTGTATCACACCCACTATTCACACTGTAAATTTCCAACTTGCGTGCCTTTCAGTTGGATCTAGGCAAGTAAACCCATGGGAAGATATCTCAAAATCAGCCATCTCTATTCCATTTTAACCACTTGGGATTGTCCCTTGTTTTCTGCTACTGGATTATATTTTGCCTTGCTTTTAAACTTCTGATACTAATCAGCTCCTTTTCAAATCTCTAGAATGCTACTTGAATTCTCAGATGATATAGAGGAAACATAAGATTCACTGAAGTGTAACTCCAAATCGTGTGACCCACTCAAGGAATTGTCATGGTAGAACCAAAAGGGGAGGCAGCATCTTCAAGTTTCATTCAGATATGAGCCCGAGAGTCAGGAAGTGTGGACTCTCACCTCAAAGACTATTAGAATCCAAGATGCATCACAAATATATGGAATCATATGCAATGTTGGTGATACTTGCTTATTTTCAGAGATTGATGCTCCCAAGAATTTGAGAGTGGGTTCCCGCACAGCAACTAGCCTTGACCTTGAATGGGATAACAGCGAGGCAGAAGCTCAGGAGTACAAGGTTGTGTACAGCACCCTAGCCGGCGAGCAGTACCATGAAATGCTGGTTCCTAAGGGCATTGGTCCAACTACCAGGACTACCCTCACAGGTAAGTAAGACCTGTCTCTTGGGATGGTTGTTGAATCTGTGTGCTCCCAGCTCTCTATTCAACTTATTTATTTCAAACTACTCTACCAACAAATCCTACTGATTTAATATGTTAAGTATCTAACAAATACATTCCTAACTTTAGAATGTATAGCTATCAATCGTTCTAAACTACTGCCATCTCTTCCTTTAACTATGGCAATAATCCTCTACATTTTTAGCTCAATATAATCTACTCTTCATCCCAGAAACATTAGATAATCTCTCAAAGTATATTTTTACTATGCCATTACATTATATATACATTCTAGAGTCTAACATTACCTTCAGGGTGAATAGCCCCTGAGTCTGGCCTGTTTTCCTGTCCTCCTCCAGGCTACCTCCTCTTTATGCTCTGGTGGTCTCTGTGCTCCTAGCCCAAGCTACCTCCTCTTGATGCCTTGGTGGTCCCTGTGCTCCTAGCTCAGGCTACCTCCTCTTGATGCCTTGGTGGTCTCTGTGCTTCTAGCCTAGGGGTCTGCTTCCTTCATTTCCTCAAAAAACACTGTTTCTCTCCTGCCCCCAGGGCATTCTCATTGCTTAGCTCATGCCAGATTCTCTTTAAACACCAGAGTTTATATGTCACCTGATGAGGAACAAGGTCAAACAGACCTACACTCAAACAGTCACCTCTCTGCACTGGTCTGACACATGTGGGCAGGATTATTTGATCTTGACCCTACATGCAAAGCTCCTTAAAAGTATGTCCACATTTGTTTTTTCCATTGTTGAATTCAGTGTTTAACACAATGCCTACCACATACTGGATACTAGATAACTACTTTTTGGATAAATAAATGACTAAATTAATAAATGAAGCCGCAAAAACTTAAAGTGGGAGCCTGGTCATGCCTTCTATGTCCTATAAAGAGATTAAGCTTTGCTAGAGGAGAGTAAGGAACCATTGAGGGATTTTATGTATTTATATTTACTTACTTACTTACTTTCTGAGACAGGGTCTTATTGTGTAGCCTATGCTGGTCTCCAACTCATGATTCTCCTGTCTCAGCTTCTGGAGTAATAAACTGCACGAGAGCAGCATCATGCTGGGTAAAGGAGTTTAAGCAAGGCAATGCAGTGTGTAGGTATGTACAGACAAGGGTCAGGGCTGAGATAGACTGGCCAGGAATATATTTGGTGATGTCAAAGAAGAAAAGATGGTATATAGATTGAGGTAGTACCCTAGATCAACACAATGCCTGGCCAGGGTTGAGGGTGGTGGTGACAGACCTTGGGGGAGATGTGACTCTGTTATGGCTCCTCCTGATCCCATGGCATACCCATCCAAGAAAATATACATGCTGGACCTCACCAAAAGGTGGGCACTTTGAAGTGTGCATATGGCTTTCACATGAGGGATGAATGGACTTAATGAGCATGAGCCCACAGACTTTATTTAACTTGGGTCTTGGACTGCAAAAGCATTTGCTGTTCTACTAGTCCAAGGATTCAGCAAGAATTAGAATAGTAAACAAGAGCACATGATCGAAGCTGTTTTCCTCCTGAGCAAAATCCCAGACCTCCTTGCCAAATGAAGATGGTTAAAGGAAACATTAAAGAACCTCCTTTCCAAATAGATACAGAGCGGGAAACACACAGCAAGGAGAGGGGAAATGTGCTGATGAAGCAGGTTAACAGGAGGGAATTAGGCACGGAAGGGACCGCAAGCTACCACAAAGACCTTGCAGGGAGCTGGCAACATTGATTTTTTTTTTAAAACCCCCTCATCAAAAAAACTGAATGGTACAGAAAGAAACAGTGCTTTTCTGCCTACAGCTACAGGTTGATTTGGCAAGTAACAGTTTTACAAAAATGGTGGCTAGTCATTTGGATAGAAGCTACACAGTAAAATCACAGAGAACCAATCAGAGCCTCCTTATTACTCCCCACTATCAGAAGGGAAGAAAAGACTTTGTATTCATTGATTCCAGTCTTACACCATAAATCTGTAGCTGTGAGCATGCCCATTGTATGGATGGGAAAGTTGAGGCTCAGAGACTCTGGAAACTTGTACAAGTTCACGACTCTAGCACAGGACATGGTAACTCAGAGAGAGCAGCTCCTGAGTCCCAGTGTAGAGGCTTTCCTTCCCTGGCTGCTGTCACTAAAGAATTAAAATAAAATATAAAGGGCAATCCAAATTAAGTGTCAAAGACTTATAAGGAAATGGGAGAATTATTATTGAGTAATGGGCTCAAACAGGTTGATACTTTTTGTTTGAATTGGACTTATAAAACCAAATATAATATACACACAAGTATGTACATGTGTGTATGTATGATATGCATCTCTCATAATTGTCCGAGGAACTTCACTTCTGGGGAGATTTATAAATGCAAACAACTGCATGGTTTAAGGAGAGATTACAGACATACAAGAAAACCAAGTACAGTACACTTCTTTGCTGAGACTAGTTCCAAGGATCACTGCTCTCTTACTGCATGCAGTCTCTGGCGAAAGAAAGGCCCAGGAAGGAGAGAAAGGAAAAACAGGGAAATGATTGGTCCTAGTTCTAAATAACTGTATATTCTCATTTATTGCCCTACTTGCACCCTGAAGAGGGTCTTTCTCAGCTTCTATGCCCTGTGTAGGTCTCCAGAAACCTCTTCTCCAATTTCAACCCAGACTTGTCACTTTCTATGTGCCTAAATCAACTGACCCCCTTTCCAAGCCTCTATTTCCTCATTTGTAAGTGACAGTGCTCACCTCATAGAGCCATCATGAGAGTCATATGTTTCTATTCTTTTTGAATAATAAAACAATAACAAAATAGAATAAGATAAAACAAAAATTCTCATGCCCAAGTTGGACATGACAAACAGAAGGTAAACAGCCCAAGAGAAGCCACAAAAGATGCATTCATTCCCATCCTCAGGGATCCCATAAAAACACTAAACTGGAAGCTATAACATGTACACAGAGACCGAGTGCAGACACATGTAGGCCCTGTGCGTGCTGCATCAGCCTCTTTGAGTTCATATGAACTCTGTGTCATGTTGGTTTAGAAGGCCTTGCTTTCTTGGTGTCCTCCCTCCCCTCTGGTTCTTACAGAGAGTCATATATTTAATGAGTTCAAGTTAGTGCTGCTAACAGGGCGACCATAAATAGATGATGACAGTGGAGGAGAAAGGGGACACAGAGGTGTGTTAGCTGATGGCTGATTTAGGATAACCTCCTTTGAGCACCATGATGCCCTAAGTGAATGATGGCACCAGAAGCAGAGATGTCTCGGGAGGTGTTAGAGGTCTCTTCTGCCTGACCCATTGAGTCACTCCCTACCAGCTTCAGGAAGTGTGTGGACACATGGACATACACATGTGCTCACTTAGAGCACGACTTTTGATGTCACCCACTCAGATTGGAGGCATACAGCTTCACGGGCTTGCTCTTTGATGAGGTTTCCTACGTTTTCTGTGCTTCAGTTTCTTGCTGTTTACCACAGAGGTGACGAGTACTGAATAAAACCATATGTACCATTGTGTGTAAGTGCTGAGGTTGGAGCCTGGAATACACTAATTGCATGTTAGCCATTCAGTTTTCACTGTTTGCCTCTCCACAAAGTTCAGCCTAGATCCATTGCAGCCTGGTCTTTCCCTGACCTTTATGCATCCTTTATTTCCACAGGTGATTTCTGCAATTAGAGGCAGTGGTCCCTGTCCTTACTATTCTTTTTTTTTTTTTTTTTTTGGTTTTTCGAGACAGGGTTTCTCTGAATATCTCTGGCTGTCCTGGACTCGCTTTGTAGACCAGGTTGGCCTCGAAACTATTCTTGACAGAAGCTCTTGTCTCTGAGGCCACCATTGACTCTTTTGCTGTGAAACCCAGAGGGTTCTGAGTCAATTAAAAGACCCACAGGAAACACACACCTACCGGTCCCTTTGCACAAGCTTTGTTCCTTACAACCAGAACCTAGGCTCAGGTCTAGAATCCCAGACTTTCCCTCACTACTCTCTGCAAGGCAAAGCCCAGAGAATTCCCTCTGGGGCACAAATTTGTTTCTAAACAACAGACTGTACATCTGCAGTGGTTTCTCTCTCTCTCTCTCTCTCTCTCTCTCTCTCTCTCTCTCTCTCTTTCCTTGCTTGGGTGGCTTCTGAATATTAAATATTAAGATTTCTTTTAGCTCAGCCCCTGAGTCTATATGGTGTCTGCTTGGTCAATGTTCTATGCCTGGAGTCTCTACAGGGCCCCAAAGCACCTCAGATTTACAGGCTCATCAAGGCCCCTCCAGATTAGAACCTGGCACTGTGCGAACAAAGGCTGATGGTGTAATTCTGCTCACTGACAATGAGCCATTTGCTTCCACTCCTGGTGCAGGGAGGAAGGGAAGGAGATCTGGGTGGTTGGCTGAAATGAGGACAAAGGAATATCTTCCTGCCAGACTAATGCAAAATAATCATCATCATCATCATCATCAACATCATCCATGTCTCGATCATTGTATCTAAGATCACTCTTCTACTCTGTCCTCAGAAAGGCCAGAAATGCACGCGCAGTCACAAAGCAGTAGGCTCTTGACCCCCTGTCCATCGTCCTCAACCCTCTCTCTCCCTCCTGGACACTTGAGGATGCCTATGAACAGGAGACAAACTGAAAGGAACTGGATTCCATGGTTCCTCACAAGGAACTTCCTAGTCAGCTGATGCTCTGACCTGTACTTCGATCTGTATTCAGCAAGCTGATAATCAGAGCATCAATCAATCAGGGAAACCTAGAGCCTATAGACACTGTGCCTTAACATAAGTTGTAGAAAAGCCAGCCACACATGCCACAGCTCACACATGCACATGTGTTCACATGCACTCAAGTGCAAATATGTACACACGTACCACACACACAGATAAACTCACATTCATACTCACATGCAGCAGCACTCACAGATGCTCATATGCACACATATATACACACATTCATATTCTCACATGCAGTAACATTCATTCATATATAGACATACAAACACATGCTCACACACAAATATACACAGTTACACATTCACATGTGTATACACATACCATTGTTGTACCATATGCACTCACGTACCTTCATATACACAAATATATACAACTATATAGGCCCACATAAACACTTATACTGCATACACAACTAAATATACAAATACTTGCACATTTATATGCATATACAAGTACGCACACATACATCTGGTATCTGCAAAGATGCTCCATTAGTTTGACTAGCCCTCTCCACAGCTTCTGATTAGTGGGGAACATCAGATGGAGATCATCTAATAAACTCATCATTTCTTTCTCAGGGTCCAGATATGACTCCAGAGATGGGGAAGTGGACTCTACAAAATGAATGTATATATTATTCACGGGGAGAGTTCCCATGAAGGAATTTGAGAGTTCAAAGGGAGGATAGCTGTCAAACCAACACTGACCAAGGCATTTATGTCCAACCTACCCTGGCTGCATTCTTCTGCCATGCTGGTGCAAACACCATCCTTAGTGCTAGGTCTTGGGCACTTCTGATTGGAAGAGGTATGGGCTAGGGTTCTAATGATCTGGACCAAAGTTCAGAGTCCTTTGGGCAAGGTCATAGTGACCCCAAGTGGCCACTTTGGTAAGGCACCCTTTAAAAAGTGTGCCTTACCAAAGTTCAAATATGTATGAACCGGACATCGGGAAGGTATACTGGGCCATTTAACTCTCATAAATGTGGCATATTTAATTCTGCTGTTTTGTATAGAATTTACTGTTATAAGAGAAAGAACCATTTGTTGGAATGAAAAGAGAAGCTGTTGGGGGGGGAGAGGGTGGAAGGGTGGGACAGGAAGGGGGAATAGGGAAGGGTTTGCGACTGAGATGTAACTTGAAGAAAAAAAAATAAAGTACTTATTAAACAAAAAAAAGTGTGGCCTGTTAGGGAACAGGAAGGTATGGAGTAAGCTGCTGAAACAGCAGCACACACCTCCTCATAGAAAGGAGATAGATACCAGGCCACCTAACATGTGCGAGAAGTCCAGGGCAGGAGATGCTGGGAGAAGAGAGATCAGAATGTTTATTTCTTCCTTGGCTCCTTCAGCAGGGAGCACATATGTAACAGTGAACCAGAAATAGGGTGTAACTAGAAGCACAGGGTGATGACTCATGCTCCCCATTAATTTCAATGGCAACAAGAAAGCTCCGTCTGATAGAATGCTCCTTAATTTTACTTTCTTTTTAAATGTGGCTTTAAAGTCAAGATGGAGTCTGCTGCCTTTTAGTGCTTCAACCTCATCCATATCCCCAGGGGACAAATGATATCCTTGAAAGCCTGATTTGCTCAAAAAAAAACTCTGAAGAAGCCCCTTCTTATCCAAGATAGGAGGGCGGTGCCAGGGAGCTTGTCTCTCATCTTACCCCACTAGTGGTTCCCTCAGCGGGGGCAATTGAGTTATTCTGCCTTCATCATGGCCGCCAGTGCGGCTGAGAACATGGGCTCGTGCTCACTGCCCTCCAGCCTTCCCAACCCCACTGATGCTTGCACTGCCTGGTTCTGACCACAGGGAGACTCCAGTTTTCCTTTCCACTATCTCCTCATCTTTGCTGGATTTCAAGGTCCAGCCTGTGTGCCCCTTCTCTGGCTGCTGCAGCCAAGCTGAGTCCATCCTCTGAGTTCATCCTCTGAAGGTACTCTTAGTTAACAGCACACAGTGTCTTTGTAAATGACTCAACTCTGAGATTCCAGTTTGTCCATGCCAGTCCCCAAAGCCAACTTTTATGACTCTTAGGAACAGATAGCAGAAAGCCTAAGAATTGGCCTCTAAACCTAGCTTTAACCCATACTAGCTTTGTGTTCAAGAGGTAGACTTCTCTGAGCCTGTATTTGTTCATGAGTTGAGCTGCGTGAGAGTTTATAAGGGCATGAATGGGTCTGTATAAAACGTAGATTTAGAACTAACTGTCCTTTTCACCATCAGACACTCAAAATCATTAACCTTATCTTTCTTCTTCTCCTTTGTTTTTATTGTTCCTCTAGAGAACCTATTACTTGTAACTCAGTGTTTGGCATAGTGCAAGTACTCAATAAGTGATGAATTTACCTTTCTAGGACAGATGCTTTTTTGACTCTCAAAAGGACAAGGTGATGTCCTATCAATTCACTTTATTTCCTCAGTCCATAGCCTTATGCCTGACACAAAGAGGACCCTAGGTAATACTTGAGGAGCTGTGTGCTTTAGGGATTCAGAGAAGAGTGGGTATGTAGTGAAAGAGTTTAGAGAAGTGTCAGCCCTCATGCCGAACAAAGAATTTTCTATAAGGGATGGAGAATAGTGTCCTATGGGATGAAATTTCTGAGCTTTGGTTAAGAAATGGAATAGACCCATTTATATGCTCCCACTTGCAAGGGTTGGATGGAAAAATAAAGGGAGCATTGACAGAGAACAATGGGGTCTTTAAAGTGAAAAATCCCTCAGAACATTCTGTGTGCTAAGAGAGAAGTACACCAGATATGCCTCAGATACACATTTTCTTATCCCCCAGAAATGCTCTTTACCTGCTGGCAATGAGCAACAATTTACTTGTATGGCAGGAAGAAAGCTGTTGAGAATCAAAGAGAGCAGTAGTCGCAGGCCTGTAAGAGATTCCCACTTCCCTGTCCCCTAGACAGAAAGCCTTGGAAGAGTGTTTTAACATCTGCTGTTTTGGGGGAGAAAGCAACTCTGTTGTAAATTATTGAACATTTCATTTAAGCTTCATAAATAAGAAACTTGGATGAAAACACTACATGCTAGATCTGCTTGGCAACATATAATTTCTGTCTCACTCCCTTGATCTGTCACCCTTTGCTTATGTTGGAAAATTTTTACTTCATTATAAGCAATTGAAGACCTCAATCAGTTGACTGAGAAAAAACAGTTTGTGCTCCAAAGGTAACTTGATTTGTCCAACCAGGAATGTTTGGGGAATAGTGGAATATATTGCTGGCTATAAATGTGTGTTTTAAACAAGTCTGTATGAGTTGAGATCACCCACTCAGTCTAGAGACAGGTACCGAGACCGGCCAGGGGAGCTTCTCACTAACACCCTGACTTCATGATCTTGGTTTGTATCAGAGTCGGGGGCCAAGCTTCTGCAAATCAACAAAAAGTTGATTTGATAATGATAAGGCCACCTACATGAAAGAGCTTAAAAAAATCCTAGCATATTTCTCTGTGCTTGGTAATGACAATATTAAATAGTATGAACAAGGACACAGAAACTTCATTGGATCCTTACAATGATCCTCTGATGTGGAAACCTATTATTCCCATTCTACAGAAACTGAGGCCTACAGATGTTAAGTAGTCGAAGTTATACATGTGGAAGGTGGCCAGGCCTGAATATGGAATGTACACCAGACTACAAAGCCTGCTATACTTCAAACTTTACTTCTACTTAGGTTGACAGTTTCAGGGGAGAACCAAGTAAGGGTTAGAGAAAGGGCGAGCTGGTTTGAAGTGGGAAAATGAGGCCTAATTCTAATGGTGCCCAGATAGGGCTCAACCGTATTCCTTCAAAGGGCACTGATGGTAAGAGCAGGTAGATTCTGCTGGAATCACAGAGTGTAAAGAGAACTACAGCTAGGAACAGGCTGGAAACTTCTGATTTCCTTTTGTTAAAACAAGCCATTGGTTAGTGAGAGGCTACTCAATGCACTTCCTATAAAAATCATTTGTGTTACCTTAGAAAGGCCACAACAGCCCAGAGGGCCAGAGACAGATAGGTCAGGAGAAACTGACCAGGCCTTGAACTCTGAGGTTAGAAATCTGGGAATAGGATTTTAGCTATATAGTACAGGATATCTATACTACAACCAACGCACCAAAGGGAACATGGACATAGACTTTTTGTTTGTTTGTCTGTTTGTTTGTTTGTTTGTTTGTTTTTTAGTTTTCCCTCCCTGGCAATGAGACACTTTTTACTGGTGGTACGGCCTTGTAGGCCCCCAGTATATGAGGAGGCTCTTGGCCCTCAAATGACTTCTGAACTGGGGCGAGGGACTGTTATGTAGGGACACTCTACTCCAGAGGAGTGGGATGGAAGGGTTAGGGGGTAGAGGATGGGAGGGCGGGGCTGGGAAGGGGGGAAAGAGGACAATATGATGGAGATGTAACCTAAAGCAACAAATAAATAAATTTACTTATTAAAAAAAAAAGAAATCTGGGAATCTTCTCAAATTGGTCACAGATTCATTGCCATTGCATCGATTTCTTGTTTTTCATAAATGTTACACCAGATTGAATGGTGTAGTCCTTAAAATCCATGTCCACCCAAAACCTACAGAAATGACGGTATTTGGGTAAAGTGTCTGTAGTTGTGTGACCAGTTTAAAATGGGTTCATCTTAAACTCTAATCCAGTGTGATTCTTTTTTAGATAAGGAAACACGGAGAGAAGGAATGTCACAAGAAAGATCAGACAGAGATTGTTGAGGTGCTGTTGTAAGTCAGGGAAAGATATAAGCATTGCCATCCAAAACCAAGAAGCAGCAAGGCAGGATCTGGCCCTGCTGATACCTTGTTCTATGACAGCTGGCCTGTGAGAGACTATGTTTATGTTGTGTTAAGCCACCAGTTGGCAGTAGACTATGACAGCAGCCACAGGTAGTTAACAAGGACAGATAGCAGACTGTCTTTCATGGGATTAGGATGAAGCTCCCAGCACACTGATGCTTGAGAAGCACAATGTTGCATAAACTCAAGACCGTCTTATAAGCCACAGTTCTCAGGAGCCCAGGAAGGCCTCAAAATAACCCTGCAGAAAGGACTTGGCCTAAACATTGGAGGCCCCCAGGGGTGGCAATGAGACTACTGCATTTTTCTATAATCTAAGTGTTAATAAATGAGGGTGAGTTTGAAGTCAGTTATAGTAGAAGGATAGTGGTTCCAAAAGATATCCACATTATCTAATCCCTAGCATCCATGACTATGTCACCTTCTGTGGTAAAAAGGACTCTGCTCACGTGATTAAAGGGTTGGAGAAATTGTTCTGTGTTGTCCAGGTGAGTCCAACTTGCTGACCTCAGTCCCTACGAGTTGGATGCAAGAAAGTTAGAATCAAAGTAGATCTGACAATAGAATACAAGATCAAAGAGAGAGAAAAGGGTTTAATAATGTTAAACTTCAGGTTTTTGAAAGTAAATTATGAAACAAGAGACAAGAAATGCATACAGCCTCTAGAAGCTGAAAAAGCAAAGAAATAGGCCCTCCCTTGGGACCACCAGAAGGAATGCAACCTTGCTAAGCCATCTTAGATTCCAGACCTCCTGAGGTAGAGGATTATCAATTTGTATTGTTGTGAGCTACTAAATCATGGTAATTTGTCACAGCAGCAATAGGAAACCATCACATCAATCAAGCCAACTGATCTGAAAATGAATGCAGAACAGTGGAGAGAGACTCCAGAGAATTCTAGATGTTCTTGGAACCTGTCAGTGATCCTTCCTAATGAATTCCCAAGGGATTTCCTGTGAGACTTGAACCCTTTAAATTTGCATTTCCTCTAAACTCTCAGAGTCTACCAGAAGTCACTGTAAATTGTAATTGATCCACAGTTTAAATACACTAGACTGAGTGATTACCTTGCTGGGGAGTTCACAATTATTGGACTTCTGCACAAACCTATATTAAAAGCCTGACAGTCCTATGTCCAAAGGAAAAGTCTGTACAGTTCTAGAAGTGACCCAAAAATCCCCATCTGGCCTCAGGGCCTATATGTAAAATATACGTCGTAGCCCTCATACATATGGTCAAGAAACTCTTTCAGTTTCATGTCCACACCTATTGATTTCATTTTCACACCTCATAGTTTAAGCAAGAAATTTCTTCACTGTTTTAGACAACCTGTGACATATATACACAGGCAAGTGTTCTAGACATGATGATTCTTCCCAAGAGCACTGAGAGGGGTGGCCTTTCTCAGACCCATAACAAGAAGTCATTTGGCACTGGCCAGTTTATCCTACTGACTTTATATGGATTTTCCAAGTAGCAAACTTGGGGTTTCTTAATAGGTAAATTAGGAGCAAACTGAAGGTGGGCTAAAAAAATCTGAACAGGAATCTGTGATCATTTTCTTCTCTCCTTTTACTCTTCCTCATTTCAAACACCTGTGTGTGCACATGCACACATGTGTGTGCACACACAGAATAATGTTTGTTTCTGTATCTACATACAGATCTGGTGCCGGGCACCGAATATGGAGTTGGAATATCCGCGGTCATGAACTCAAAACAAAGCATTCCCGCTACCATGAATGCCAGGACTGGTAAGTCGGAGAATGGCTAGGAAGATAACTAGGCTGTAAGCATGTAAGACTGAGGGTATGTGAGGGCTTGTTCTGTCAGGGTCACCATGGAGTAACCCTCCCAGTGAACAAGATCTTGTTGATAATTATTGCCTAGTGAGAGCATCTACCCTAGGCCTGACCTGACATCTGAGGTCCCACCCTATTCACCACATATCTGTGCTTGATCCACAGTCTGAGAGACTGAGCAGGGCATATGTGAAAACTCTCCAACAGGCTGATGCCATAGCAGACTGTATTTCTATCTAAGCTACTTCATAGCAGGCAGAGTGCTTGTCCTCAGTCTGCATCACAGGACCACTCAAAAAGGTCACTGGAGTAAAGTACGAGGCTTGGAAACATCCTATACAATCCCAGAGCAGCAGAAAAAGTCCACCAAAGATTCTTACTGCTCTGGATCCAGCAGTCTGCCTTCCAAATCCTTGGGAAATTTCAAAGTCACTTCAGTAAGTTTAGGTATATGTGTCATGGGCTGGGCAGGGCTCCAGGGTTTAGATAAATCCCTGTCCCCAAGGATTTGACCCTAGCATAAACAAACTGCTAGTTGAGCACACTAACAAGAGTCTCCTCTCTATTAGTCCTCAGACATGTACACATCTGGTTAGGACAAGCCAAATAACCTCCAAGTCAGGGAGGGGAAGATGGGAAACTTAGTCACCAGGAATGCCTTATCCTATGTGGTACTGGCGCCTCCTCTTCCTTGTTTGGCTTACCAAGGGAAGATGAATGAAAACAAACATAGAGGGGTTGCAAATCAGCAGCTAGATCTATCCCAGTGGTGGATGTATTCCAGTGCTGTCGCTGCTAATAATGCCTTTCTGAAGATTGTCCATCTGTTTACCATATTACTGGCCTTCATTCAAAAGGGAGCTGCTTAACAAAATGCAAGAAGAGTATCAGTCATGACAAGCTAGGGCTCATGGTCAGCAGGTCTACTGACAGCCTGGAGACACATAGGGCAGCCCAATAACTAATGACTGTCCTTCAGAGCCAGTGTGAAATAGGCCAGTGGCCAAGTGAGGTGGTACATGCCTGTAATCTCACACTTGGGAGGAAGAGGCAAGAGGATCAGAAGTTCAAGGTCATCCTCTAATATGAAGTGAGTTTAAGATATATCTAGTCCAACTAAGACTTTGAATGAATGAATGAACGAATGTAACTTATTTTAATCCATAGAACTTGACAGCCCCCGAGGCCTCATGGTAACAGCCTCCTCGGAGACCTCTATCTCTCTCATCTGGACCAAGGCCAGTGGTCCCATTGATCACTACCGAATTACTTTTACCCCATCTTCTGGGGTCTCCTCAGAAGTCACTGTGCCTAGAGACAGGAATTCATACACACTGACAGATCTAGAGCCTGGAGCAGAATACATCATCTCCATCACTGCTGAGAGAGGTCGGCAGCAGAGCCTGGAGTCCACCGTGGATGCCTTCACAGGTACCAAAGAAGCAGACATCTCAGTGTGGTTCAGGAATATATAGACCTTAATGTGAGAAGGTCATTCAGATGCCCTAGTCTTCCAACAGAGAAAAGTAAAAGAGATGTATAGGGGGGATGAGGAAAAACTAATATATGCATGAAAAGAAAAATGCTTGGGAAGGAGTGAGCAAAGATCTGAAATTCGATGTTTGATTTTTACAGCCTCGACACAGGGGTTAATATGTCCACCTTGCCCTTCCTGCATTAAGTTAATGGGGATGCTAAAGATCTGTGTCACATTTTTTTCCAGTTAGAAGATTTTAAATCCTGGATCTGTATTATGACTATTTCCCAGAGATACTGTTAGTTTTACTTGACTTGACTGTTCAGTATATGGCTTGGAAAGAGTAGAATGTACTGGCCAGACTGAGTGTGAGGAGGCAGGACCTGTGAGCCAGCAGGTGAAGTGTAGCCCTCATTAGCATAGAGGGACATCAAGAATCTCTTCTACCCAATGGCCTACTACCACACACAAATTTCAGAGCAGCCTATCTTCTCTATTTTGCAGGCTTCCGCCCTATCTCCCATTTGCACTTTTCTCATGTGACCTCCTCCAGTGTCAATATCACCTGGAGTGACCCATCTCCCCCAGCAGACAGACTCGTTCTGAACTACAGCCCCAGAGATGAAGAGGAGGAGATGATGGAGGTCCTCTTGGATGCCACCAAGAGGCATGCTGTCCTGATGGGTCTACAGCCAGCCACTGAATATATAGTGAACCTTGTAGCTGTCCATGGGACAGTAACCTCCGAGCCCATAGTGGGTTCCATCACTACAGGTAAGGCTGGAAAGCTTGGTGAAGAAGGTTCTCAATGCAGCCTTTGACAAGCCAATGCAATCTTAAAAGGGAAGCATTCAAAAAAACAAAAAACAGACTGAGTCTATGGCTAATAGGCATCTGTGAGTTATTCAGAAGCAGCTACTTCTTCCAGGGCTTCATGAGAGACATAAGATGAGAAAATCTCATTTGAAAAGTAGGAGAGACCCAATGCTCTGAGGGCTCAAGTCTCAAATATACTAAATCTGCCACTCTAGGAAAACGTCCTGGAAAAAGCTTGTCTCCAAGGGAATCCTTCTGAGTGAAAAGATGATGTTTCTATTCTGGAGAGCCATGTCTTGACTGCCTAACAAATGATTCTTCCTCAGAATCAACACAGAGCTAGTGTGTAACCATGCAGTGACCTGGCATTCAGAGACTGGAGATGATTTGCTCATTGTTTGGGAAACACAGCACTCTGAGACGAATCGGGTCATTTCCATTTGATCATTTGCAAATGCAATCCCAAATATGACATGTGTGTACATAAGAACACCCGTGCTTAAGTAGTTCCCTACATACTGACAAGAACCCACAAACTGGAAAAGTATATTAAACAATCAGCTGATTCAACCCATGATTTAAGTATGCACCGTAAACAAAATACAACTCAGGAAAGAATATTTGCTTGGGATTTCTGCTCTAAAACCTCCAAACAGTTAATAGGCAGTTTTTCCAAATTGAACCAAAGGTGGCTGCTAAAAACTAAGAGATAGTATTGGAGTTGAGTCTTTCCAAGAGACGTCTCCCTCGGAGAAGATAACTATGTAATTCTCTATTTGAAATAAAATACATGAACCTAAAAGGAAGTTGTTCTAGAAAGGTGGTAACTGTTGCACAGAAACCCAGCTCCTGTGATTTAACTTCCTGTTGTTAAAATGTTCATAACTGGCTTTGGCCATAGCTACAATGTTGCAATGGCATCACACTGACCATCATTCTAGGGATGCCCAATGAGTTATGTACGGTCATGTCTGCCTATGGGACACTAATGGATCCACACAAAACTAGGAATAAATATTCCATTTTCCAACTGTGCTTTTGTCTTTTTCCCACACTCCCTGTTCTTTGTAGGAATTGATCCCCCCAAAAACATCACAATTAGCAATGTAACTAAGGATTCACTGACGGTTTCCTGGAGCCCCCCTGTTGCACCTTTTGATTACTACCGAGTATCCTATCGGCCCACACAAGGTAATGATATTTCATTTCTCAAACATAAATGAGGTCTGAAGCTGGGTAAAGATTATTATGGAGTCACTGTCACAACTACAGGACATTGGCCCCTCTCTGTAGTATACTCCCTCAAAATGAGAGTGCATCAGTAAAGAACAACAGGGAAATCATGAGTTCACCAACTCCTCCATAAATAGGCTTAATTACATTAACCAAAAAAGCCAGACACTTGACAAGTGGAAGAAACTGGACACAATGGCCAGACTATCCAATGAGAAATAGTGAACTCTAAAAGACTTTGCCAAGAGCCAGGGCTGCCATCCTGAGCACAAAGGGTAAGACTAGAATCCAGGATGTGGATAAAGACCCAGCAGAGCCAGATGGAGCCCTGGAAGGAACCACACTGATGAGATCCTAATTCTGCCATTGTAGCCAATGTATGAGTCAGAGAAGTTGGCTGAGACCTTGCCTGTACACTGCCAGTTCTTGGTAGAGCAGGAGGCATTGTTAACAAAGTGGGGGGGAACGTTCACTTCCAGCCAGTGGGAGGGCAGTTTCTCAGGCTAACTTTCCCTGCGCTGCACAGAACACTACTTCCAGCTCTGCCCACCATACTGCCTTGATATGATCACCTCAAGACCAGTCTCACAGAAACCTACATAATAAATAGTTTGTTTGCTTTTGTTCCAAGAAGCCCATAAAATGAAAGAGCGGGGCGAGCATATAAGATTTATTCTAACTCCACCATTACCATCTTATGAATCATTTATCTGCCTTCCCTTCCCTATTGGATGTCGAGCCCACATCGATCTATGCTTTGTGACCTACTGTCCCAATGTACACTGAGCTATGGACCCATTGATGAGACAGTTGAACTTTTAACGATGGATTTCGTTCTTCCTCAGTGGGGCGGTTGGACAGCTCCGCGGTGCCTAACACTGTGACAGAGTTCACCATCACCAGGCTGTATCCAGCTACTGAATATGAAATAAGCCTCAACAGTGTGCGAGGCAGGGAGGAGAGTGAGCGCCTCTGCACCCTGGTGCACACAGGTAAACATGGCTCCTTTGTCACAATCAGAACAAGGGCAGCTGGCTTGAAACAAACACAAGAAGCAGGGTGAAATCATTCTCGCTCTTACAGCGAATCCTGGCTCCCGGGCCTGAGATGCCATTCCTTAACTCCTCCGACTCGCTGTGTCCTGCAAGACAACTCGTGCTTTCTCTCCCCACAGACTATTCTGTCTAATAAGTTTAGTGAGTCACACTTGAGGAGTCTTGCTGGTTCAGGTTAGGAATTTTCATGGAACTTCCACTGTGAAGAGTGTCCTTTCAAAGATGAATGATGGAGACAGGTTCTGCAGCAAACATTTGAATCATAGGATCCCTTTAAGACTTGGGGGGTGGGGAAACCTCAGAGAAGAGTTGTTACAGGAAACTGGGAGGGTGAGATTTTTCATCATATACAGCCACCCCATAGCTGTGCTTTCTTTGCTCCAGGGAAAGGCTCTAAGTCCTTTACCTGTGTGGAGTAGAGGTAGATGGAGTAGTAGAGATGAGGTTGGCCCCTTGTAGCATCCTCAGCTGCTCGCAGGAACATTGTGAAGTCCTTGTTCTCCTATAGGCTGTCTAATTGGATCCAAATATCTTTTGTGTCCTCAAGCCCCTTCACAGAAGGAACTCCAGAGGAAGGGATGTGGGGAAGAGAGATGAGTTTGTAATGTGGAAAGTGGGGAAGAGAAATCCCTCTTCCATATCTTCTTCAGAAAACTAGCTCTTTGGATAAGGCCAAGGACAGGGCTCTCTTTCAGCTGCTGCACTAACCTTCCTTCTCTGTTCCTTAAGCAAGTATATCGTGTAGAATCAACAAAGATTTGCTCTAGATGTCAAGAGAAGGCATAACCATCACTTAGTTTCTATCCTCGACACAGAGATCAGACCTTCTAGTTAAACCATAGTTTCCACTACACATAGGAAAACATCCAGCCTGCCTCATTAAGAGAACACTTGGATTTCCCAACACTGCTTAATTTCCCTGGGGATGGTGTTTCCTGAAGGAGGGAAATGCGCCTCTGAATTCCTTACTGCTTTGTAGATACTCTCAACAGGTGCCAAAGCAGCATCTCTTTACACAGTGGCAAAAACATCTTTCAGAAATATTTTTAAAATACCTTTCTCAGGACAGCACAGGGTATTTCTAACCTCTCCTAGTCTTCCTCCTCCAGGTCTGAGACTATGGATGTACTAGCTATGTTTTGTCAGTCTGTCCTAATCCTCTAATTATCTGTGATCATTAAAGCACCTGGTTAATGTTGACTGGAAGTAATGCCCATGGAGCCAAGAAAGCCCTTTCCTGTCCTCCAGAAAATTCTGCCTTATTTCCTCATTGAAAATCATAAAATGGATTTCAAGAATACCTTGCTACCAAGATAAGAGTGCTGTGACTCAGGCCAAAAGCTAACTCCTGGGATTCTTGACTACAGGCAGCAGACATCTCAAAAGCAGAAACTCAGCAGCACACCATATCACTCTGCCCTCCTTTGAGTTAGCCAGAAGGGTTCTGATAACTTACAGCAACTCTGGTACTCAGAGTGTCTTTGTTTGTAGTTTTAAAGTCATCACAATAATCTGAAAACTTATAGAAATGAAAACTCCTTCAAGAGATCATATACATCTCAGAAATCACCCAACTATACTCCAGTAGAACTGAATTTAAAGAGGTTTTTGAAAGCACAGATTATAGATAAAATTCAAAACATTACATTGTAAAGATTTTTTTCTCTTTTATTGCTACTTTGGGATAAGGAGCATAAATAAAAAGAGGAGAGAAAAAAAAAGAAAAGCACCAAATACAGCTTGTTTAATTAAAGGACAGGGGTAGACCAGCAGTGGATCTTGATTTCCAAACACAAATTGTATGACTCACATTGACTTAACATTTAAATTGTTGTAATAACATTTATTCTATAAGTAAATTCTAACTTTATGAAAAGGAAACACATAAGTAAATCCAAGAGTTGCTGGTGAGTAAAATCATAATCCATTCACAAGCAAACTTTTTTCCCCTCACAAGCAACCTTGGCTTCCCTAAGTTTGTACAAATCTCCTTGGCCCTCTGTGCAACAAAAGGATGCCCTGAGAATAGTCCAGAGTCAAGCTCGTGATTGGAGATGTAAGAATTCAGGAAGTGGATGTGACTCTGTGTCCAAATTATCAGTGCACTTGCCCATGTACTTCCACCATATTTCCAGAAGTTCACGGACTGAGATCTTTCTACAAAGCTCACCCTTGCATGTATGAAAGAACAGGTGGACTGAAAACTAGGATTATCTCAGTAATTAAGGAATCATAAAATTCTCTATAGGGTTCTTCACTCCATTTAGATTGAAATATCTAAAATACAACAGAGTATTTTGAGTTTTCCACTTCCCATTGAACCCATCAAAGAATTCTGCACAAAATAATTTAATGAATCAATTTTTTAAAAAAGGACTTAGGCAATTAGGAGGGAAGTGTGTATTTGAAAGATAGAAGAAAAGGAAGATAAGAAAAGGATCAATGGAGCCAGACAGGTAGAAAAAGAATCAGTCTCTATTCCATAGTTTTATCCAGTACAGTGACAAATGTGCACCACATGGGAAAAGTCTGATGGTTTGTGGTTCTTATACCCTGCAATTCCTCTTTCTTTAACCTGATAGTCTCCTGTTCTGTTCCAGCCATGGATAGCCCTATGGATCTGACTGCTACCAACATCACCCCCACAGAAGCCCTGCTTCAATGGAGAGCACCCTTGGGTGAAGTGGAGAACTATGTCATTATCCTCACACACTTTGCAAGTGAGTGTCTGCAGGTTGGGGTAGTGGGGACAAGAGCTACAAGCCAGTATGGAAGTGAAGAAGTGATTCGTTTTTCCCATCTGAAAGTCAAAACAGAAATTACCTTAGGTCAGGGAGATTATGTAGCCCTCAAGCCCTATAAAGACCTAAAGATATCCTCTGACTCCTGTAAACAACTGACAATGAGAGTCACACAATCTCAGTCTGAAAGGTTCAAGGAAGACGAACAACCAAGAACAAACACAAAATCAGAGCTAACGCCAAGGACAAAACTCAGAACTAAGCTAAGATTTTCACCAAAGGGCTACAGGCAAGAAAGAAGAATTTTCCAGATGTTTACAAAGCAAGAAAAATACTATAGTTTTAGGATCAAGCTTGAAGCAGATAATGTAACAGATGACCACAGATTTAGAACTTCTAAGCAATGTTTCTGTTGTAATGGTCTTTCCAACCCACACCCAGCCCAGGAGTTTGAATCAATGCTCAAATTTGAATGTCAATGCTGTTTTCATCACACCCTTTATTCACCTCACACTATTTGAAGCTGAAGAGAGCCACTCACAGCAAAACAGAAGCATACTCCAAATATCTAGGCTGAGGGAAATTATTTCTTGGCCAAAACTAAACATGTGATCACAGAATTTTTGTGGGTTATATTCAGGAATCTAGGGAACAAAGATACCAGAGAACAGAAGGCAGACAGACATCTTGACTTTCAGACATGGAAAAGAAAGCCAATTCTGCAAGCTGCAAAGAATAATTTATCATCAAAGTTTGCAAAAATAGAAAACTAACACAGGCTATCAAACAAAATGGAGAAAGGATTAGTCATTACTATGTAACAGCAGGTTCAGAAACCCTCCTTGTTGATTTTGGTTTGGTTTGGCTTTGCAGCTCTACCAGCACATTTGTATTTCAGACAGACATTAGAAAGCTGAATATCACTTAATCTTTAGTTAAGATGGAAAAGTACGTTGATAAAGCATGAGTTTGAGTTGACAGGATTGCATAATCCTCCTCAAAGAAGGGTACTACAGATACATCTCAACCCCTCTATGTTCTTGCACAGCCCTTATCAACTCCTACTGCCCCTCTGTGTGTGTCATGATTAAGTTTCTTAAATCAGCATGCCTTTTAAATCTTTTTAAGCCTTGAAAGTTTCTCTCAATTTCCCACATGTCATTTTCTCCACCAGGAAATCCTGTCCCAAAGGGTGGACCTGGGAAACCTGTCAGGTCTTAGTTGCAGCCCTATCTTTTCTAACAAAGTATCCTTGACTCCCCTCAGGCAGCCAGGCACACCTGCTCACAGTGACAAGGCACACAGCTCCCTCCTTTCCGTTCACATCCTTTCATTCAGCAAATGCTTTTGATGACCTCCCATGGGCCATGTACTCCCTAAGCCTAGAAAATTCAGAAGCAAAGTGTGAGTTCTGATCTTTATGGGGCTCACTTCTAGGGATAATGCAGAGAAGTAAACAGAGCTTGGGCGTGAAATATGCAAGACAGAGCATTGTGAGCAACGCTAAAGGACCACCATGATTAAGAATTGGGGTGATGAGGGCAAGGAAAAAGCAAGGTCTCAGAGAAAGTACAAATGGCAAAAGAAAAGGGTAAGAAATAGTATAACCTTTCTGTATTTGGAAAGAGATAAGCATTTGAGAACCTGCCATAGTTTACTACAGTAGAGCAGTGACAGATGGCAGAATATCACAAGGTGGGATAGGGACACGATGGTCATCAAGTACATTCTCTCAAAGACTTTTAGATTATTTGAATATCCTTATATGGCTTGTTTCATTTGCCTAGATCACAACAAACTTGAAATGTCAGCTCTGACCTAGTATGGAAATGTGCCTAATAAACTTTGTTAAATGCGGACTGATTCAAAAATATTCATTGGCATTGATCTTTGTATATTGATACAAAATTAAGGTTAACTCTTTTTAAGGTATTGGACCTAGGTAATGCTTAAAAATGAAATGTGAAGATTGGCCTTTTGTTAACAACTGTCATAAACTGTTTAGGATAATTAAGAAATGCAAACTAATAGTCATTCAAGCATGTCATTTTGTTAGGTGCTAGGGCAGTCTATCACAGTTATTTACTAAGTTAATCAGAAATCAAGTTGCTAAGAGACAAGCAACATTTGTTTATCCAAATATAAGGAGATATATAGGTGGTCTTCAAAAACCTCAAGAGATCTGCAGAATGTGGCATTCAAAGATGTTTTCTTAACTTAAGATTTTTTTGATATCGAGACATGTCAGCTCCTGACAGCACACCCTATTCTACTCCAAGTAGAAGATGAGCATCAAAGAATCTCCAATTGGAGATGATTGAATTAGTGGCAAGCCTATCTCTTGGCAAGAAAAATCCCTTGCTTCAACTGTAGACAGAATGCTGTCCAAATAGGACAAAACTTGAAAGAAGGTAAGTCGACAACCTAGCTCTGCCAAGACAGGGTAGGCAAGTCCTTCACAATTCCTGCTTTACAATCAATGTCTGTAAGAGAAACGGGGCCAAATGGCTGAAGATTGATGCTGTAATGTATGGAGAGAAATTGGGAACTGTCCAGGCAGCCACTTGTATGTCATTTCTTAGTTTTGGAAGCTGCTGGCCCTGCACTTCCTGTATAATCAGATATATTTATCCCTCACAGGTCTCTGATGTGGTTGAAGACTAGATAACTAGAGTCTCATAAATTTTGAGTTGTTTAGGAATTAAGAGGATGTTCTGGATCTAAAATAAAAAATAAATTTTGAGTTGTTTAGGAATTAAGAGGGTGTTCTGGATCTAAGAAGATGTTTTAAAAATTGTGATGCAAGTTAGGATGGAAGCTGAGTAGGATATAGAGCTTTAAACTCATGGAGATGGTTCCATAGTAGAATGTTAAAGTCAGGTGCCAAATACTGGACATTGGGAATGTATGCTAAGACCTATAACTCTCATAATTGTGGCCTAATTATTTCTGTTTTTTTTGTATTGTATTTGTTGTTATAAGAGAAAGAGCCATTTGTTAGACTGAAAGGGGGAGCTGTTGGGAGGAAAAAGATATACCTTAAACTTAAAAAAAGAAGGGAGTGGATGGGGTTGGGGTGTTGAGGGGGAAGAGGGTGGGAAGGTGGGACTGAAGGAGGAAGGGAGTAGGGAAGGGATTGTGACTGAGATGTAACTTGAAGAAATAAAAAACAAATTAAAAAAAGAAAAAATATTCTAATTGTCTAATGGGGGCTTGGCTCTGATCTAATGAACAGTTTTATTAACAGCTTGAATGAGTCCCAAAAAGACATGCTTACAAAATTTGTATATAAAACAAAACTGTGATTGATTGAATCTACTTTAAAAATATTTTAATAAACCAAAACTGTCGTCCAAAATTCAACCAAGGTAAAAGATGGCAAAATAAAGGCAAAACTCTGCCCATGGGTCAAAATAATCAACTACAGGAATGGTGACAAAGTCATTGATTACTAATAAATTCAGCATGCAATGGCAATGGTGCATTGCTGTCCTAAAGCCTGGAGTAATACAAATGACAGACAGAGAAGTGGACCCACCCTGTTTAAAGCATTGATCAGCGATACCAATTCCTTCCTATTCTCAATTCTCTCCCAAGTTTTGCTTTTCAGCAAAGACCCTGATAAACTTTCTGATCTGGAGAGAGGCAGTCAGGACTATGGAAACTTTACAACTGTCATATAAATGCAATGAGAGGCAGGGGGCTGAATTTTCTCAGTCTGCTGGAGGGAGTACTTGATGAACAAAGTGGACAGGAGGAAACAGCCAGATCAGCAAGGGCTATTCATATCCTCTGATTGCAGAGGCATGAGTAGAAGGTAGAAACACTATTCAGCTTCCATATTCAGAATACTTTTGCTGAAGAATTAAAAAAAAAAAGATAAAAGAAGATCCTATAGAGTAACAAGCTCTCCACCATCTGTGGTTTTTCTAGAATTCTGGGTACTGAATCCACATGGAATGCATTTAGATATGGTAGTTTTTTCCTTATCTCTATGCATCTGATTCCAGTTGCTGGAGAGACTATCCTGGTTGATGGAGTCAGTGAAGAATTCCAGCTTGTTGACCTGCTTCCCAGCACCCACTATACTGCCACCATGTATGCCACCAGTGGGCCTCTCATGAGTGGCACTATTACCACCAACTTCTCCACCCGTGAGTACAGACTCCTGCATGGCTGGCATTCCTGGAAGATTATGTGGGACCTAAACATGATGCTTCCTTGTAATGGAGGAGACAAGGAGCTATAGTTTTTGATGATCTGAGTGTGTTTTGGCTGAATGTGGTCCCTGTGTCGCTCTGCTAATGAGTACTTCTGTTTCTACATCCAGAATCTGTGTGACTCTAGCAGAACCAGACCAAAAAAAAAAAAAAAAAGTCTGATACTAAAACTGGATCTGGTACAAGAAATGCTGAGTGTTATTAGAGAGCGTGATATGGTAGTGGGAAGCTGCTGGGTGAAATCATGACCAGGGGAACATTAGAACAAGTTAAGATACAAGACTGTTTCAAATTCAAGCAGACATTGGTTAAATGGGTTCAGGGTCCTAAGCATAAAGAGTTATGTTGGAAGATGCCATGTCCAAGCTTAGAGTCCTGTTTTGGGGGAGATGGGGTGGTATCAAAGAAGATAACAGCACCCTCATGCTCTCATCCAAGTGAGAACTAGAGGCAGCGCATGAGCAGCCCTGTGAACAAGATTACCACGCCTGAAATCAAACAAGGAAGAGCAGAGAGATAGGGACACCCTAGCATTTTCTCTTCTTTGCAGTCCTGGACCCTCCTGCCAACCTGACGGCCAGTGAAGTCACGAGACAAAGTGCACTGATCTCCTGGCAGGCACCCAGAGCAGCAGTTGAAAACTATGTCTTGACATACAAGTCCACCGACGGAAGCCGCAAAGTAAGCATTAGCCGGAAGGGGACAAACCATTTCTTCCATGTGTTGCCATGTGGAATGACCCGTGGAAATTGCAGGGATGGAGAAGGAAGCAATTCACAGGCAACCAGTGAGGCTCCAGATCCTAGATGCACAGCCTGCTATTATGGAGAGAGCCCAGGTTTGCAAGCCAGGAAATGTCCAAGTTGTGGTTTTTGCTGCTGCTCTCTACCCACATTGAGGAAAAGCACAAACCCTCTCTCAGTGTTAGCGTTCTCTCCAGAGAGTCCACTGCAGCATCACTGAGTGTGGTGGTGTTTCTTGGCATTTGGTGCAAAACATGACCAAGTCCTAATCCTGTGCTATCAGAATGATTTCTTGCTCACAGGGCCAAGCAAACACGAGCCAGATAATAAACCTGAGAGGCTTTTATGCCCCAATAAGCATTATAAAAGCAGCATCTATATAGCCCACGGTAAGGAGATGATAAATTGTGGTTTTACATCATCAGTCTAAGCAGTCCTCTAGCGTTCTAGTTAGCAAATCTCCGCAGCCCTGCTGTGGGATCCTTTCTAAAGTGAAAGTCATATATAGGAGTCAAATCTAGAGGACAAATGTAGGCAGGTAAAGTGGGTCTGTTTGATGGCAGTAGGAAGGCCTACTTCCTCAGCTTCTTCTATTCTACGGCAAGCCCAGTGCAGTCTGAAGGGACTGGTTCACTAATCCTGGTACCTAGATTTATCCCATATGCATTTGTGAGACAGGAGCTGGTCTAAGCCTCACGTGGGAGCTGCCCTCCCTGCCTCTTGGCCGTTTCCTCCTTACTGTGGATAGAGAGGACAGCATTGCTGACCCAGCTTCCCTACTGCCCCATATTGCAAGTTGGCTGCTCCTCTAGCCGCCTCCTTTATTCCAACTCTCTGCAGGAGCTGATTGTGGATGCTGAGGACACTTGGATCCGACTGGAGGGGCTGTCAGAGAGCACAGACTACACAGTGCTCCTGCAGGCAGCTCAGGAAGCCACACGGAGCAGTCTCACCTCCACTGTCTTCACCACAGGTGAGGGAATTGGAGTCACCTTGATGCCTTCTCCCTACACGACATCTGTCTCCTCAGCACCTCTGCTGAGCCTTGGCTGGAGGGAGCCTATAAAAACTTCAACTTCCTCTCTCTTCCTTTCTCTTTCCCAAGGCCCTGCCAGGAGATCCCCCTCACAGAGGTTCTCATGGAAGCGTTAACCCAAATCTATGGTCCATGTGGACCAACTAAGTGTACCAAGTAGAGACATCAGGTTGCTTCTTGTTCCAAGTTCCTTCGTGGTTTTCTAGAAAAACATTCCTCCTTCTCTCTCTCCTCCTGATCCTGTCCTCACCAACACTTCTAGAAAACATAGCAGAAGAAACCTTCAGTACTGAACCCTCATAAACCCTCACAAAGTATTTTTGTATATCCAGCATCTCACTCAATCTTTAAATCTACTGATATGTCATTTTAACAGGCAGGAATAGAAGCTAGCAGATAGCTCGGTGGCAGAACATTTGCTTAGGTGTGTGAGGTCCCAAGTTCAATCCCCAGCATCACATGCACACGCGCGCACACACACACACTCGCACAAACACACACATACACGTACAGGAAATGTGAGGAATGTGGCTTAATAGAATACCTTTAAAAAAAGAAGGTTTTGGGAAATCAATTAATGTCTGTCAGAGATACTGGGCCAAAAGGCTGAAGACAGATGCTCCGATGTTATAGAGAGAAACTGGGGACTGTCCAGGCAGCCAGTTGTCTGTCATTTCTTGGTTTTGAAAGCTGTTTGGTCTGCACTTCCTGTTTATTAAGATATATTTATCCTTCTCAGGTCTCTGATGTGATTGAAGACTTGATAGTCATAGTCTTACAGTTAAGTTTTAAGTTGTTTAGGAAATAAAAGGATGATCTAGGTCTAAGAAGATGTTTTTAAGTTGGTAATGCAAGTTAAGATAGAAACTGAGTTAGTTACAGAACTTTAAACTCATCGAGATAGACAGATAATAGAATATTATTATTAGTTGCTAAATACATATGGACTGGACATTGGGTACATATATTATACCATATAATTTTCATAATTGTTCTTATTGTTTTGCATTGTATTTATTGTTATAAGAAAAAGAGCCTTTCATTGGATTAAAAGAGGGAGATGTTAGGGGGAAAAGATACACCTTAAATTAAAAAAAAAACCTTAAAATGGCTTTTTGGCAACCAATGTCCTAATTACATTAAATGCATTTCTTAACAGTATTTAATTTTATTCTCACAGTAGCCTCTGTCCTATAAGCTATTACCTCTATTTTTTTTTCTTTTTAGGCAAGGAAAGTAGAGTACAATAGAGATGAGATAACTCACCCAAGATCCTGTACCTTTTAAGTTGGAAAGCTACGATTTGACCCCAGATAATCTAGCCTCAGAATATGACTAGCCCCTCCTTTACCTCCATGGCATCTCTCTATAGTTTGTGATGTGTAATTGCTCACTTAGTCCAAACTTTGACTTTCGCACCTTAGGGATGAGGGTGCATCCATCAATGGGGCTAGTATGAGCACATCCCTTACCCCTAAACATAGGTTACCTGCATCTTCAGAGTACTAGGTTGGCTGGGTCCTCCTCCATGCCCCAGAGCCTGCCATCTCAAAAGAAGGCACAGAAAGCCCCACCCCCATACCCTTCTCTCAATATACTCATTCTAGATGGCAAAGCAGAGAGTTGATCAAATACTTCAAAGTAACTGTTGGGTAGTGAAATAATGAATGAGTTCCTTTTTTGTTTTGTTTGTTTGTTTGTCTGTTTATACTTCTCAATACTTTTAAAGTGTTTTTGATGAATTCATTAGTCAAGAGCAAATATTTTAATGGGAAAATAAAATAAACTGTGGTCTCACAACCAAGACATGAATCCAAGTGTAACTTAGAGAACACTTGATGTCTCTTCTGAGATTGAAGTTTATTTTGCTGTTGCAAAGATACTTTATTAAGCGCTAAGGTGTTACTTCTTGTTCAGACTCAGCCCTGCACATTTGTAGAGTAATTAAAGGGCCCTTTATGAAGCCACCACATAAGGAGTAGTTTTCTGCTGAATTAAGAACTTTTCACCATAAAAAGAACACAGCTAACAGATGCACAGAGCTCCTGCTTTGCATTTTTATTGGGTTAAAGGAATCATTTTGTCACCAAAATGCTCAGTGTTGTATGAGCATATCATTCCCACCCTGCTAATGTCACAGCTGGCAGTTGTGAGTGGGCAGTGTGTCAAACATCTGAAGTTTCTGTGGTATCTACAGCTGCAGACTCTTTCCAGGTCCCTCTGGACAGAGAAGTACAGGGATTTCTGGGACTACCACTGCCTTGTCTTAGATGTAATAGTTTGGTAGTTTGGAATGTGGAACTCCAGATCTAGCCAGGGCCTTAGGAGGTTAAATCAGACAATAACTAACAACTTACATGGAGAGGAGGCTGGCTAGTGGCTTGGTCTGATGGGCAGTGTAGGTGACTGTTGGTGTCAATTTAGGTTGGTTTATTGTTCTTTCATGACTCTAGTTGACACTGGGCTCCTTAAACACAGCCAGGGTCAACTAAGAAGAGAGAGAGAGAGAGAAGGAAAACTGAAGAGCTCAACATCTATGCAACGAATATAGCTACCAACACAGCTACTCACTCCATGTAGAGTTTAGGGTACCAGCAAGGGACTCACCACTATTCCCTGATAGGTAGCAAAGGAGTCCATGTTTGGGAATTGTTGCAGTTTTAACAGAAAGCTGAAATTTAAGTCACTGATGCATCTCAAACCCTGCTGGCTTTGTTTTGGAGATTTATCAGAAACCACTGAGACAACTAGATGCTGAGTGAAAATTTCTTGGGCAAGAAATAATGCATGTTCAAAGTTCCATGTACAAAGGCTGGTATATACAGACAAGATAGATGAACTGACGAGTAAAATTTCAGCCTCAGTGCAGAAGTGGAGGTCTCTCAATAAAACAAAATTGAAGAAGAGAAAGAAGAGTCTTAATGCCCTATGCAGGGATGTTACTAAAAGGTACAGCTTGTAGGGTATGAAAGCCAAAGTCCCTCTCTAATTTCAAGTTCCATCTACCATTGCAGTACAAATCTTCCTGGGTCCATTCCACTGGGCTGCACTGTCATTGTTCAGTTAATAATTTCTTACTTCCTGCCCCAGTCCCTGCCCAGTCCCTGCCCCCTATCTTTTCTGCCTCTGCCAAGATAAAATTTTATCAAAGAAGAGAATACAAGGGCATTTGCTTTCTAAAAGTGAGGTTGGGGATGTTACCAAAAAGGAAAAGCAGCCAAAGTGAAAAATAGAATATCTTCACCAGACCCAAGATTGAAAGACTACCTGTCTGGACCCCACAGACAAGAATTAATCCTGCTGAGGAAGTCTGGGGAACACTGAAAGTTATATGACTATACACCAAGGCTAAAAGAGTTATGGCTAATTTCATTTTGCCACTAGTAGTCTTTTCAACTTAATTGACAGTATCTGCATTTTCCACTTACAAGCATCTTATTCCAAGGATCTACTGATCGTGTGTGAGTTTTCTGTGCCTTTTCTGATGGACAACAGAGTTTAAAATTTGGCTTCAAAGTGGCCTCCGGACTGAAAAAAAACCCACCCTGCCCTGGGATGACCAAGATAAAAGATTCACTCAAGCAGATGTTTATCTAATTGTCTGGTAAAGAGCTGAGATGTCAATAATTAATAATAATATTTTATTCTATTTATTGAAAATATTTTCTCATATACTATATCCTGATTATGGTTTTCTCTTCCTCTGCTCTTCCTAGTTCCTCCCCATCATCATTATTATAGAACACAGCAGGCCTCAAAACCTCCTTCGATCAAGTTCCTTTCCTTATGTCCATACTACACAACATCATCCCATTCCAATCTTTCCATCATGTTAACAGCTTCCTGTCCTCTTGTCTCTAGTGTATGCACAAGACTCCAGGGGGAATTATATACAAGTAGTATGGGAGAGAAAAAAATATGGATACATTATTTATAATTTGCTGTCTCCCGAAATTTCATCCAAGGTCTACTTGTCTTTTAGAGACATGAATTTAAATGAGGAAACAAATATTCCCCACAGAGCCACAGGGACTTGGTAAAATGATCTTTGGAGAGGCAGGTTTCATTGTCTTTTCTAATACTATACTTTTATAGTATCAGAAGAGACAATGCTAAATTTCTTCCTCAGAGACGGTGAACACTATAAAAGGGTTGTCTTGACCTTGAGGTTAAGTGAAGAGGTGGCTGGAGATGTGTAATGCGAAGGGGTCACTGTTTTGTTTATTTTGTATTTTTAATTCTTTTTTTTTTTTTTAGTGCCTTTGCCCCTGCTACCTCCCTTCCAGGTCACACTGTTCTGTGATGCTTTCTGGGAAAACACTAGGGTCTCCTCTGACAGAATACTCCGTTTTTAGGTTGTAAAAACGAATGAAAATTGGCAAATTCTAGACTCCTTAGCAATGAGTAGTGGATTCTAGAAAAGTGCATGGTTACCAGGATTCCTGTTGGAAAGGGAAGCCTGGTGATCTGCACACATGCATCACATGTTCCTTCATCTAAGCAGGAGCTGGGGGGATTTCCTGCTGCTCTACCACTTAGAAACAGTCTGACGTTGCCAGGGGAGAGAGATAGGGAGATACACACACACACACACACACACACACACACACACACACACACACCCTCTCTCACAGAGGGAGTTCTGCCTTCCTGGCCATGGAGAAGGAAGTAGGACACTAATCATACCATGTGAACATACCATTCCAAGCATGTACAAATGAACAGCTAAATGTCAGATCAAAGGTTTAGATTAACCAAACTGTCCAGTTTATTGTGTGTTATCAATATCAACCTCCAATAAGGTCCCTCTCTGTATTCACTCACTTAATTCCTTTTGTCCCAGGCCTTTTTCTGTCTTTCATAGACAACCATTCTAACATGTCAAATGGGAGGCTCTTGTTCCTGCCTTTGAAAAACACATTCTTACAGAACTGTTTTGATTATGAATAATTTAAATGTGTATAAGGTGTTTTAGATTATTATATAACTCATTACAAATTTTTATGTTTGGGCACTTTTAGATCCATCTGTCTTTTACTTCTAATTATTGTAAAATATTACTAGGTGTGTGCCCATCACATTTGCCTCTCCACTCTCTCAAAGACCGATGTTGGACTGTCTCCAACCTTTCCCAATCCCAAATAGTCGGCATTACGTATCCTCAATGTATTAATCTATGGGCCAGTGAGGCAGGCAAAGGTTGTATACCCAGAAGAGGAGCTGATAGGTACTAGGTATGTACTTATATAGTTTAAGTACTTATAGGCTGAACATACAGGAATGCCCTGTTTTCTTGGAGTACACATCATTCCTAATGACTTGACACAGTCCAGCCTGGTCCAGCCTTATAATTTTTGGCAGTCTGATAAGTATAATTGATGTCTTATTATTTTTGATGAATCCTTTCAAGTAACAGTAAATTTGAATTTAAACATCTCTCCCCCTTTTGTAGGACTTTTGAGTTTTCATTTGTTGTAAATTACCTCTTCATGTCCATTTGCTCCTTTTCCTATCAGAGTTTGTGAGAGTATTATCCAGCATTTCTGCAGCCTCTAACATCTTTAATGAGAAGGCTTTTCTTACCAATAGACCCAAAGCTATTCCTCTGTTCACTTTGTGATTTATTATCATACTTTGTCTATTTCATATGTGGCATTCAGTTAGGATATCATTTCATTTTTCTTTATACAGTGAACCAGTTTTACCAGCATCATGCACTAAGTATGCCATCTGTTCATTGATTTGTGACGCTTTCCTGTATATGAAGTTCTCATATGCACAAAATCTGTCTCCGAACTCTGAATTATTTTATCTATTTTATTCCATGCTCTATTCATCTGAGGTTTTCTTTTCTCAAAGCCTACATGTGTGTTTATATCTAGAGTTAATTTTAATAGATTTACACATGGTAAGACAAGTTTCCTTGGCTCCCATTTTCAAAGTTCACTTAGTTATTTGATGGTATATTATTTTCCATAGGTGTCATGCCATCTGAATTACCCCATTTAGGTTTGAAGTCTTCCAAACGAAACTTAGATTAGAGTTTCAATGTACTTATAAGTTAATTTGAGAAGAACTGACATCTTTATGATAGTAAGTTGCCCCTTCTAAAATGTATAGACTGTATCTTCATCTATTTAAATAATCCTTACGTTTCTCACAATGTTAAAATATTCCCCACAGTGTTCTTGTGTTCTTGGTTGATTTCTGGAAGTTTTATTATTTTTATTGCTCTGTGACTTGTATCTAATTAAAAAAATATTTTCTAGTTGATTATTGCTGATGCAGAAAAATACTATTGATTTTATATATTGATCCAGGATCTAGCAATCCTGCTGACTTTCTTACTAATTGTAATTATCTACTGTTTCTATTAATATTTTAGGTAAATATGGAGCTAGGGAGATAGTAAAAGCAAAGCACTGTTTTCTGTGCGCCTATGAGGGCCTGAGTTCCAGTCCCGAGCACCCAAGCCTTTGGTGCGGGGTGGGGGATGGCAAGCCAAGCCTGTATCCCACCACTAGGGAAACAAAGAAGGATAATCAGGGCTTTGCTCACTCAGTTATTCTAGCTGAATAAAGGAGTTCCGGGTTCCATGAAAGACCCTGCCGCAAAAAGCAATGTGGAGAGTAGCAGAGTTAGACACCTGACACTGACCTCTGGTCTCCACATACCCAAGCATAAGCAAGAATCCACACACTCCAATATTTTAGGTATTTTGTGTCATTTATGAATAACAGTTTCAATTCTGTACTCCACATTAACTGAAAGCCCCAAAGCTATCCATGATGGCGAGGTCAGCTAACCCTGACTTTTTACAGGCTTGAAGAGAACACAATTAAAAACTTCAGATGCATAATCCTCAATAACTCCTCACTCACAGAACCTCTTTAGCACTGCCATTGTTTTCCAAAATGAAGAAAATATGTTATTTGCTAGCCATAAATAAACAAAAATAGTACTTGCTTAGATGTATGGTACGAGATACACATTAAATTATAGAATTTTCTTCTATTTCAAGTTAGGAGTTTTTGCAATGAATTTTATCAAGTGGTAGTTTAACAAGTTGTGGTTTTTATACTTCTGCTTACTGATGGCATGATCTGCATTGGTGGCTTTAAAAATATGGGTATTTACTATCATTGAAAAAATTTCACTTGAATATAAGCTTTTAATACATTCAGATTTAGTTTGCTGTATTTAGACATTTTACATCTGTAATTATAAAGAAAATCAGCCTATCCATCTTTCTTGCTTATATTTCCATGTTTTACTGACTTCATAAACAAACAAACAAAAAACCAAAAAAACACCCTGGCCACCATTCAGTATTACTACTGCTTTTTATTTATTTATTTTTTTCTGAGACAGGATCTCACTATCTAACCTGACTCTCTTGGGAATCACTATGTAGCACTGGCTGACCTTAAACTCACAGAAATCTACCTGACTCTGCCTCCCAAATGTTGGGACTAAAGGCATGTACCACCATGCCTGGCTTCTATTGTCTTTTCATGTATAGTATTGCCTTCAAGAAGTTTGGCATCAGTTAGATTTTGTTCTGTAGGTGACTAATTTTTTTCTCTCTGGAAATTTTGACTATTTTTTTCTTTGTGTGTGGGGATGGGCATGTGTGGTCATGTCATTTTTTTTTTCTTTTCAGGACTTCTTCTATTAACTAGATGGTAGAATGTGTGTGTTGTACTCCAAGTCTCTTGGTTTTCTTCCTCTTTATTCTTCCCTCTTACCTTCTTAAAGATGGCCTATGTCAGATACTCTAATTCATTATTCATATTTTAACTGTATCTAAATATGTATATATATACATATATGTATATGTATATATAATGCATATATATGTATATATATATATATATGCATGTAGAGGCCAGACATCAACATCAGGTATCTTCATTGATTACTCTTCCACCTTATTTTTTTGAGACAGGGTCTCTCACTAAAGAGCTTGCCAATTTGGCTGGAAACACTGGCCAGTGAGCTCCCAGGACCTGCCTGGCACTGCCTCTGCAGTGCCCAGATCAGAGACCTAGGAAAACACGGTTGCTAGTTCCTTGTGCTTGTGTGGCAAGCACTTTACCCACTGAGCCAGCTCCCCAGTCCCATATTTTTATTTCTCTTTGACAGTCTCACTGTTCATTCTATCTTCTAAGAGTTCATTTATCTTTTTCTCTCCACTTTGACATTCAATGAGGCTTTTAAAAAATATTTATTTATTACTTCAGGTTACATCTTCATCACAATGTCCTCTTTCCACCCCTCCCAGTCTTGCCCTCCCACCTTCTACACCCTATCCCTTCCATCCCACTCTTCTGGAGTGGAGTGTCCCAAATCGACAGGATTGTATCGGTTCTTACACATTTGTCTTTATTATTCATTTAAGCATTTCCTCCTATTTGTTTTTTTTTTTTTTTCTTTTCAGGACTTCTATTGACTAGATGGTAGAATGTGTGTGTTGTACTCCAAGTCTCTTGGTTTTCTTCCTCTTTATTCTTCCCTCTTATCTTCTTAAAGATGGCCTATGTCAGATACTCTAATTCATTATTCATATTTAACTGTATCTGAATCCTTTACTTTTTTATCTATTGTATTGTTACTTTAAACCCTATTATCCAAGTTTAATATTTCTGCTGGGTTTTAATTTTTATTTTTCTCATGGTTGTTCCTTACCTCTTTAAATCAAGCAGGCATATCTAATTAAGATGCTATTCTAATAAATCATACTAGATAATCAATGACATATCAATTGTGATCTTTGTTTCAGAGTAGTTTTGTTCCTTAGCGTAGGGATACGCCATCCTTTAAGCCCATTCTCCCTTAGGATTATCAGACCCTCTTTCTATAATAAGTTAGAGTGTATCCATGTTGTCAGCAAAGATCAAATGCAAATGAAACTGGCCAGGCAATGAGTTCTGTGTGCCAATGTAGAAAAGAAAGAATAGATTTAAAGACTATCATCCAACCCATGCTATTCTTTTTAGTACTGTTTTATCTAGTTTAGTACTTGTTTATTTCAATAAGTATAATTCTGGCCTTCCTGAACATAATGAGAGATTTATTTGATTTTGCCTCTTCTCTTTCCTGAAAGAGATTGTATAAAACTGATGAGAGTCCATCTTCCAATTCTCAATCTGTTCTCATTGGTGAAGCCACCTGAGCCTAGAGAGTTTTTTTAATTTGGTATTTTTACTTACAAAATAAGCTTTGAAAAATAGTTATTATGCTCTGTATATTATGTAATTTCACCATGGGGGACCTCTAGGAAATGGTGGTGTTCAAAGAATGGTCCCGTTCACCTAAGTTGGTGTACATAGAGTTGTTGCACTACTAAACAGGACAGAGGTATGTGACCACCCTTTTGGGAAGTAGTGAGTCTTGTTGGACAGTACCATTTACTGTAGTTTATAAGACATTGGTTCTCCACCTGTGGGTCACTACCCCTTTGAGGGTCAACCAACCCTTTCACAGGGGTCACATATGAGATATTTTGCATATCATATGTTTACATTATGATTCATAACTGTAACATAATCACAGTTATGAAGTAGCAACAAAAATAGTTTTATGCTTGGGGGGTCACCACAACATGAGGAACTGTATTAAAGGTTGCAACAGTAGGAAGGTTGAGAATCACTGCTGTAAGATGATCTTATAGATGCTACAGAAAGATCTTACATATCACTAGTCACAGAACTTGATTTGGCCTATTTTAAATTGTGTCATTGCAAATGTTTTCAGAAAATCTAATTTTGTGTCCTCTTTTATTATCCCAGAGGATGGCTGTTAGCACTCTCATGGCACTGAACATCTAATAAATACTGATGGGGCGCCTACTGTGTGTGTCAGACTCTGTTGTAAATGCTAAACACAAAGAGGCCAAAAACAAGTCAGATGCCTATCCCTGTGACTTTTAATAATAAAAGGAGATTTATTATATTGGCTTAGATGACATAGCCTGGATAGTTCAACAACGGCTGTCTCATACTGCAGAGGTTGAGACCATATGAAATATTTTACTCCAGCTGTGGAGGCATCAGAAAAGCATATGCCCATCTCCAAAAAGAAATTTGTTCATTTCAAGGAATGCTATGTCTGCAAAGGTAGAGTAGGACATCTTCAGTAGAAGGCCCTTCTTACACAACATGATTCAGTCACTGTCATCACATTTGTCCAGCCCAGTGCTTCTTTTGTCTGTCCACTAAATCTTCAGTTTTCTAAATGGTCTGTGCTTTTCCATGTGCCTGGAATACCCTTCTGTACCAGTTTGTGGCTAATCTCTGTTAGTTCCTAAAGAAAGTTTCCTGATTAGCACTTGTCAAACCACCCCATTGCAGAAGCCCACTTCCCAGCTCCTCTTCACTGGCCCCAGCTTCACTGCATATCCACTTTGAGGCCTTTCTATCCTCCCATGCTTGTCTCTGTCTCAGAACACTGAGAACTTGAGATCTCATTTGTTTGTTTCTCCCACAAGACCATGATCCAAATGAAAGATGTCTTTTCACATTCTGTGCATTCCCATCTCTTAGCCCAATATTTAGAAATCAAGAGATTATTTTCCTATATGTTTGTTAAGTGAATGACAAGACAACAACCTGGTAAATTTGAAGGTTCTCTGATAAAGTTGAAGTGATAGACTAAGCTCAAATGGGCTTACCGACAAGTAGACACTGTCCACAGACTCGGGCTGCACCCCAAAGTCTTATCAGTTACTTTGCAAATATGGGTCATTAATTTTAACACAGTGGATGATTCTGTGGAAAAACAAACTTTGTTCTGCATTTCCTGAGAAACCTGCTGTGGCTGTTCTCTGAGGAACATGCCGATGTCACAGATTTAGTTCTGATGCTTAAGTCCATCCGAGTGGACTGCAAGTGGAAGCTCTCTAAAGCTATTATGCTGAGTCCATCAGAGTGAACAGCAGGCGAGGCTCCCCAGTGCTATGATGCTGAGTCCATCAGCATAGACAGTAGGTGGAGGCTCTCTGGAACTATCAAATCTGATCATTTTAAAGACTGCGCCCAAGGACACAGAACAAGTGAGGGCTGAGAAGGGACAAGGAAGCCTCTTTCACTCCCCACTGGCACACAGCCATCTGATTGCCCTGTGTGTCATGAAATAGCTACTCTCCACTCAGCATTCAGCCTCTGATGCCCAGCACAAACCAATTTTGGAACAATTCTTCCAGTGAATGCCCTGCCCTGGGCCTGTGGATCTCACAATTACATCTAGAAATACTTAACCATGAGACACTTCAGTGGACTGATCACTTGGCTTTGCTTTCCTTCTAACTTGGTAACAACCACAGCCTGTGCTTTTAAGAAAAATGCTACCTTATGCAGCCAGGCTTAACTTACTGCACCAAAAGGAAGAAGATTCTCCTAGGTATGCACTTGATGAGTGGTCTGAAAAATTATTAGGATGATGAGTTTCAAGGTTAAAGGTTGATCTCTGACTACATTTAATGGCATGGCATCCAGAGAGCTAAGGATCCCCATGATGGGCCCTGATGATCCTCTAAAACATAGGAAGTCTAGGAAGTCCAGCTTAGGTACAACAGGTCAATTAGAACATGGGAGAGTTTTTATGATTGTTAGCTGAGCTAAAATCAAGTACCTCCCAAGCAGCAGGGTGGAATGATAAAGGCTGGAACAGAAAGCTTAACTCAAGGCCAAATATCCCCTTCCCTCTCCATCCCACCCAATCTGAAAATTGGAGTGCTCCAGACACACTTACTGGGGAAGAAAGAACATGAGAAGGAAAGGGAGAGAGAAAAGGAGACAGGGAGGTTGGGGGCGGGGAGAAAAATTAATTCTGTTATCCACCCAGTCATATGGATCTAAGCAGGAAGAGCCGGCCAAGTGGCCTCCAAGGCACCATCTCATTTACCATTTCCACTGCTTGGCTTCTGAGAAGAGAAAAATGTAAACTATCTGAAGCGCTTTGGTAAGATACTGGCTCCTGAGCCTGTCTCCCTGCTTGACATTGTGATGTGGTACATCTGGGATGGAACATAGGAATCTGAACACTAATGAACTACATGACTTGAGGACTGTCAGAAAGCCTCCACTCTTTCTCATCAGACTAGAGAGACTAGTGAGTCTGAGACAAACTTGGGATGCTTTGAAGGCTGGAGCAGGATGGAGAGACGCTTCCTGTCCCATCTTCTCCAAGTTCCCAGGGGAAAAAAATCCCAGGTTGCTGCTTCTGATGGTCTGTAAAATCAAAATGTTTCTTGATTGCCTTTCCACTAATGCCATAGACTAAATTACAGTAAATCGAATCTATTAACAGCCAGATGGCCTTGTAATTTGTCAAGGGTAAGGCAAGTGCACCTAGCAACCATGCATCAACCTCCCACACACTTGGGCAGTACCTCCACCTGCCAGTTTACTATGGGAGCTCAAAAAGTGAGACATATGGTCCTCCCTCTCCTAAGCATCATCTGAGACCTTTATCCCATCCATCTTTGACACTCCTTAGACACTTATTCCTTCAGTTGATCTTATTCTTCCAACTTTAAAAACTAGTGAATGCCTCTTTTATGACAGCTTCTTAGATACTTAAAGTTCCCCTGCACCAGAGCAAACCATCTCAGTTTATTACACGTGTTTACATCAGGTCTGACTTTAGAATAACTAAGAATGTATCTGAACCATCTTAAAGCATCTATAATATAAATTTTAGTTATTTATCAATGAAGGCGAAGGACTTTATGTAAGACTGCTTACTTCTCTATTCTCAAGTTGGGTTTGGTCTTATCTGTATATTTGAATGAGGTTACTGTGCTGAGTTTGGGTGAGAGAATTTTGCTGAGGACCCATGGAGTACTGAGAGATGTAGAGTTCTGTCTCCCTAAGAAGCTGAGCTGGTTTAATGAAGATCTCTTTCTTTGGGAGAAATAATGCATAGTGAAGCAGTAAGCTGGAGACCAAGAACTGTATGTGCTGATCTAAAAGGAGAACCACAGGCATTGAGAGGCAAGGGGAAGGCTAGCAGGCATGCTAGTTGCTCCAGAGACCAGGGTCAAGAATAGTCTAGATGACTGGAAACAAGGCCAGTGTTCCCAAAGCGACGTAAGAGAGGGGACATAAGCCACTCACACCTGTGCCCTGAAATGAAACTAACCTCCAGGGATGGGTGAGATATGAGCTTTCAGGTGGTCTAGGACAATGTGAGAATAAAATTCAATAGCTTTTCTGAAGCTACTACAAAAATCAGGTTTGAAGGGAAAACATTTAATTTGAACATAGTGCTCTCTGGTATAACTTTATCACCTGGAATATCATATGCTTACATGTTAAATACAAAATCAGTTACTATGTGGATAGATAAAGACCCTCAACAAACTAGAGCACAGGTTATATTTTTTAAGGTCTGTTTTTTTTTTTAGGATTTATTTCATGTTTTTATTTGTGTTTGTGTTCATGTGCACACAAAGACAAGAAGAGGGTGTCAAATCCCCTGGAACTAGAATTACTGGTGGTAGTGAGCCATCTGATGAGGGTGCTGGGAACCAAACCTGGGTCCTCTGAAAGAGCAGTAAATGTTCTTATGGATTGATTCATCTGTCCATTCATGGTCATATTTCTTCTTTTTACTGTACACTTCACTGGGCTCTGAAAACTTGAATTCAAGCCACCTAAATAAGCCAGTCACATAACCTTCATCAGCAGTTTCCTTCTCTGTTAAAACTAAGTCTTAGAGGCTGGAGAGATGGCTCAGGGGTTAAGAGCACTGACTGTTCTTCCAAAGGACCCAGGTTCAAATCCCAGCACCCACATGGCAGTTCACAGCTGTTGATAACCACTGGGCTTGGTGGTGCATGCCTTTAATCTCAGCACTCGGGAAGCCCGTCTGATCTACAAAGTGAGTCCAGGACAGCCAGGGATACACAGAGAAACCCTGTCTCAAAAAACAAAAACAGAAAAACAAAAAACTAAGTCTTAGATATATACTGACCTACCTTCCTCTAAAGTTTCTCACAAGAATTAAATAGAAACACAAATATACCTTGTAAAGTATGGGTTTTATAGAAACATATCACAAATCCTTGGTGTGACTCTGCTTGAAGTGACTTGTTCCACCAAACCACTTTGGCAGATCTGTGGCAACAATCTGAAATACAGTCCTTAGAGTTAATACATCTCTGGGTCCTGGGGCAGGGTGGGAGTGGGGGATTTATATGAAGACCACAAAACTGCAGCACAGAATGCTTTAAAGATAACCCGTGATGGGGACTCTTAAGAAAGTTCATGTGTCATCTTCCTCGTGTGACATGCTATGTCTAAATGGTTCACTGTCGTGCCTTTCCAAATGGCTGGATGTCACATCTGTGATATATGAGTAATACCACCAGGAGGCACCTTGGTAGCTAACACCTGCAGCGTTGCCTCCTCCTCCCTCCATGTCTACCTCAGTTCTACACAGAAACACAGTACTGTATCATTTGACCATGTTCTTCATTGACCCAGGAGCCCACATTTACAGAGCGTGCCAACCACCATGCCTCAGATGGCAGGCTGTGCCTTTAACTTGCCCTCTTAGCAAAGTCCCTCTGGTAGACTGCTCTCAGCTTGCCTGATAAGCACAAAACTTATCTCATAGCAAAGCGCCTCAGGATTTAAGCTTCTCTTACAGCTAATTAGGTATTGTCTTACACATTGGGCTGTTCCTCCTGAAAGATGAGCTGCAATTTACTTCCCCTGCCCTCTCCTTGAGTTAAAACTGAACTGTAAAACATGGCCATTTGATTGTTTAGTACAATCAAGAGATTGCTTTGTACAGGGGATAGACATTCATCTCTGTGCTAATGCTGAGCTTATTTTTGGCATTCCTTAATGGCTGCCATGCGGATGACGAAGGCTTTGTTCAGATGCCTTCCTACTTTTGAAAAGTCTCTACAGTGGTTCATTGGCCCATCTCTATAAACAATCATCAGTGGCATTAACTCACCTTCGTGCTGCAAGGGGGAAGTCCTTATTACCCTGTTTTATTGAAGAGAAAGTGGATGTTCAAGGTATTTAGCTTATAGTCAAGCAAACTGGTAACCAGAGAATCCAAACCTTTGGTCCTCAGAGCCTGAGTCCAATATGAGCTCAGGTTTTACACACACACACACACACACACAATGTCTGAATTCACTGAGAACTTCTTACAACTCATGATGAAGTACCAACCATGGAACACTTTACAACCTCCTCTGACCTAAAGATTCTTGTGCATAGTGCAAAAACAGAACCATTTCTAAAAATTGCTTTGGAGCTGATGACTTGGCCAGCAGGTAAAGGGTATTTCCTGCCGAAGCTTAGCAATCTGTGTTCTATCCCCAGGACTCAATGGTGGAAAGAAAGAACTGGCTCCCTCAGGTTGTCCTCTGACTCCAAATAGATGCTGCAGCCTGAATGCAGGCATATGGTGTGCACATGCCCATAATAAATAAATATAAATTTTTCTATTGCTTTTCTTCTGTAGGGGGCCGAGTGTTCTCTCATCCTCAAGACTGTGCCCAGCATTTGATGAATGGAGATACTCTGAGTGGAGTTTATACCATCTTCCTCAATGGGGAGCTAGGCCACAAGTTGCAAGTATACTGTGACATGTCCACTGATGGGGGCGGCTGGATTGTAAGTACATGCTGTAGGCACATGTCTTCAGGCTTCTAGTCTGCCTGGAGAGGATTACAATGTCACCATCCTCTGAGCTGTCCTTTTATCTACCCCCTGCATTTGGATCTTTGTCTCTTCACTGCCTTTGAGGCCCTCATTCAGCAGCCCACTCACAAGCAGAGAAAGGAATGACCATATTTTTTTTTGGTTGTTGTTTCACTCTGTTGCTATGATAAACACCATGAGCAAAAGCAACACAGAGGAGAAATGTGGTTTTTTGGCTTTTACTTTCAGGTCATAGTGCATCACTGAAAGATGCCAGAGCTGGAACTCAAACAGAAACTGAAGCAGAAAGCATTCTACCTACTGGCTCACTCACTGGCTTTTGCTAAGTTACCTTTCTTATACAGCCCAGGCCCACCTACCTTGGGATGGTGCTATACTCGGTGAGCTAGGCCCTCCCACTTCAGTCAATACATGTCTTCATAGACATGGCCACAGACCAATCTAGTGGAGCAAATTCTGCAACTGCAGTTTCCTCTTCCAAGGTGACTCTGGGGTGGGTCAAGTTGACCAAAAAAAAAAACCAACAACAACTCCCCCCAAACAAACAAAGAAACAACAACAACAAACTAAGTAGGACACATATGAAGGATGTAATGGCCTAACCCAAAGAAGGGCTGTAAGATGACTGCCTTGGCTCAGGCTCCTTCTGCAAACAGAGTGAATGTAAGGAGTGCTGGGAAAAAGAAGTGAGGCATGTGGGTGATCCTGCTTGCCAAGTGCTTAAGCTAAAATGAAGAGAAGAGGAAGCCACCATTCAGAAGCACTTGAGCCTCCCATAGTGAGGCAGCTAGTTTTCTTATCTCAAAGATTAGCAAACAGTAGATCAGATCTGGGGCAGGATGCAGCTGGCCCTGTAGTTACAAGAGCTGCCTGTGTCCTCATCTTATTCTGGATCTCTAGTTCTTCCCTAGGACTGCCATACCCATCAGGAAGCAGTAGTGGTTGGGAGAGAGACAGTACTTGCTGATACCACCTCCTCTCACACCTGATAGGAGAGTATAGAGCAAAAGAAATAGGGCAGCCTGGAGATGCTGTGCATTTGAGCACGTTCCTGAAGCTGATGCTAAACCAAGTGACAAGGGTTGAATCAGTATGAATGGAAACAGCACTACGCACCCTCCTGTGCACACCCTTCCTAGCTGTAATGCTCAGGTACAGCCCTGGAGCTTTCATGATCCAAGAAGGGAAGGTTTTGAAGAGTTAAATGGTGACTGCACTCATAATACTCTTGGGAGACATTTTCATTTATGTTTCTGACATATTTGTGCCTCCTTCTTAAAGCATAATTGGAAATTGAAGCCAAGGCTGATGTATTGGAGGTTAAATGAAATTAGCACTTAAACAGCTTGGAAAGTGAATGATATGCAATTGCTTTGCCTGCAATAAGATGACGGCAGTGAGTAGATGATTTGAAGTTGGCCCCAGTCCTTTGGTGAGAAATGCTTTCTACTACTCTCTGTGGTGCAAAAAGATTAATTTGAGAATCAAGCCTACTTCCCCTGACTATTTTGAGCTTGGTATGTATCCTGAATCTATTCTATATTGCAGGGGTGCAAATTAGTGTCGATATCACACCCCCCAGCCTATTTGTCAGAGGCATCAAGAAAAAGGGCTCTGACTATCCTCTCCAAAATCTGGCATGGAAACATTCAGGTCACCTCTGAAGTCATCCTGACCCTAGCTGGTAGAGAACCCAGTCATGTTCATTTATCAATTCCTAATTCTTGTTTTTCAGAGTATCTCCTCTCTCTTTTTATTTTTCTCTTCATAGGTATTTCAGAGGCGGCAAAATGGACAAATTGATTTTTTCCGGAAATGGGCTGATTATCGTGTTGGCTTTGGGAATCTGGAGGATGAGTTTTGGCTAGGTAACATCCACTTTGTGTTTTCCCTAGACAGCCTGCCCTGGGTTTCTGTCCATCTATCTCCTTTCTGTGTCTGTCTGAGACTGTCAGAAGTCTGTGTCCGTTGAGAAGTTGACAGCTTGTGAATTGCTTTTGTGCCTCTTGCTCCATTTGGCTCTGCTATTGATCTGTTTTCATCTGACTGTGGTGTTTCCCTCTTTGCTCTGTCTCTTCCCATCCTCATTATTAGTCTTTTATGTGGATGCATCTTGACATGAGGCAAGCACAAAGGCAAGGATCTACCTAGTAGGGAACAGGGCACAGAAAGCAATGGGCAGGCTAGCCCCCTCTTAGAAGCTAAGCAACCAGCTAGCCAGCCTGCAAGTCAAGAGAAAAATGAGACTCTGCTAGGTTCCTGGGAGAGTGTTATTATCTGACTCGAGAGGAAAAGGGGGAAATGAGAATGGCATTAGAGGTAATTTCGTAGAAGTCTGACACAGCAGGAAGTTTAGATGGAAGTTTAGGTGAGTATAAGAAGATAAACACACCTACTATGCCAGACTGATAAAGCAGTGTGTGAATGCCCACATTTCTCTTGGATTTCCCTAAAGGTTGAAAAAGAGAGGCAGAGGGAGAATCAAATAAATGATAGTGTTAGATACTTGCACTCTTCCTCCCACGCCCCACCACATTCTTGTTCAAGCCTCACTTTCTTCCCTTGGTAGCAAAGTAACAGCCTTCTAACTAGAATCCCTGCCTCCAGGATCATCCCATGGTCTAGATGCCCCCTGTAATTATCTTCCTCATATCCCAAATCTGATTGAAGGGTAACACAACTTGGTAAAGCCTTTCAGTGACTCCCATCACCACTGGGTAAAGGCCAACATCCTAAGCAAGACACAAGGCTTCCCACTCTCCTTCTGGATCCTTTTTCTACCACCAAGCACCTTACCTGTCCTTCGTCCCACCTCCCCAGCACCCACCTCCAAATATGCACAACTACTTAAGTTTCCTCTGCAAGAAACATTTCTTCCGCCAATTGTCTCCTCTTCCCTACACCTCAGTGTCTACATACTTATATTCAAAGGCCCAGTTAAGCACCTCTTCCTCCATAAAATCCATAATGACTCATTTTTCATCCATTGCCTGTGGGACAGTTGGCCATGTTCTCTGATGTGGCCTGAATCATGGTATCTATTTTACTTTATCTGTCTAATCTATATTATATGTTCCTTGGGGGCTAGAATCTCATCATTCAACTTTAAACATCACTACCTAAGACTTTGTGAGATCTATGTACCTCAAGTGTAGCTATCAATCAATGAGAAGAATTTATTGAGTATATGTTAGATAGCCAAACCCATGTTTGCCAATATAGGAAACAAAAATGTATGGTAAGAGCCATATAAATACATTGAGAGAGAATTCAAATAAACATGAAAATGTGCTTCAATTTAAAACATTTTCAAACAGCTTGGGAGTCAGTAATACACATGAATCAACACAGATATAAGTAGTCAAGACTTGTGTCTACAAAAACCAAAGCCATTGTGTACCAGGTTCACATTTTCTGTCATTTTTGTGAAACATGTGAACCATTCAGCACTAAATGTTCTGTATATCGCTTTCTATTTAACTAAATATATGCTTTAAAGAAGCTTTATCCATTGTCAAAATGGAAAACTAGTTGTTGTGTGCCATAAATAAAAAGATGCCTCCAAAGTAAAAGTATCATTTAAAAGGGAAAAGAAAACAATATTAATATGATTGAATGACAGTTACATTCGGGAACACCAAGTCTATTGCTGCTGAGAGTAATGATCAGAAAGTGCTGTGTGTTCAACCAGCTATGAGATACCAGAATAAAGCTGAGACTGGGAGTGAAGACTAGGGTCAGGGTTATGGTTTCACTTTTGTCCTTTAAGGAAAGCTGAACTCGAATGTGGAACTGTCCCTATGTGTTCAAGGTTATTTAGTGCTTGTTTGCCCATGTGTCTCATATCATCAGAGACACACTTTCTCACTGGTAAATAGCCCAGACTAACTGATGAATTACTGATGGAAAAGCCCCAGGTATCAGGAAAGGAAAAGAGCTAAGACACTGAAAGTTCAGGAGAACAGAAAAGAGGAGGGAAAAGCAAGAAGAAGAGCAGGAATCTTTTTTTTTTTTTTTTTTTTTTTTTTTTCGAGACAGGGTTTTTCTGAATATCTCTGGCTGTCCTGGACTCGCTTTGTAGACCAGGCTGGCCTCGAACTCACAAAGATCCACCTGCCTCTGCCTCCCAAGTGCTGGGATTAAAGGCGTGCGCCACCACCGCCCGGCGAGCAGGAATCTTTTGATGCATCCAAGCTAGGGATAGGGAGGCAACCTTCCAAGTGTATGAAAGGAACAAGTCAGAGAAGGAAGGAAATGTGGTCAGGTGGGCTGACTGAGAAGCATATTATAGAATCCAGAGCTAGAGAATGAAGTCATGATATAAGGTAAAGAACTAGTGAGTGTGTTGTTATTTTCCTACTACTGCAAGAAAGTAATCAACCAAAGCAACTTAGAAGAAAGGAGGGTTTATTTTGGCTCCTAGTTTGAGGATCCAGGCCAACACGGCATCAGGCATGGCAGCAGAAACAGGAGGCAGTCAGTCACATTGCATCTGGAATAGGAGGCAGAGAGAGACTAAGGCTGGAACTCAGCCCCCTTTCTCCTTCTTATTCAGTCTAGGAACCCATCTCAAGTGATTATCCAGCCCGCATCCATCCAGGGTGGGTCTTCCCACCACAGTTAATCTAATCTAGATGGTTCCTCACAGGCAGATCCAGAGGCTTATGTCTAAAAGTGCTTCTAAATCCAATCAAGGTGATAATGAAGATTAAATGCTATTTGAGGGTTTGCTAATAGAGGCAAGACCTGAGGATATGCAGCAAGGTAGCAATACTCTATGGCCAGTAACCCTACGACCCCACAGCTTATGTTCTAAGTTGGATTATCTAGGACCAGATCCTAAAATGTGTATTCCCATTCAAGTTATTTGTTAAGGTGAATTCTCATTCAAGTAAGTTATTGAGTTGAATTATCTGAGAAGAGAATTGAAATAATGAGGAGAGATCCAGGAAAATCATAACACTGAGTGCTGATTGAAGACTCCCTTTGGACTGAGTCCAAGAGATGCTCTGGAACATGAATTGCTCCTCTGAGCTAGTCCACACTGGGCAAGGAGACTAGACTTCAGTACCCCACTTAAGTTCATTGACCAGAGTCTGCTCCAAGGCATAAAGAGAAGGAAGGAGGGACTCTCATTTGATCAGGCCATCGAAGAGGCTGCTAGTAAGTGACTCACAACATTTGTACCATGAGTTGGGTTCCCCAGCGAACTAAGGGCATCCAGGCAAAACACCACCAACCAACAGTATAACTGTACAAGTCAAGGACAGGCTGTGGGTTAGCAGCTCCATAAACAACATTTGACAGCCTTCTTCCTGCAGTCAAGTTAAAGTTTTACATCTTAAGCAGGTAAAAAAAAAACCAAAGACCTGGGTTCTAGGCCACCCACTTCACTCTCTGAACTTTCTCTCACACACAAAATGAGAGGGAGGTTTTAGCCATCTCTAAATCTTCTTGTATCTATACCACTTTTTAGTTCTAAATCATGGTAAACTAGATATGATAGACAGATAGCTGATATCACATCAAAGCAAAAAGCTCCAGCTTCACTAAGGAGATAGAAATCTGGAAGACCCTAAGTCCTGAGCAACACAAGGTCAGTGGGTCAAAGTTTAGGTAGTAGGTCAAAATCAGAGAAAATGGATGAGAAAAGATCACCAAGAGGGACCTAGGCTCTGCCTGAACTCTGGACTTATAGGATTTGGTTCCTTATAAGAATTTCATAGCCCAAGGCCTGGGATGCTTGGAGGGCAAGTGAATGGGAGTTTAGAAAGACCAGTGAAGAGGCAGCAGTATTAGATAAAGATGAAGCACACGGATGACCCAGGAAAGACCCGGAGTCTGGAGGCAAAAAGCAACAGAGGTGCTCCCAAACTTATGATGGTGCTACACCCTGAAAGCGCATCTTCACTGAAAACTATCAATAAGCTGAAAGGACATTCAATACACTAAGTTACCAAACATTACAGGTTAACTACCCTCCAGAGTGTGGCTGTTTGTCCTTGTATTCACATGACTGACCGCCAGCTGTGCTCATAGCTGATGGAGAAAGACCCAAATGCAAAGTACAGTTTCTAACAAATGCAGGGGGTTTTAATAGCATCATAACATGGGAAATTCCTAAGTTCAATTATCATAAACCCATTTCATAAGCTCCATTTCTCTGACCCATCTCTTGGGGGTCCAGGAACCCTGAGCAGAGGAGAAGGGCAACACAATGCAGCTGGACTGCACCCTCTCTGCAGGCTGCTGGGAAGCCTTACTGTGTCTGGGTATCTTGGATGATCTGACCCCATGTTTCTACTCGTTGCTTCCTACAATTCAAACCAAAAGAATCACACCTGTTCAAGGCTTCTTAAGCTTTTGCTACCATAGCTGGACACAGAAGATTGTGAGCAACAGGACCAAGAATCTCGAGCTTTGGGGCTTGTCAGGTACTGGGCCAAGACCAGATGTTAGTCTCCAATGTTATCGGTGGCACTCCTCAGCAGACCTAACATGGCCTTCTCACAGGAGGAGATTCAGAGTCTGGCAGGGTCTGCTTGACACCAGCCTGAGAGGGGTAGAGGGAAAAAAACAATGTGGATAACCCACCCTTCTCCATGGCATGTGTCCTATTGCTGCTGGGGCAAGGCTCAGTACACAGTCTGTACTTCTCCACAGGGCTAGACAGCATCCACAGAATAACAGCCCAGGGCCGCTATGAGCTGCGTGTGGATATGCGGGATGGACAGGAGGCAGTCTTTGCCTACTATGACAAGTTTGCTGTGGAGGACAGCAGAAGCCTGTACAAGCTCCGCATAGGAGTCTACAATGGCACTGCAGGTACTTGTGGGCCCCGTGCTGACCCCAGGGGCAGTGGGGGTGTGTTCTAGTCCTGGGCTGCAGCTGAAACACATAGAGTTCGTGAACTGTCTACTAGCCAGGAAGGAGGCGTGGACAACTGGGCTGCCGGTTCTGATCCCTCCTATCCATTCAGAAGAGTTGGAATTGGTTTCTTCAGACTTTACTTTTCTCATCTGGAAAAATTATAGTAGTGATGTCATCTGCTGAATTATAATAATAATGTCTATCCCACTTTACAGAGCAGTCAGAAAAAATTGCTGTAAGCGCTATAAGTATGTCTGATATGTTTACTCAAAAAGATTGCACTGCGAAAGCAAAGGGTTGCTTGTTTTACCTCGATTAAGCAGTGCGGGCTCCCATTTAGAGAGGCCAGAACCATTTCTCATCTTAATAGACATCCCCTTGCAATGGCAGCTAGGAAAATGATCTTTGAACTAAAGAAACAGTTCAGATTCTTCATCCTTTGAGATGCCCCTCCTCACCCAGCCATCAGCAGCCATCACAGCACCCCATGAAGGAGCAGAGGTCTCACTGGCCATGTTGCCTCTTGTTCCCCCAAGTGAACCATATTGCCAGTTAGGTTCTCAATATTGGTTTTCATGGCATTTTTATCAAGCGGAACAGTCATCTGTTTCAGCTCTGTGTACTCACAGTTCCATGAGAACACAGCACCCAAGCTAGTCCTTAGCCTTTGCCTAATGTGCTCCATTACAGAACCTTTCATGAAGCCTGTCCTACCAGGTATGTATGCTACTGTTTGGAGCATGGGGCTGTGGGACATTCATTTCTCTAATTTTAGAGCTGAATGCCAGTGTTTAATTTTAGCAGCATTTCCTATGACTCTTGGAATTAAAATGAACATCAAGGTGTTACCCTTTCAATTACTGCATCTGCTCCATTATTTCCTTTCTCGGCCAGGTATTGTTATTCTAAAGAGAAGACACACTTACCTTTGTTATTGTTCACAGTTGAGTCATTCACGGTGGCAGTCAGAGAAGCCTGAAGAGCCCCAACAAAAGGTCCAATTTGTCACACTTTGAGCATAAAACAACCATTGAAATGGACATTAAACAAGATGTCAGACTAAATCATTTCAGAAACTAAATGGATACTATTCATTCCCTAGAATTAGAATTGTGCCTATAGAAAAGCCTTTTATATTTCTCCCGTGAGAGGGGAAACTAGCTCACCTACCTCAGTTCCTGTCTCTCCTCATCCTCTATCTGTATCTTTCTCTCTCCAAGCCCATGTGTTGTCTGTCTGCCTTGGGCCCAGCCCAGTCTCTGCTGCACCCCACAGAGGGCAGAACTGTTAGACTGCATACTTCTTCCCTATGTCAGAGGAAAGTCTGCCTAGACCTTGGCTGGTCATTCACAGAAATTAGTGATCATGCATTCAGTCACAGACATTAATAATGAGTCACCCATCACCTTATATATTCAGTTCATCTTCTTCAATAGGTATAAAACCCTGGCTTTATTTAGGCTACCCCATCTCTAGGCAACTGCACATAGTTCATATTGGATAGAAACCATGCCCTCCTTCTTCCTGCCATTTGTAATACTTCCCAGTTCTTCTGGTTGTTATCACTTCTCCAGGCTCACTGGTAATGAGCCACCCCAAGGCCTCCAGCCCAAGTCCAGCCCGTCTCCTGCCCTCCCCATTTCTGAAGGCCCACGACCTCCCAGACTCCAAGTAGAACACTACTGGGACTCAAACTGAGACTTCCAAACTCTGTCATCAATAAGGGCAGAGCAACTCTTACTGTTCTGGTTTTGGAGACTCTAAAAAGGAACATAAAACATGGACTCTGTAAGAGTAACCACCCAGTTTAAAAATGAAAGTACCAGGAAGTTGCTCTCTGCACAATAAATGACACCCTTAGGTTAAGGATACTCATAGAAGGGTGTGTGGGGAGGGATAGGAAGGATCCTTAAAATCAGCCTATTTGACTGAAAGCACCATCAGAGAACATCTTCTAGACAACAAGGCGGAGAAGGACTAGTTTCAGTGGAAGTGGAAGGTTTAATGTGCAAGTCCTGAGTGACATAATGGGATTTGGATTTTAGAAAGGTCACTAGGACAGCCCCAAGCAGGATAAAGTTGATCTGAGTGAAGAACAGAGAGACCAACCGGTGGCTTTTATAGTAACCCTGATGGGAGACAGCAAGCACCCTCGCTGGTGTCAGAGCCATGAGAAAGGTGTGAATCTGCACAGTGGCTCAAGAGAGAAGACTAGGACTTAGTTCGTGTCTTGAACACATAAGGTAGGTGCAGGAGGCAGAAATGAGGAAAGAAGATACAAAGACCAAGGGGACCATATCTGACACATTTGGTTGGCAACATCAAAGTAGAAACTAGAAAGAATTGTTTGGATAATAACAAGGGTACATCCTAGTTGGCAGAATGTGAGATGATAGGAACGTGAATAGACATAACCCAGTCACTGAATTGATGATTAAAGAATGGGTTGCTGGAGAGTAAACTTTACCCAAGAATTGTTAAGGTAATGGGTTTGAATATACTTGGGATAAAGGAGACGAAATAATATTTAGAAGGAGAAAAGTAAGGCATTTTTTTCTACCCTCTTCAAGCAGGAATAGATAGTAAAACCTGCTTCAGTTGGTGGGATTGGTCTGGATGGGTACAACATCTGAATCCTTCAAGATTATAAGGAGGTGAGCATGGTTTGAAGCATGTTGCCTCAGGGACTCTCCTGACAGGTGAAGGCTTCTCTGTGAGATTGAGTAGGCCAGAGTTCAATGGATGCAGGGAAAGAAGTGCTGAGTGGGCACTAGGGGCATAACTTGAAAGCCATATAATCAGTACCATACCCCTCTTAGGGGAAAGCAACCTTAGCCATATATAATATCACTTTCACTCAATAAATAATGTGAACCCCCTTCCCAGCATCCCTAGCCACAAATCCTGTCAAAGGTTTCACCAGTAACTGTAAGTGAATTATGGTCTCATCTCTCACCGTGAATACTGAGTTCACCTGAACCATGGCATAACATCCCTGGCTAGAGAACACCTAGTCCCCACTTGTCTTTCAGAAAGAAAATCTCACCACAGTGTTAGGCAGCCTAGCTGGTAGTACTAGGTCATTTCTCTTTAGCTATTTAGCTAAAAATTTTTTCTCTTTACAGTTTCTCTGTATTCATCCTCACAATTCCCCACAAAGATTATTTATGTGTTCTTCATTTTCAGTAGTTCCTCATATGTTTGGCAATAGTGACCATGGAAGCTTTCTTCTTATCTAAGCCTGCTTGTCCCTAAGACACAGCCCATTTTCCTACCCACTTTTTTGACACAGCTATGAGGTTCCTGTCACCCTATTTCTTGTAGACTGGAACTCTGGCTGCTATTGTTCCTCTTCATGGGCAGTTCTCAATGTGAGGTACTGGGCGCAGTCTGATCAGGGCCAGCAAGCACAGGGGAAAGCCAGGATGGACTTACATGGTGGAGATCCAGAATGATCTGAGGAATCATCATGACCCCTTGCTGTCACCAACAGACACAACGGGAACATGAGTGAGAGGCTTAGAGCAAGCAGACAGGAGTGTTATGATGGAGCTGTCTGGGTAAAATTCTCAGCAAAAGCTCAGTGGTGATTACAGTGGGAGACAGGGAAGCAGTTCCCCTGCCCCACCCCCACCCCATGAAGTGATGTGGAAGGAAAGCTCAGCATAGCTATGCTGCAGCTCAGAGGGGACGGGGTGGGAGGGCAGTAAGCCAGGGTTCCATGTGGAAAACAAATGTCCACAACAAATGGAACAGCCTCCTGAACGTTTTTTTGGTTTTACTTTTGTTTTTGCAGGGGACTCCCTCAGCTATCACCAGGGACGCCCTTTCTCCACCCAGGACAGAGACAATGATGTCGCAGTCACCAACTGTGCCATGTCATACAAGGGTGCTTGGTGGTATAAGAACTGCCACCGGACCAATCTCAATGGGAAGTACGGGGAGTCCAGGCACAGCCAGGTAGGCCATGTCCTAGCTATGGTCAGAGTGGTGGGGAGCACAGAACCCAGGCCTTTATTTTTAGCTATACATTTTAACAATGTTTCCCCAAAGTACTCTGAGGCTGAGAAAAGACCCTACAAGGAGCTATTTGTGGGAGGAGCTCATCAGTTTATCAATGGCTTATTGGCACTCTAACAAGGGACCCAGAAAGGAAGAGACCAGAGACCTAAGGAATCTGGGCTATTTCTCCAAGAGATTGCAAGCCTGTCACAGTCTGGCTATCTGACTGGGAAGCAGCTGAAACACACTAGGGCGCACCCTAGAGGTTGCTTACCCCAGATGGAAACCACCCCCATATCTCTGCATTATGAATGAGCTGTCCATAATTCCGCTATTCAAAATGCTTCCACCTAGTTGAGATTTTGGCATTCACCATAGTCCCCAAGTATGAGAAACTCCTGAAGGCAAAGACACAGAATTGACAATAAAAAATGGCCCATGACCCTTTTATAAAGACCCAGTCCTGTGGAAAGGGGAGGCTGGAAGGAGACCCAGCTCTCTCTATAATACTGAGAACTCTGTTATAAGCTGCTTGTTAAATGAGAACAGCGACATTCATAAGTGGATCTCTCAGACCAGTCACTCTTTTCTTTTCAAGTAGGGCACTCTGCTGAGGAGGAAGGGTAGTCTGACATGTTCATCTTTCTCACACTTAGGGGATCAACTGGTACCATTGGAAAGGCCACGAATTCTCCATCCCCTTTGTAGAAATGAAGATGAGGCCCTACAATCACCGTCTCATAGCCGGGAGGAAACGGAGAGCCTTGACATTCTGAGCACTAGGCAGCCAGCCACCAGCCAAATGATCTTTTCTGTCATTTGTTTGTATTTTATAAGATGAGACAAGGGGGGAGGGGCAACAGTAACGTGCTTCACAACATATTCAGAGTATCTGAAGGAAGCAGGAATCAGTTAGGTACCATCTGCTCATAGTTTCTACTGCCTTGGAACCTGACCCTCAGGAGAGAGCATTCTCTCCTAACCAGCTCTCCCTGATCATCCCCCTCCTTTCTTACAGAGGAGGAAAACTGGGGAGTTTAATATACAATTCAGAAGTAGTCCATGAAGTGCAGGTTGTTATGACGATGGACACACACACACACACACACACACACACACACACACACACACCTTTCTCTATCCTCCTTCTGGGATACCTTCCAATTCTAAGTAATAATAAACTGGTCACAGCTGACCATGACCAGGTGACCACACCAGCCTAGAGAAACTTCAACAAGAAAGCTTGGCCAATCACCTCTCAGGAGGGAAAATACCCGCCACACCCTGATGAAACAGCCCAAGTTCATTGAAATGGGCTAAAGATTCTCACATTCTGACACCTAACCTTCAGGAGGAGTGGCCTCTCTTCCAGCCTCACCCCCTCCCTAGTCCTATCCCCTAGATCCTATAAACCTACCAACACAACCATTGTTTATAATTCCAGTTACCAAAGCTGTCTGCTCCCGGCCCTGGGTCATACAATAGCTGTGCCCCTCCCTACATGTCATAAATCACTGCCATGAAATAACATTCTTTGGTGGTGAGACTAACAGAAGGGTTTTGTTTCTCGCATGTTTGCATCAGGCTTTGAGAAAGTGGAAATCAGGGCACCTACCAGGGCATTTATAGGTCCCATTGGAAACTGATGTTGCTTAGTGCTGCCTTTTGCATTTAGGGTCTGATTTACATGGATTCCTTCCCTTAATGTCCTAGTTGAAGGTCTCTAGTTCTGTCCCCATTCAGGGTATAGTCGGTGCAAGTGACTTAATAAGAGAATCAGGGGAAGAAGTTGGGTGATGCATTGCCCCCCTCCCCCAATTGATAACCCTGGGGAAAAACAGAATGTTTGTTCTGGTCTTTTGTTTGTTTGTTTTAATCCTGTGGTAAACAGAACCGACCCCCTCAATGAGGTGAGATCATGAGAAACATTTTCCCTCTCCCTTTATTATTCTGCTTAGAGAAGAAAAATGAAAAGTGCCAGAGGAAATTGCATTTAGAACTCCAAAGGTGAGATGAGCGAACTCTCCACCCAACATGATTTGATTTTTTAAGCCCCGGAGAACTGGAGGCTATAGAAGCCATGACCTTTCAGCTTCTCCTCAAATCAAAAACCAGACAGTCTTGCCTGCAGCATCTGCCCAAACTGTGCCAGGTTTCTCAGTTGTTTTCTCCCTGTCTCATTCCTCCCTGAGGCCCCCATGGCTACCATCTGGGGCATATTGTACCTTTGCCAACTAGTTAATGGATGAGCTGACATCTTGTAATTGAAGCAGTCACTATGTAACCTAGCTTTGAACCAGAAGCAACAGTCCTCCTGGGCTGATGATCACACGCCTAGCATGTGACGTTGGAGTTAGCTTGCCATTCCCTATAGCCTTCTCAAACTTTATGATGCAGGTTCACTCACACACTCAGCCAAAGAGGACCGATGGCGTTTTCATTTCTTAATCTAACATGGACTTCAAACAGCTCTGAGAAGGAGGAAAAAAGAAAAGCCTATACATTATATGAGATTTAACTATACATGGGCCAACCATGCAGAACTGGAGGTAAGCATACTCAATGAAGGACTTGAGGGTTGTAATATAGGGCCACCTCTGCCAGCTACAAGCCTTTAATGGGTTTGTTCACATTTCTTCACCCATTGAATCAGAATTTAGACTAAAATGATTTTTAACAGCCCTTCAGTTTTAACAGTCAATAATGCTAATCTGTAATAGGAAAAAGTAGAATCAAAATTGGCCTTGGAGAGCCATAACAATTAAGGAAAAATCAGAATCCTTGTGAAGGAGATGGGGGAAAAGAGGGAAAGAAGGAAGGAAGAAAGGAGATGGACTCAGAATTCTTCCCCTACACACACACACATACACACAAACACACAAACACATATATACACATGCACACACAAACACACACACACATACAGGAAAAAAATGCCAAAAGAAGCTGAAGCCGTTACGTCTGTGAGAGCAGAGCCAAGGACCTGGGTGTATCTATACAGCCCATCTCATCAAGGGAGCTGAGATGGAACAAGACTGCATGCCATCAGTTCCAGGAAAAATCAAGAAACATCAATAGAAATCCAAATCTGCCTTTCATTGGAACTATTTTTTCTATCCTGTGGAACATTTTTATAAATAGTAACGGCAGCATCACCTAGATTCATTTAAAGAGATTTTAAAGTGAGAAAGAGACTTCAAAGATCAGCTTATCCAACCTTCTGTAAAAGGGTTCTTGTTAAGTAGAATGTGCCCCCCCCAAAAAAACCCCTATGTTTTAAGAGACTGCACATTCCATTGTCTTCCCAAGATCCATGGAAAGCTTAACTCAAAGCTTCCGAACTTGACTGACTTAACTTCTTCGCTGAGCTTCTTAACCGATTCCTTTTTTATCTGCTCCTTCCCACACCTAGTTTTATCCCTAAGGAGGCAGGCAGCAATACTTAGCACCCATCCTAATCACCTAAGTTCCCATAAGAGACTCAGAATGACCAGGAGTGGGCCTTTTCAAGAAGATGGTATAACTGCAGACATGTTAGAAAGTATACTTACATGAAAATTCAAGCATCAACAACAAAACCCAGCAACAACCACTCACTAGAGACTGCCATGGATTCACTGCCTAGAACTGAAAGCAAGACCATTCTTCCTCTTTGGTTGTCCCATCATAGAAGGATTGTTTCCATATTGAATTTACATTTTCCCAAGGGTACTTCTGGATGGTGAAGAGAATAATGGTGAAGACTCTTTGTTAGGGATGACAACCTTGTAGATAGTGTTGGCCTTCAGACCTGACTTAATGGGTAAAGGGGAACTTGGTAAGGGGCACAAGGTGGCACTTACAGCTCCCAGATGCCCAGTGAACCACTTATGAGAAATGGGGCAAGATGCAGTATAATTCTTCTAGTTTTTGGTAACATCAGACCAAACCAGAACCCAGAACCCAGAAGCCATTTATACAGAAGACTTGATTTGTAAAAGAATAGCAACATGGCATCAGAGAAATGTGGAGCAAACTTCCACAGATATTTAAATGTCCCCTTCTCCCAGCTGCCAACACCATATCCCTAAAGAGGTGAGATTCATCCCTATTACCCCCATTCCCTTTCACTGGGCAGCTAATCAGCTCCTCAGCTCCTTGTAGATAGAAAACTCATTTCAAAGGTAAACCTGAAGTACCAAGGTTGCCTTGCCAGTGAACTTGATGCTTAAACAAACTATCCTAAACACATTTTTACCTTTAAAATCTAAAAATCTATAGATTTTAAAGGTAAGAGCTATAGATTATGGGACACAAAGTCATTATAGAATCTTTTCAAAGAGCATTTTCAAAGCATCCATTGAGAAAGGCTTGATGAGTTGCTCTTTGTCCTTTTCTCTGGAGAAAGAAAAACTGAACCTATGAGAACAGCAGTTGCACAGGGTTGAAAAACAACATTTAGTGGCCATATATGAAAATGTTCCTGAGGCATGGACTTTTCTTTTTCCTTCACCCAGGATTTCCGGAAGGGTGGAGGTGCTTTCTCTGATATGTGTTTTTCTATCCCTTGCTTGCTAATCACCAAACTCCTACTAGATCTAATTCCTTGGTTGCATTTCTTTCCCTCTAAAGAGGGAGAGGGGACATCATCTTCCTCTAATTACATCCTACTCTCCACTCTGAAATGTCCACAAGGAGACTCTGAAAGACTCAAAATAATCCAATTTCAGTCCTAGAGGAGGTGGGATAATGCCTAGCTTACCTCAATCTTGCCCAGGCTACCTGAAGATGATTGGGAGCTCCAGAGACTGGGGTGGATCTAGGTTTAAAGTCTGGGGTTCAGTTTCTCATCCATCCTCCTTGGTTGGTCTACTTTCAGATTACAAAGCAGCAAATGCTCCCTCCTCTGGGGAGACAGGGACTGAACTGGCTCCCAGGCTGTGGCTTGTAGCCTCTCTTTATCATACTACTGGGTCCTCAGAACAAATGTTGGCACTTCTTTCACTACTTCCCTAAGCCTTTGCTTCCTCCATAGCCCAACTCTCCCATATGCATCTTTTGATAATATTGCAGCATTCTGGTACTGCCAGGCAAAATGAGAACTCCCAGAACAAATGAAAACTACTCAAATTAAGTAGGGAAACCAACTCTGGTAGGAAGAGATGTCACTGGGATCACGGGAAGCTCCTGTTTTCAGAGGTTGTGTGTGTTGGTTCAGACTAGGGTCCCTTTGGAAAGAGTGGCTTTGGTTCATCCTAAATAAATCCAACGTGGATTTCGTTAAGCCAGTTTTGTCTTCTTCAAGCTCTGAGAAAATAGCTAGGAAGAAGAAAAAAAATGTAAGTTTAATAAAAGAATCTTATGAAATCTTATGATATAAAAGCAACCCATAGAGATGGCTCCACAGTAGAAACACAGAAACCACGTGAATGGCAAGAGTATTGGCTTCTCGAATACAACCACAGAGGAAGCGGCTATGTATTCGCCCCTTCACCTGAGCTAGGAGGCCCCGACAGCCTTACTGCTCAGAAACAAGAAACAACAGGGCTTTTTTTTTTGGCTGTTCAACCAATCTTGCCTCAACCTCACTTTTCCTTTCCCACTTTCCCCGGCTAGCACATCTCAAGCATCTCTGATTTATTTTTTAAGGCCACTCCTCGCCTCGTACATGACTTCATTGCCCCTGCAGCACTCAGCTGTCCAAATGGCCTGGGAGAACCTCACAGTCTTTAGATAATGCTACGTTGTTTCCAAACAGGAAATCCTCTCCCTTCCACAGTTTAAGAAGGCTATTACAGAATATCCATTGAACACTAAGCTCCTAAGGAGTGCCAGCTCCTAAGATCTCCTCTATTAACTTAATAAAACGGTTATTATTATCTGAGCTCTGAGGCTGGGTTAATGCTCAATTTCTAATTTGGAAATACTTAATCCTTCCAAAGCCCCCTAATGGACACTCTCCTGCGTACAGTCATTGGTTAGTTGCTACCATGGCTCTGGAGAGAATGTACAAGAATCTCTGAGATGTTGGCACACTATTCTCGGGAAGCCTGGGCCACATCAGGGTCAGGAGGTAGTGTTAGGGGACAAACACATGGGTAAGAACTGTTTTCTTCTTGGCAGTGGTTTTGCAACCCTCAAAGAAACATGTAGCCTTTAAAGAATCTGTCATTGAACACTGATATGCTCAACCCTGTCTCCTAGGCAAATATTAAGAAACACCCCTTGGAGCCAAAGGAAATCACCTGACATGACCTTCTCATGTCCTACTCAAGAAAAGCAAGACCGAAATAGGCAGGCAGCTTGCCCTAGTTCACACAGCCCATTAGGCATAGAAATGGGGGCAGGCCTGGTACAATTGTTTTTTATTTTGTCTCTCCTTTAATAGAGACTAAGAAAAACAGTAGTTTTCTTTTTTTTTTTTGTGCGCGCCTTTTGATCAAATTTTGTGCAAAGGCTTCACATCAATTACTTTATTGAATCGTCACCACAATCCGGAGTAAGTCTTAACCGTTTTACAGAAGAGGGAAATAGAAGCACAGGATTGGTAAAGCAGCATGTCTGAAGTCACACAGTTTCTGAGGGGAACATCATCTCTGCCTAACATAAGCATCCCTGATTTTTCCAGTTTGTATAACCACCGTCACATTGACCAGGCATCTTGAATCCCACTAACATTCTCACAACAGCATTTCTAACTCCATCCTTCTCTTCTTTTCCTTTCCTATGTGAATGGCCATGTTAAGGGAAGAGCATGGGCTCTTGTGCTTATTCCCAAATTTTTTCTCCAGCTCCTTACCTGTCTCTCACCCCAGTGAATGAGAAGGCTAGGGGAAGAACTGGCAACAGCCCTGAGTAACAGAAAGTCAGGCAAAAACTCCAACACTGAACCTTTTTCTCCTCCTTGGAAGTTTATGTTAAAAGGACTAGATCTCCCCAAGAGGGAATTCAGGTCCCCTTGGAGTGGGAGCTCCTTTGAGGCACCTCAGACATACATTATATATAGAAAGCACTGTAGTTCCTGAAAGAAAAAAGAAAAAAGTCCTCCAGCACAGCAATCCTATTCTAGGTCCTTTCTTCACTTTCCCCCTTTAAGACCTAAGGTGGCTTCAGGGACTCATAAACAAGGGTCAGAATCTGCAAGAGTCTATTCCCTCCTGCCTCTCCTTAACATATGTGTTCTTGCCTGTATTTACACACACACACACACACACACACACACACACACACACACACACACACTTATTCTAGCCCCAAGTACCCTTGAGCCTATAGGAATTCCCAGGTACCCAAAACAAGTCACTGTGACTCTGAGGAGTTTTATTAGCTGGGACTCCAAGCAGATGAAACTCATCCTGGTGGTCTCTCAAGTGTCATCTTGAGACATCACAAGCACCAAATCCTCCAATCCCTCCAAATTTGAATTTGCGGTTCTAACCTTTAATAGCCTTTTCAGGTAAAATAACAAAGACCAGTTTACTGACTTTGTAGCTACACTGCTCTTGAAAAGGCTCTTACTTAAAAGAGAGTCCAAAAGGAAGAAAAAGACAAAGAGAAGGGGTATATGGTATGTGCTCGTCCGGTGAGGTGCACTCTGATGATGTATACTAAAATAAAAAGTTAGAGAGTAAGGAAGAGGGGGAGCCAGCTTGCCCCATCCTTTCATGGCACTGTAGCTCAAAGACTGGAATCTGCTTGTTAACCATTGTTAACTAGTATTTTTAGTCCTGGTTGCTTTTAGCCTCTGTATAGTTCCTTTTTTAAACACATTTTCTATACGTTAATAAAAGATCCTGAAGGAACGGTGTGTGTCTTCTCCATCCTTTGGGGAATTATGGGGGTGTACCTCTTTAATCCTTCTTTCTCTGGGTCCACTCTCTTCACAGTTACCCGGTCACATCTACCCACATGTCTCCTCTGCCTCGCTCTTTTAAGTGAGCTGTCCTTGTTTTTAGTGTTCCTGTTCCCTTTTCTGAGTCCCAGGCCCACTCTACTCCTGTTCTGCCATTATAACCCTGCCATCTTGCCCCTCCCCATCCTTCCACTCCATTGTGCCCCCCTCCTTCTTTCTTTGCATCCCTCTCCCTTTCTCACCTGCTCTCTCCATCTCAGAATTCTTAATCTCATTCTTTGCTCTACCATCACAAAAGGTCACTAGCGAATGAATGGCAGCTCTGGTCGGTCTTATCTGTGGCGTGGTGTCCTGGAATGGCAGGCTCTGGTCTTATCTATGGCGTGGTGTCCTGGATCAGGCACCACGACGGTGCTCCAGTCTCTCTGACTGCCCTGCTCTTGCCTCTTTCCTGGCTCCCTCATCCCTGCAGTGCCGGTTGGCAGCCACATCCCCAAATCTCTAGCGCCACCTACGGGTATTGGCTGAAACAATTTGACAGACCCAACCTCCTAATCGTTCCTGCCCTCCCTTAGTCAATGCCCTGCCCTGGCCAGGCCTTGTTACCAGCTTGGAACTAGTTCAGCCAACTTACCACCAGTCATTCTAATGGTGGCTCCAGTGGCCAACTCTTCCTCAACTTGATCACTCATGAAGGTCTTCTACATTTATCTTTCTGTTAATGTACAGTGTAAGATCAACTCTAACCTCTGGTTTATTTATACAAAGCAAGACCCTAGCCTGGGGAATAGCCCCAAGAAGAGGAAGACAAGAGAAACACTCATTCTGGTCAGTTCCTAAGTTTACAGAGTCAGAAAGCCTCACAGTAATAAACCAATAGATTGCACTAAATGCAGTAAATCAAAAGAGCTCTGCCCCACCCCCCCAGAAGAAAGGAGGTTTTTAGAAGCCAGGGTAGGGGAGAGCAAAGTGGCCAGTTCCCATGATAATGCAAATCATCAAAGGAGGAAAACACCAAGGGGCATGAGGCAGTGTATAGATACTAAGCCAGAAGAAGTTCAGTGTAAATCTTGGCTGGCTCCATGGGACCACATGAGAGAACATGAGGCCACAGCACGGGCCAAGCATTGTGAAATCCACAAACCAAGGCAGAGCAAACTTTCTTCATGTTCCTTGTCAAAATGGAGAAATAGTGAGTACCTGAAAGAAGGGACTACACTACATTCCAGAAAATAAGCCATGAAAAAGGATTCATTACTTCCTTTTTTTTTTTTTTTTTCCTGGTGCCTGGGCCATCCTGTGAGCCCACAGTAGGAGCCCTCAATGAACAGAAGATTTGGGGTAGGGGCACCTTCTTAGTCCTTTCCCTGTATGCCATTTCCCCATTTCCTCAACATTAGTCACCATCTCCCACCCAAATTCTGGAATGTCATTCAAGGAAGGCCTTTAAAAACAAAAACCACCCGGATACCCAGGCCTCGGAATTTTGTACCAAGGGAATGATTAGTATAATATTGAGATGAAAGTCTGCTGTCGTCATCTCGTCTCTCTTGCTGTCTGGAAACAGAAGTAGAAACTAAAGAGACCTAGTGGAACTTAAGAGAACTTCAGTAATTAGTATTTACTCTGAGAGGGCTGAATGCTAGCATTATGTTCTAACTTAAATGGGTATAATTCACCCACTGCTTAAGACCTCTGGGTACGTTTACAACCATCTGAACACAGATTTAATTATTGCTGTGTTGTGGGAACTACAAACTGCCACGGGTAAAATTAAAAGTGGATTATTAAGCAAGAGAAATGTTCACAGCATTAGTAATCAGTGTAATTACCCCATACCATCTTCTCTCCCATGATGCCCAGAGTGGCCCCAGGGACCTGAGCTTCAGCAGTGGTCGTTCTGTTCTGCCAGTCAGCAATGAGACATCCTCACAAAATGAGAGGCCTCCAGGCCCGCATCTCTCCTTTCTTGTAACATGTAGAATGTGCCCCATTGCCTATGTTTGCAAGGACTTATAAAATGAATATGCATTGCACTCTTAAACATACACATAAACGTGCCTCTTGTTCCTTTTCATTCATCTTACCATCCACATTCAATGAATACCTGTTACACACCAAACCCAATGCTGACTTTACTTAAACATATGGAGACTATGGGCTAAGGAGACACACGTGTAAACACACCCAAGCACACACACACACACACACACACACACACACACACACACAATTAAAAATAAATCAATTATTAAACAACAGAGACTTCTGGTGACTTTAAGAGGCCTCCCATCAGGGGACTGTGATGGAAATGTAACTTGAATTAATAAATAAACATTTTTTTAAATGCAACATTTCAAAGAATGTAGGCAAGAACTGTCAGTAGACTCTGCTCAGATTGCCTACATGACTTACTTCTCTATCTTGATAAACAAAGCACTAGCTTACAAATGTATGAAAGAGATTGGTTTCATATTCAGAATAGAAGTAATTTATACCTCGTATATTATTCTGTAATATTTTTATATGTATTTTGATTTGCTAAAACGAGGCAATATGTGGAGGTTTTCCTGAACAGTAAATTTATCTGGATTTTTATGTAAAAAAATAAAAAGTAAAAAATTAAAAAATTACAATTTAAAAAAAGAGCTGGAAATGGACTTTAAGTTGCACTTTCTCCTTAGGGTCCATTTGCCTACTGTGTCATTTGTGTTCCCACATGAGTTCTTGGCATGCTTTGCTGGTTCAGTGATAAATGCCATTCAAGTTTTTTTCTTTTTCTTTCTTTTTTTTTTTTTAAATTCAAGTTACATCCCGATTGCAGCTTCCTCCTTCCTCCCTCCCAAGCCCCCCCCTCCCCCCCCCCCCCCCCCCCCCCATCTCCTTCTCTTCCGATGACAGGAGCCCATGTGTCAGCCACCCCCCCCCCTTAAGTTCATCAGTCACAGGAGGGCTAAGAGCTTCCTCTTGTGCTAGGGCCCAACATGGCAGTCCAGCTAAGTTAACGTGTTCCACTAACAGGCAAGAGAGTCTATGTCAGAGACTGCCCCCTCCACTTGCTAAAGAATCTTCAAGTTTTGGTGGGAATGATGAGTCAGTATATTGCTTTCAGTAATGTAGTCATTTTCTAAATATTACTTTTGCAAGTATAGGAATATGATAGGTCTGTTATCCACTATTTTCTTTGGTTTTCCTTTTCAAAGTCTTGAGTTTATATTGTAGAGATATTTCACTTTATTTGGGCTTCTTTGTAGATACCTTTTCTGAGCTGACATTAATGGTATTTTTTTACTAATTTCTTTCATTTTTATTATATATGAAAACTGACATTTTATGTTTATTTTGAGCCCTGCAATGCCACTAAAATAATTTGTTACATCTAAAACTTTTCTAATAAATTATATAGAATCTTTTTAAAAAGAAGAGGCCTCCCATCCCTACATTCTTGAAAAGATTCTCTCTCCTTTTTCCAGTGAGGTTATATTCTTTTATTTATCTCTTCACCATATATCAATTAAGGTCATATTAAGTGTTGAGACTTTGGTATTGGTGTGTTGGAGTTCTTCTAAAAGAATTAACAAGTGATAGATTATGCTGAAGATGATATAAGACAGACTGACTGACTGACTGACTAACACACAAGAATTGGACTATGTGACCATGGAAGTTAAGAAGTCTCATAATCTGCCATCTACAGGCTGAAACACAAGAAATCCAGTGATGTAGTTTAGTTCAAGCCTACAGGACAAAGAACCAAGAAAGCCAATGACAATCCCAGTATAATGGCAGGAAAATACCAAGCTCTCAGCTCAGCAGACAGGAAGAAATAGGAGGTAAAGTCCTTCTGTAGCTTTTCTGTCCCATTCCTATCCTCCACTGATGAGATGGTACCCACTCACACTGGGAACACAATCTAGTTACCCAACCTACCCACCCATGTCTGTGTGACTATGCCATGCAGTGCCCAAATTAAACATTATTTCCACATGTGTGGGTGTGAGGGCACTGCTGCAAAAGACAGACATGCAAAATTAAACACCACGCTATTAGCAGGTAGTAAACCACATAGGGATGGCTCCTTTCCCATAGATGTCCCTCTCATGGGGACATCATAGTGCAGACTAAGGTTTTAGCAGACTAGTTTGCAGGTCAAATATTTCACTCTCCTTTGCCTCTTCCCTTTTCTGTTCATTTTGACTGGAATCCCTTCTTTCCAATCCAGTCCAGATATTCCACACATAAGTAAGCCCCCTTGTGCAAAGCTTGTCAAGTAAAATAGAGGAAAGTTTCCAAACTTATGTTTATGTGTTCATGAGGAACTGGAAAGAGACACACAGCGAAAGAACTTAACTAATTAGGACAAGCGTTGTCATTTCAATATTGAAATTTCTTTTTAAAACTCAGACACATTTCAAACATTTCAAACACGAAGAAAAGTGGCAATTAAGGAACTCCTTGTCTCTGCGAGCCAACAGAACCTTCTTGAAGGACTGATTACTCCCACATCCTCCTGAGGGGAAAGAGGCAGCATTCTGAAAGGTGATGGCTCTTTGTTAATGTTTATGGTTTTTAAAGCTTTAAATAAAACATGCTATCATCAGAGATTACTGTTGAGTGTCCCTTCATAGCTGTGTGAAGTCTTTGAATCTGCTCTTTGTGAAAATCAGCTCTGCAGAGGTTTCTGGGAAACAATGGAAATTACCAGAAATGTAGTAGCAACTATGAAAATTCAATTTTCTAACTTTACTGAAAATGTTAAGATTTAAAAAAAAAAACACAATTGGGAGGCAATGTGGGTATTACATATGGATTTGGGCAGTACCTTACTTGATTTGGGACCTACATGCTCACTTTTTATGACTCAAATAAAACTCACAGAGCAGCTACTTTGGAACTCTTGGCAACAATGGAAATCCGGGTTTTTAAAGGCAACTGTGTAGGCTTATTGCCAGGAGGAGTTATTAAAGAGGTCCACATAGAGCTCCTTCTGTCCTCCTATCCCATTCCTGGACCCCATCACAGGTCATTTAAAATCTGGAATATCTGAAGATGTGTTTGCAACTTATGCTCCATCCTCTGCAAAAAAAAAAAAAAAAAAAAAAAAAAAACAAAACAAAAAAAAAAACTCAGTTTAAAATGTCCATGCTAATCAGAGAATTGGTATTCAACGAGACAGTGCTATTGGCATTTGGATAAGATTTGAAACTGTCCTGTACATTATAAGATGTTTACAGGCATCTAGTCATGAAGTTCCAGTAAGAGCATCACCATCCCATTAAGTAGTAACAACAAAATCTGCCATGGTCAAATGTACCCAGATCACCTTCTACTGAGGGACACTGCTAAGGGCAAAATTTACCAAAGAAAGAAAATAACTCCATTCCAGACTCTTCAGGAAGCAACATGTTAGGAAGCATCGGCTAGACTATTTCAGTTCAAAACACAAAAGGCATCCCTCAATAGAACATTGTTGCAGTTTTCTATTAAATTTATTTTATATAGTTTATAAATGTTTGAAAAGTATACAGCTGTGTTTTATTTAGTTTATTTTACTCCCTTTGGGGGGAATTACTCTGGGTATTTTTATGATCCAAGATTAGATTCCAGGGTTGGGAATGAAATCTAGAAGATGGTGCTTACAGAATAAGTTTTCTTAAGACTCCTTTGATTTACCATGGTTTTCCTGAAGTCAACTGACTTTCAAACCAAGAGTCACTTGTACATTAGACCTTTGGCTCTATTACTTTACCCAATGAACAACATTAAATGGTAGAGATTGTTTGAGTTCCCCAAACACCTCACAATCTCCAATGGGCTGTTTCCTTAAAATAAGGAAATGAATGGTGAGTTCAGCACTAATGTCCTTCTCTGTAAAATGAATAAAGACAGCCACCCCACACTTTGCAGACTTTTAGGGGAGATTAGGATTGTAATATACACGAAGAACTTTGTGAAAGGCATTTATTATAGTTCAAAAACCTCAAGAGATCTGCAGAATATGGCATTCAAAGATGTTTTTGTAACTTTAGTTTTTTTTATATCAAGACATATCAACTCCTGACAGCACCCCCTATTCTCCTCCAAGTAGAAGATGAGCATCGAAGAATCTCCAGTGGGAGATGATTGAATTAGTCGCAAGCCTATCTCTTGGTAGGAAAAGCCCCTTGCTCCAACTGTAGACAGAATGCTGTCCAAAAAGGACAAAACCTGGAAGCAGGTAAGTCGACAGCCTAGCTCTGCCAAGACAGGGTAGGTAAGTCCTTCATAACCCCTGCTCTACAGTCAATGTCTGTCAGAGAAGCGGGGCCAAACGACTGAAGAGCGATGCTGTAATGTATGGAGAGAAAATGAGAACTGTCCAGGCAGCCACTGGTATGTCATTTCTTAGTTTGGGAAGCTGCAGACCCTGTACTTCCTATAAAATCAGATATATTTATCCCTCTCAGGTCTCTGAGGTGATTGAAGAACAGATAGATAAAGTCTCATAATTAAATTTTGAGTTGTTTAGGAGTCAAGAGAGTGTTATACATCTAAGAAGATACTTTTAAAATTGTGTTGCAGTTAGTATGAATGTTGAGTCAGATATAGAACTTTAAACTCATGGAGATGTTTAGATAGTAGAATGTCAAAGTCAGGTACCAAATACATATGGACTGGTCATTGGGAATGTATGCTAAGCCATATAATCCTCATAACTGTGGCCTAATTACCTCTGTTGTACTGTATTGTATTTATTATTATAAGAGAAAGAGCCATTTGTTGGACTGAAAGGAGAAACTGTAGGGGGAAATAAGATATACCTTAAACTTAAAAGAAAAAAAAAAAGGGAAGAGGATGGGGGGTTGAGGGTGGGAGGGTGGGACTGGAGGGGGAATAGGGAGGGGACTGCGACTGAGATGTAACTTGAAGAAATAAAAAAAAAAGGAAAAAAAAGAATGTGATGATTCAGTAGAAATTAAAAGATATTATGAATCAGCCTCATGGCCTCCGGGTATAGACAATGAGTAAAGTGCTTGCCTCGCATGCATAAAGCCCTTGATTCAGTCCTCAGCATCACAGAAAACCAGCCATGGTGGCACAGGCCTGGAATCACAGTACTTGAGAGGTAAGGTAGGAGGATCAGGAATTCAAGGTCATCCTTGACTGCATGATGAGTTCAAAGATGGCATGGGATACATGAGACCATGTACCAAAAACCACCACCATCAGAAAGAAAGATACAACAACAGTAACAAAAAGTCAAATCAGGGTTGGTGACATGGTTCAATGGATAAAAGAGCTTGCTGTGCAAACCTGAAAACCTGTGTTCTGGACCCCACATTAAAAATATAATAAAATAAAAGTCAAATACAGTGATATGCATCTGTAACACCAGAATTCCTAGTTGAGATTGGGAAAAAGAGAAAAGAGAATTTCTGAAAAACTTGTGGGACAATTATCCTAGGGCACAGAGTATAGGAGAAATGGCAAGAGAGATTCTGGCTACACAAAGTAGAAGGGAGAACCAAGTGATTCCTAAAAGTTGTCTTCTGACATGTCTCAGCAGAGTCTTGCCTTTAGTCTTCACAGAAACCTCACATGGGAAAAACATTTGTTCCCATACTCCAGAATGAACACAAAACTTCTCACTGGAAGAAGCACAGGCTTTCTGAGAATACTTCAACCTTGCTTCCATTTCTACCTCATTGTGGGTGACCCAGGAGCTGGGCACTCACCTTTTGCCCTCTCCTTGCTCCAGTGGGATAGGATTGGGAGACAATTACCACATACCCCAGCCAGAGTCCTCATTCTGTCTGGTGCTGTAGAGAGGCCCAAGGCTAACAGTCACTGAAATCGGGATGTGCTTCTTCATTAGGACTCACTTCTCGTCGGTATGTTTGACTGCCATCTATAAATACTTACCTGCTCTAAGTGCTAACCTATAAAAACAAAACAAAAACCTAAAAACAAATAAACAGAGCCCTATCATATTCAGCCTCACTTTTGTTTGCACCAGGTGGTCTGGGTGCATTTTAGGCTCACGGTGTCCATTGTTTTCACTCTGTTGGTCTCATATCCACTGTAACAGAACACACAGAAGCATGGAGAATCTCTGCTACAGTTCTCCTCATTGAGAATTACATACTGAAAGTGAGGGGGTTCTGCCTCATGCAGAACATGTGCCAAAGAGAGCACTGGCAGGGCAAGAAAGATAATTATGCCCTCCAAATGCAGCATCTTGCCTGAGCTAAATTCTCCCGACCTGGAATAGTCATTCCTTTCCTCACTTGTCCATGCAGCCCTTTGCTCACTCATCTGCAAAGACACTGGAAATGCTCCCTGTCTGTTGGTGCTGTGTGGGAAAACAGGTGGAAAAGCCAATGCAGCAGAAACACTGATGGGAGGAGATGGGTACAGAGATGCAGCTGGAAAAGAGGGCATTAACTACTCATAGAACCCTGCCATTCAGATACGAATTTTGACCAATTTTTAAAAGACTGGAGAGCTGCAGTAGGGTACTAAGCAGGAGAGTGAGATAACCATGAAACAAATGCAAATATTCTCTTCAGATACATAAATGGTGGAGAGATAAATAAGACTCAAGAGGAAAGTCTCAAATGGTTCAGGTGCAATATTAAGGTAGCTTGGACTCCATTTTAGTACAGTTGTGAGACATATTTTTCAGGAGATGTTTAGAAGGTAAACAGACAGAACTTGAGGGTCAAATAATTTATAAGAATGGGATATAACCTCTGAACAGCATCATTGGATAGATTTTGACCACCTAGTCAAGGAGGAAGGATAAGGTGAAGAAGAATTCACTTTAAGTATCAACTGTAGGCACCTTTAGATATGTAAGCAAGAGACATTATGGCAGGGCCTGGGAACATAGTTCAGTGGTAGAGTGCTTGCCTGGCATGTGTAAGGGTATGGATTCGATCCTCAGCACTGTCAGAAAGAGAAAGAGTGGCAGCTGCATGTGTAGAAATGAAGTTCAAAGGAGAAGCCTGGGCCAGATATGTCAAGGCAACATCATATGCAGGGCCAGCAGCATGAGCTTGTGATCTTTATCATCACAAAAGGCCTTTGTGCTTCAATAAGACTTGGCCTTCATTCAGTATTGTATTATTATTGATGTTATTAATAGTTTTGAATAAGGGATCTCACAGTCCTTTGCTTTTTACAGCTCTAAGTTTCCTTCTAAACACAGATTTAGCTACATCCCTTAAGTTCTGACATGGTGTGTCTTCATTTTTCATCAAATTCAAAGTGTTTTCTAATTTCCTGTGTGCTTATTTCTTTGAAGTATCTGTTTGCAATTTTCAAAACATTCTACAGTTATTGATTTACACTGAAGACAGAGAATGTGTTTTATGACTTACATTATCTTTAAAGTCATTGAGATTTGTTTGGGGCTGCTGTGTGGTCTAACCTGGAGAACACACACACACACACACACACACACACACACACACACACACACACACTTGAGGTGAATTTTCTAATGTGAAGTAAACTGCTATGTAGACAGCTGTTAATACCACTCATGGTGCCTGAAGGCTTTCTCTTCCCATTGTGATCTTACCAATTGCTCTCTCCACTATTGAAAATAGAGCACTGATTTCTACAACTGTTATTGTTGAAGTTTTTATTTCTCGATATAATTGTGTTTGTGTTTATGACTGATTATCCTTTTTGGATAGAATGACCTTATAAAATATTTTCTTTGTCTGAGATTTGATATAAAATATCAATTCTCATCTTAAAGTTGAACATTGATTCCAGTTGTCTTCATTATTATTTTCACAGTCTAGCTTTGATCATCTTTAAAATTTCAGCTTATTACTTGTCTGAGTCTAAAATGCATTTTTTGTAAACAGTAAAGTTGTGTAACATTCATTTTAATTAGACGGTTTTATCTCTTTATATTTAATGTGTATTTCTATATATCTTTTATTTGCATTCTCTTTTTGATTGTTTGGGATTTTTTTGAAGCAGGATCCCTCTATATAGCCTTGGTGGCCTGGAACTCACTTTATAGACCAGGCTGGATTTGAACTCACAGAAATCCATCTGTCTTCCTTTGCCTCCCAAGCACTGGGATTAAAGTCATGTGCCACCAACCCTGCCTTCTTTTACATTCTTTTCATTACTAATTTCTTTTGTGTTGATTATTTTCTCTTTCTTTTTTTTTATTTCTCAGCAAAATTTTAAATTCACTCTTTTTTTGTTTCTCAGCAAAGCTTTTAATACACTCTTTTTTTCTAGCATAATATTTTATTGACTTTTGGTAACTTCACATCATACGTCTAGGTCATATTCACGTCCCAGTGCTTCCATGTCTGCCCCCTGATCTTGTGACCTCCTCCCACAACATTAAAAAAAAAAGTAAAAAACAAGTTCAGTTTGTTTTATCTATACATTCACTGAAGAATGAACAAACTCACAGTGCCCTACCCCTTAAATAGAACTGAGTTCTTCCCCTCCTACATCCCCATTAGAAGTCATCAACTATGGAGAGCTACACTTCAATAATGTATTGTGTATATTGCCTTATTGTTTCTGTTATTGCATTTTGGGCTACTGTCTCCCTGGAAACCCTGGGGATTAGAATTAGTGGCTGAGAATGCCAACTTTAAGAGGCTGAGGAGAAAAAAAATGTGAAAAGGAGTGGGTAGGTTAGAGAGAAGAAATCAAGAAGAAGGTGATGCCCTGAAAACCAGGCAGTGAGAAAGAGCCAAGGATCAGCTGGGTTGAATGCTGCTAAGAGAAGTGAAGGGAGATGCTCTCTCAGGGCTATAGAAAGATCACTTTGAGGTCTTTAATCCCAGTACTGGAGCAGAGGCAGGCAGATATTAATGAGTTCAAGGCTAGCCTGGTCTACATAGTGAGCTCCAGACCAGATAGGCCTACATATGAGACCCTGATGTGGGGATCTATATAGAATGAGCGAAACTCATAGAGGAATATTTGTGGGGAGAGGTAGGAATCTATGTTCAAGAAGACTCAAAAAGAAGTTATAATAAAAAAGGAAAAGGCATCATCTTAAGGTCCCTGCCTCTTTTTTTAACCTAAGAATTCAGATCAGAATGGAAAATATAGCCGTGTCTAGAAAGTGGGATGGATTGAGAGGATATTTCCAGCAGTCTCAGCTCTGTCTCGCTTGTCTGGAAAGTATCATGCAGACTTTTACAAATCTTTTGGGCACTCCATCTCACAGAATCTAGTATTATAAGAAAATTTGGTGTGAGTATGAAGTCACCTTGCTTTGTATCGCTGGGAAACTGAGTGGCATCCAGAGACTACTATTTGGGGAAGTCATAATTCTTTGTTGTCTACCTAAGGTAAATTTATGTAAACTTCTTCAGCTATTTTTAGAGACAATCGGCAACATTTCAACCTCCTTCATATTCCTAATAAAAAGAAAAAAAATGATTTCTACTTTCCCAAGTAGGATTTGAGACTAGACAAGTGATACTTGGGTTTCAGAGGAAAGAATTTCCAGCAGCCCAGAACCAGGGAATATGCATATGAAGACTTGATCCTTGCTTCCCCATGTCCATTTCCTTTCCTTTTGCTGGATTCTCCAGTTTCGTTCTGAATTCCACATCTTCCTCTGGGATTGCGTTTCTCATTCTTGGCATTATTGACACTCTGAACAAGACAATTCTCTGTGGTCATATAGTGGTTACTACATGGCTCTGAACAATAGGACGGATGGTACAGTACACTCTGGGATGTTTCATATTACCTCTGGGTTCTACCAACTAGATGCCAGTAATTCCCACCACTCCCTGCCCCCACTTAAAACCAAGAAATCCCCCTGAGGAAAGACCATACCTCCTTTACAAACATAGCCTAGGGGCACAGTTGCCCAAGTCTAAGCCAATCTGCCAAATTACATTCTGAACCACAGCTACCAGTTCAGTGGGACCACATGTCCAATTCGGTCCAAGAATATTACACCAAATGTTTTTGGTTGGCCTCAAGAAATAAAATTCTAGCTACCTATGAATTTTGTGGTGTGTGAACAAAACCCTTAGAACTGAGGGTGTCCATTTTCTCTCAATGAAAAATGAAAGGAAAACAGGCTAAGAATGGAGCTGATACCATGACTTGAGGCTAAACCCAGACAGCGAAAGAAGCTGGTTTCTAAAAACATTGTTAAGTGGCTGTATCAGCTCTGACCTGGATTTTTAATATACCCCCACCTCTTCTTGTTGTTTGCTTGTTAAAGCCAGTTTCTGTGGAGTTTTCCATTATATGTAATTTTCAAGAGAAGTAGCTCAGATACAGTATATTTAACAGAGTTTGAATAAAGGATGATTCACAAAATAGGCAGCTCCTCAGAGCCAGATGAGGTTCAGAGAACTTTGCTGCAAACACAGGCAGCAGTATTTATGGACAAAAACCAGAAGTGAGTATCAGACACAGCTTAAAGGGACAGTGTTCAGACTCTGCTTTATCTTAACATGGTCTGGTCAGTCAGCCACTCACGATTGACCAACTCTCCACTGCACAGACTGCCTAACGCTAAGCCATCTTCCTGAAGAATTCTTCTGAATAAAGCATTCAATTATTAAGTAGTGTTCTAAATTAATGTACAAAAAGGTTTGTTATATAAGGACTCAAAGTTCTGAGGCAACCTCCAGCCAAATTTAGTTTAAAACACTAAAAGCAATTTAACCTATAAAATATATTATATAGTATAATAAGAAGGTTAATGACATTTTGGCGAGGAAATTTTTAACCCAGTATTTAAGGGGAGAAGGAGGGAGGCTAGGAAAAATTTAGCATATGGCCTCCCCCCGCTCGCCCCCATTTTTGACCTCAATACATTCATCCCTAAAGTCCTGTCTATCATGTATCCAAATAGGATATGTTAATAGAGCACCATTAAAAGGCTTGAATTTAGTACAGGATAACTATCCTACTGTTCTGCCCAGTTCTCGAGACCCCAAAGACCACCCAGGAGCCAACTCTGATATAAATACATGAGGGTTGTTTATTCAAGCTCAGAGCTTGGACTCTCAATACTCACTGACATAACAGTTTGAGTGGAGAGCCCCAAACTGCAAAAATACAAGGTTTATATAGGGACTTAGACAAAGAAACACTATTTCCATCATATGATTGGATGACATTTGGGTAACTAGTCATGTCCATTTCTGATTGGCTCTTTATTACTGACTAACCAGCTGTGGTCAGCTTGACCATCAGAAAGTTTGTTTAGACTTTTTGGGTGCTTTCTCAGAGTGTGCTATCTGATGATGATGAGGGAACACCCCTGGAATGCAAGGTCGGGTACATTTTGTTGTTCTGGAACTAGAGGTCAGCTCCGAGTCAAACTTAATACATATGGAATCTTTTGTTTGAAGATGGATTCAGTTCTCTAGGTCATAGAGAGACCCAATCATGGGTCTGTAAACATGTCAGTGGTCTATCCCTGTTCAAAGTTCAAAGGACTATAAGTATTAATCATATAAGGGGCATAAAGCATAACCAGGAGAAACAGAACCAAGGGCCCAAGTAGTATATCAATTGGCATTATAGAAATAGACATCCATTTGTAGCCTATGTAAGGGAGTTCCTTTTGATATAGCATTTCAGCCCATTAGGTGGGACAATAGACTGTGTACTCTTTTCTGTAACTACTCCCAGCTGACATTAGGACATTGTCATGGGGCCCAGAGAAGCTGAAATGCTAGTCAAAGGCTGGGCAATGGGGCAGTTATCAGAAACATCTGATTAGTCGATTGATCCACGTGAAGGACACGGAACAATCATATAGGTTGGACTGGTTCATATCAGCTTTCAGGAAGTCCAGGGCTGAGGAGTTTGCAGTCCACAGGTGATCTCAGGATAGAGTCTATCAGCCAGGTAAAAATCTGCTGAGAAAAACATAGACTGAGAACAGAAGTTAAAATTGTTTACTAATTGGGAAGGTAAGGAACCCTATGACCAAGAGAAAAATCTCATTTTAAGAATAGGCAGTTGTACTTATTTGGAATCCTGTTTGTTCTGAGGCTGATGGATCTAGGATTTATGACTGGATCTCAGAAGGATAACATGACAAAGACTTGAAAACCAATTTTGAATTATTAGCATGAACAATTTTTAAACCAAAGGAGATTTAAAATCTTAAACTTGTGACTAATCATCTAGTGGTATGTTTTAACAGAGCTAGGCCAATAACTTATTGGAACTTTAAAGAAACATAGCAAGGGGAAGAAGAAGCTAATTGTTTCCCAAGTCTGGTAACAAGGTAGACTGAGAAGGCATCTGAAGACTTGGTTTTTGTTGTTAAACTGTTAAATCTTTTATTATTATAGTCTTTAGACTCATCAGGGATCTGAGAATGATAAATATCATCTGAGTAAGCAAGATCAATTGGCTTCCAAATTTATAAAAAATGACAGTCTTTACCTTGACAGCCATCCCATTGTTCCTTTGTTTCTGTGGGGCATCCATCTTTGGCCACCAGTACCAAGGTATGACAGACTTTTTGTGAGATAGGAATTATGAAGGACCGCTTACCTTGTCTTGGCAAAGTTCAGAGGTCAACTTCTCCATCTGTGTCCAGCACATTCAGCTTGGACAGCATGCTGTCTGCTGTTGAGGCTTTTAGTCTAGCCCAATGGCCAGCTTTCTCATATTTAAAGCAAGTTCCAGGTGGAGATTCCTTGTGCTCATTATTTTCTTTGGAGGAGAGTAGGAATGCGTCAGGAGCTGACATGTCTATCATAAAAAGCATTGTGTATTAAATATTTAAATGCCGTATTCTGAAGATCTCTGAGGTTTCTGAGGACCATCATATCCATCTAAGATGGATTTTGTTTTTAGTTAGTTATTTTCTATTTGACTGTGAAAGCCTGTATAAAGCTTAATCTTGTAACTAACCGCATAACTTCTTGGCATAACTGCAAATAAGGTGACTGTCAACTTGTAAAACATGAGATTTGTTGGTTTCTTAGTCTAAAAGGAGGCCACAGTAATGAACAGAGCCCGTTAAAACCAAGAAGCTCCTTAACTGTAACAAAACCATAAGTTTGATTGACTATCATCCTGCAAACTCACATCTGTAACATTTCTTTACCAATTTTTGTCATCTTTTAACCTTTTTCCAACCTTAGTAACTTGCATTTACCAAACCTTAATATCTTTTCATAGTAACTTCCATTTACCAAACATTTTTTCATATTCATAGACATTTTCTTAAAAGCTTTCCTTTATAACTTGTATTTACATCCTCAGACCCTCATAACTTGCTTAAGATTTTTATTCCTTCGTTTTGGTGGGGACCCCAATGATCCCTGACTTTTATGTCTCCCCCTTTTTTTCAGTCCCTATTTTCTTTTATCTTTTTATTTCTGTCTTTGTTTATATAATTAACTATCTGGGTATCCTCAGACATGACATTCTGAACAAATTTTATATTCCCAATTACAAAGCATAATTAAATACAAGCCATGTTTTTTTTCTGACATATATATTTTTTCATGGCCAAACCTTTATTTGTATCAACATACTCCAGCAAACTTTTTAAAAAATCTTTGTTGCATTTTTCAACAGGCAAACGGGTAGGGTTCAACTTTGCAGTGCTTGTCTTTGTGGGATCCTTTTTATCTTTCCTGGTGGTAATAAACCTCCCTTAGCCTGTCTAGTTTTCATCTCTGCCTCTGGGGAGGAGGGGTGACCCCATAACTCTCCCAGCTCAAGGCAGCTTTTACCTTAGGAGCCTTTCCTGGTTCCCCCCCCCCTTTTTCTTCTTTCATCATTCTGCAATGATGTTCCAGCTGACAATTGGATTTCAGAGCTGCCCCGGAGGAGAGCAGGGCCTTGTCCCCTCACAATGATTTTGGCAGGGGGAAATCGGTGAATCCCCATTTCTTCCCCTATTTTGGCCCCGGGTGCAAACAGTGGGAGAAGGGAGATCAATCTCAGTGTGGCACAAGGGGAAAGGCAGCCAAGGTCTAAGGCTGTCCCATCAGACATGCTGCACATTCAGCATGCATGTAAACTCATTTTCTTGTGTGGATTCATAGAAAGACACAGACAAAAACATATAAACAAGAAGATAAACATAAAACTAGCACACAACAACTGGCTAGGAAGATCCTGAACAAGCCTGGAACATCAGCCTACATAAGTCTGAGACCAAAACAAGGAAACAGACACATAGATTATAAAATGTACAGCACAACAGTGAGACAGTGCCAAGCTTGATCCAACAACTGGCTAGGCAAGACTAGCTCCTGTTCCCCCATTGCCATTGGGGATCCAGGCAAGAAGGGAGGCACCTCTTCCCCCCTTCATTCTCAGAGAGAGCTGGAGCATCCTCCAGGCTCTCACAACTGGCTGGATAACAGGCATGTCTGCCCTACCTCTCAGTAGTCGCCTGCATTATCACAGAAACCAGAAACTGTGTACGTTATCTGACATGTACAAACCCACACACAAACCAGAACATTTCTGAACTCGAACAAACCAAGAAGAAAACTGAAAGTAAGGCAACAGAGGCCAAACCACAGAACACAAATAAAAACAAATAGTCTCATAAACAATAAATCAGTCCAGACAGACTTTCATGCAGATCAACAAGACAAACTTGAACTTTCCACAAAACAAAAAACAGAGACAAGCAGTCTCACAGACTGCATAGATAGAGAGTTAGACTAGACCAAAAAAATGATCTCATACCTCCATCTCAGGGTCTTTCCTGGTGACTCAAGGTCCTCCAAATCTTGGTGGGACCTCCAAATGTGAAGGTCAATACCAGCCTACTGGAAATTCAGGAATGGCGCCCTGGTTTTCACAAGTACATAGACAGACATATATACAGAGACAGACATACATAGAGACATAGTAGCTTACCAGCTGGTTTGAACCCTCTGGGCAGGAGTCCTGGTGACCTTGAGGATCCCGGATGAGCCCCCAAATGTTCTGCCCAGTTCTAGAGACCCCAAAGACCACCTAGGAGCCAACTCTGATATAAATACATGAGGGTTGTTTATTCAAGCTCAGAGCTTGGACTCTCAATACTCACTGACATAGCAGTTTGAGTAGAGAGCCCTAAACTCCAAAAATACAAGGTTTATATAGGGGCTTAGACAAAGAAACAGTATTTATATCATATGATTGGATGACATTTGGGTAACCAGTCATGTCAATTTCTGATTGGCTCTTTGTTACTGACTAACCAGCTGTGGTCAGCTTGACCATCAGAAAGTTTGTTTAGACTTTTTGGGTGCTTTCTCAGAGCGAGCTGTCTGGTGATGATGAGGGACACCCCTGGAATGCAAGGTCGGGTACATTTTGTTGTTGTTCTGGAACTGGAGGTCAGCTGAGTCAAACTTAATACAAAATGGAATTTATTGTTTGAAGATGGATTCAGTCAGGCTCCACACTACAACCAACAGACCAAAAGGAACAGGAACATGGAATTTGTTACCTGTTTCTGGGACACTTTGCCCTAGTGGAGCTGCCATGTAGGCCCCCAGTGCAAGAGGAAGCTCTTAGCCCTCATATGACTGGTGAACTGAGGGGGCTGAGATGTAGGATAGGTGGGTGTAGGGTAGAGGGTGGGAAGGTGAGACAGAAAAGGGTGGAGGAAGAGGACTGTGATGGAGATGTAACTTGAAGTAATAAATTTTTAAAAAAAGAACAGTATAGTAGTACATTTTTTTTAAAAGGCTGGAATTACCCAGGCATGTGTGCCTTTAATCCCAACACTTAACAGGCAGAGGCAAGTTGATCTCTGTGAATTCCAGGTCAGCCTGATCTTCAGAGCAAGTTCTAAACCTGACAAGTTAAAAAAAGACCTTATCTCAAAACAACAACAACACAAAGTGCCCACATTACCAGGTCAACCAGAATGGTTCTGGACCATTCCACTGCAGAAAGTTGATCCGAAGAACACCTGGATTTCAGGTGCTTTTCTTACCACCATGTTGTAGACACTGGAGAAATCACCCACTTAAGGCAACAACAGTGAAGCCTCACATCCTTGGGAAGCCCACAAACTATGTTTACAGTAATTTAAGATATCATTTCACTGCTTTGACATTTGTACTAACAGTGTACCAAGCAGCAAGACTCTTAACACAGATCAAGGCAATGACAACAAACTTAAAATGATTGTATTCTTTGCTTGAAGAAAAAATACGAATGTTAGTTTTATTTAAGAATGACCTGGAGCCTGGCATAGTGTGCTACACGCCTTTAATCCCAACAATCAGGAGGCAGAGGCACACAGATCTCTTAGAGTTCAAGGCCAGCCTCTTCTACACAGTGAGTTATAGGGCAGGAAGAGCTATATAATTGAGAGAATCCATCTCGGACAGAAAATAATGAATAAGTGAAATTATTGCATTGTAACTCAGAAGGCATCTTTGCCCATGGTATAAGCAACTGATAAGAAAGTTAACACACTTCTACAGCCTGCCCAAGCAGAACAATCATCTTGTGGGGGGGGGGGGATACCAAAAACCAAACAAACAAAAACCTGTGCCATTGTATGAGTCACCAGTTGTACTTGCTGTTTTTTCCAAAATAAAGACTATTTTCACTTGAACGGATGAATGACAGGCAAACCATGGTGTTTTAGATTGGGTATTTGGCAGACATTTCTTAAAAAAAAAAATGAGCCAACTGAGCCTGTCACTTCAAGGAGAATAACTAACAGTATTTGAGTTTGTCACCAGTGATAAAATTTGAGCTCTCTGGAGAAAATTAGAATGTTGAAAATGGCATATCCACCACAGTAGGCTTGACAGCTTCCTAATACTTAAGAACTTTTCTGATGAGATCAGTGTGATGTCAAAAATGTGCCTTCTTGATATTGTATAGTAAAATATGTCAAATTTAGAAGATCTGGGTAACTCATTAAGACATTTTCTACTGAGTTCTTGTCGCTTTCTTGCTGATGTGAGTTATTTTTGTACATTTGCATAGAAGGTGCTTGTCAGTCGTGTGCATTGTAAAGATCTCATTGTGGTTTGTGTTTGCCTTTCTTCCTTTACGTTGTCTTTAATAAAGACAATTCCTTAGTTTCAGGGTAGTCAAGTAGTAATTGTTTGTTTGGCCTTGCTTTAAACCTGAAACATGACTCTGTTCTTCCACTTTCAGCATCTCTGCTGCTTTGCCGGTCACGTTTTAGGTTTTTAATCTATCTGGATTTTTTGTTTTGTTTTGGTTTGGTTTTTTTGTTTTTTGTTTTTTTTTTTTTTTTTGAGACTGCTTACATGATATCACCTCTTACATGATACCACCTCATCATCACTTCATTCTGAGTCTGGTTGGTTTTTTTGTTTTTGTTTTTTTTCCTTTTCACATATTGAGGATTTATTAGAAAATTTATCAGTATTACTGCTCTTCAATGTTACCTTTCTCATGTAGCCTTTCTGCCAACCTTGGTCTCAATACCACACCATTGTAACTATTGTGGCTTTAAGATAACTAGTAATATCTGCATGACAGGATCTCTTACCTTGTTCTTTTTCTTCATATAAGTTTGGCTGTGATTGTGCATTTCCAAATTTATTTTCTAATCTACCAGAATTCTATAGGAATTTTTAATGGAATTGCCTTGAATCTATACATCAGCTCAGAATTACAGGCCTCCTCACCATGCTTAATCCACCTATCAACGAGAATCTCTCAACTTATTCTGTCTTCTTTAATGTCTCCCAATGAAAGGGTTATAGTTTTCCTCTAGAGATTTTACATCTTTTATTAGATTAACTGCTGGGTACTTTTTGGGATTGAGATTTGATTTTACACTACTTACAAGCTAATAAGCTTTGCTATTTTTTGCTCTATGATGCTGGCAGGAGACATGAGGCTCCTGCAGAGATGAAAGTGCCATTACTCAGGCATAGCAAGCAGCCTGAACACTGGCTCTCCTCAACCCAGGTCTGCCTGATGGCTGCTACACACAGAGTGGGTTTACTTTATAGCCGAGGAACAACATTCTTGGGAAACCCACTGTTCTATTGCAAGTGATAAATACACTTGAAGCCTTTCCCAGAGAAAGGCCTCTCATCTAAGGTTTCATAGCAAAAACACAACCCTAAGATATGGCCCATATGAAGACTTCCCAAGGTCTTGCATTCTTGACACATCCACTGGATGACAGACTTAGTATTTCCCACAGCCCTATAAATTACTCCCTCTCATACAGTGCTTTATAATATTGTAAATTATTAAAACAGTACTTCAAATAATCTTGTGTGTAATATTTTTATTTCTTAACTTGCTGGCATATAGAAATATAATAGAACATTTCACATTAATTTTCTATTTAGCAATGTTACTAAGCTCATTAATTCATTAATGCATAGAGTCTATAGAACTTTCTATATATTATTTATATTTTTGAATATTGTAGTGTTAGGGTTTTGGTTAACCTTATCTATATACGATACATATACATATATATATACACACACACATATATATATATATATATGTATTTGGCTTTATTTCATTGGCTGAACTCTTTAGGCTTTAGGGTAAAGTTGAAAAAAGTTCTAAGAGACATCATTCTTATCTTTTACAGGTTGTTTCATTTTCCATTAACTTTGGGGCCAGCATATACACAAATGGTTTGACTATGACATGCCAATAAATATTCATCATTATACTTTATATCCACTGCCCTTTCCATTGTATTTTCTTATCTCATTGTTTACTTCAAAGAGAACGTTTTCAAAGTTTGACCATTATGAGTGATATTTTCTCTACCCCTTTTCTTGTTGAAGATTCTCTTTATTTTTTAAAGTTCCTTTTTAATAATAGGCCACTGAGAGTTTACAGTAAATGATAACATTTTTTGCTTCCATTGGGATTACCACATAATTTCCCTCCATACGTCTAATAATGGAAAAATACAATGCATTTTCTACATTAAAACACTGTATTCTTAAGATAAAATCACCATAGTGTGCTACAGTTTTGTAATGTTAAATTTGATTAACTGTTCTTTTTAATTACGTAAAAAGTTTAGCTACACAATTCTCACCCATTTTTGGGTTGTAGTATTTTTGTTATAACTCACCTAGATGGTTTTCAAATTTCCCAAGGACCTTCATTATGCAGAAGTACTTTCTGATTCCAACTAGATGATAGCTCTTCTGGTTATCACTCTTATCACTGATTCTAGCTTATTTGACTGGCACTCAGAAGAGTCACTATATGTTTTTCAAGTTTTAAGATTTTGTTAATCAGTCATGGTGATGCACACTTTTAATCCCAACATTCGGGAGAGGGAGGCAGGTGGATCTCGGCGAGTCAAGGCCAGCCTGGTCAACATAGTGAATCCCTATCTCAAAAAATAAAAAAATAAGAGTATCCTCTAAAGTTTTGTTAAAGCTTGCTTTATGGCTTACAACATGACTACTGTTGGTAAATATTCCATATATTTTGAAAGACTGCATACACTGTGCTGGTCAAGATGATATGTATCTACGAAGTCAAAAATTTCCATCATGTTGTTCAAATACCCTGTATTCCATTGCTGATATTATCAGCTTGTCAGCTTGTTAGTAAATTACATGAATGGTTGTTAAATGACCAACTGTGATTTATGGTTGTGTCCGTTTCTCCTTAAGTTCTATTTTCTTGACTGTTTAGAAATCTTGCTATTAAGGTATGCTTAATTTTAATATCTGCCTCTCTCTCACCCCCCTCTCTTGTTCTCTCTCTCTTCTCAGAACTTTTTATTTTTATGAAGCTAACCCCTTTATCTCCAGTCAGGATTTTGGCTTTTCTAATCTTAACTGTACAAGTTTTTGTTTGGTTAGAATTTGCCTGGTATGACATTTTTCATTCTTTTTTATTTCACTCTTGCACTACTATTATATTTTATATGTTTCTTTTGTAGCTAAAATCAGTTTGGATTTTGTACTTTATCCAAATGGACTACCTTTTTTCTTTTATCTGTAACATTTATAACATTTCTTCCTTTTGGAAATTATATTAATAGAGTTTATTTTTAAAATTTCAAGTTTAGAGACAAATTGCAAATACAGTACAGCCCCCACATATCCCATACCCAGCTTCCCTTATTATATGAATTTATTGTGTTTATTGTAATTATTGAAGCAATGTGGATGCTTTCTTATTATTTATTAAAGTCAGATTTTCTTAGTTTTCACCTAATTCCCCTTTTCTACAAGAAGATGCTAACTGGGATATCACATTACATTTAATAACAATGTCTACCTCTTTCAACACAACAAAAAAATTCTATTAGTGGACGTTCATGTGCAAGTTTCTGTGTGTGTGTGTGTGTGTGTGTGTGTGTGTGTGTGTGTGTGTGTGCATGTGTAGGCCAGAGGATAACCTTGGGTGTTCTTTCTTAGGAACTGAGTCACTTTATTTTTTCGAGACAGGCTCTCTCATTTACCTGGATCTCCTGAAGTAGGCCAGGCTGTCTGGCCAATAAGCTCCTTGGATCTGCTGTCTCTCTCTCTCCTTGACACTGGCACCACAGCTGGTTTTTGCCTGACTTTTAACATGTGAACATGTGTTCAGAGAATTTAGCTCAGGTCCTTGTGCTTCAGATCAGTGCCTTATCAACAGAGCCACCTCCCTACCAAGTCAGAATGTCTTCTGTTTCCTGTTGGCTGTGGTAATTTCTTTGTGTTGGTTGCCTTTACAATTTTGAGGATTAAGAGCTATGTATTTTTCAAGACATCTCAGAGTTGGGATTTACCTGCTGCTTTTCTCATAATTAGAATCCGATCAGTTGTTTGGGATCAGAAAACCACAGAAACAAATGTTATTGTCATTCATTGATGTTGACCTTACTCAGACTCAGTTGGCGGAAATGCTGTGCATCAGGTTTCTCCACTACTCATTTTTTCTCTGTATCAATACTACATTCTTTGAAAGGAAGTCACTCTGTGCAGACTACATTTAGGCAGTAAGATTATGGCTCATCTCCCTGAAGGAAAAATACCATATAAATTATTTGAAATGTTTCTGCATGAGAAAATTGTCTTTATCTCTCATCTGTGTATTCGTTCAATAATTTATTTATGTGTTTACAAGCTTGTGGGCATTTATTTTGTACTTTGGATTATAAACCAATATTACTTTTAACTTTCTTCCTCAAATTGCTCTGTCTTTGTGTGCTGGGAGTTTCTCCTTGTCTCTACACCAGTTTTATCTGCCTACATGCCTGAGGAGTTTTCATTTGTGTGTCTTTGCTGTCTGAACATTTACCATCTGAATACTTTCTGGAACTAGGAGAGGTTCCATACCCATCTTATATATTCCCTAACCCAGCCTGAGAAGCAACCATTTGTCCTAAGCATTTGATGGCTACTCTAGGATGAGGGTATTACAAGCTAAGATCTGTTCATTGTTCCTGGGCATCACTTCCTTTAGGTACTTTCAGCTGACAGAGAAATAAATGTGTGTGTAGTAACTCACAAGCAACCATTTTAACATTTCTTTTTAATTTTTATTATGTGTAACTCTCTCTCTCTCTGTGTATGTGTGTGTGTGTGAATGCATATGTACAGGGATATATTACATGAGTTCAGGTGCCCACAGAGACCAGAGGCTTTGGATCCCCAAGTGATGGAGTTGTAGACAGCTGTGAACAATCTAATACTGGTGCTTGGAGCTAAACTCGTGTCCTGTGGAAGAGCAGTACATGTTCTTAAGTGATGAGCCATCTCTCCAGCCCTAATATGCAATCATTTTAATCTAGTTCAGCCAGATGTCTATTTCTACTAATGCTTCTAGCTCCAATCTATTCCTAGTGAATCACTGCATCTTCCTCTCCTTGTTTAAGTGTAAGTTTCAACTCCAAAACTGAGAAACCTAGCTCTACTATCTACCATAGACTCTCTCTGCTCTAGGATATGTGCATTGTTAACTTTATGACTACATGGAAGCATTTTCAACTAGAATGCATCGTCTATGTTCAGTTACAGTTACATTCAGTCTTGACAGCCATAATCATTTTCAAAACAACTAGGCCTGCACCTTTTCACCCACACACTTTAGTGAAGCCCCTGAGGGAATTAGAATATCACTGTAAAGTACTCGTCTGGTATGCAGAAAGCACCAGGTTCCATTTCCAACACCAACAAGAACAAAAACATGAGAGCCAGTGCACTCATGAATTCACTACAAAATGTCTGTGGCCCATCAACACTTCAGTATGGATGGAGGAGGGACCCATGAGGCCTTACCTTCCTTGAGGACTAATGGCAGCTTCTGGTTGCTAGGGAAGGAAGTATCACTTTCTTGTGTGGTTTAGCAACTGAGAAGTTTCCTTTGCTCCAGAAAATAACCTTCCACCCATGATCTGGGAAGGAACTCTGATTAAACTCAGTGGATCATATACACCACACCACACACACACACACACACACACACACACACACACACACACACACAGATGAAAATTGGAGGAGTACTTGGTGTGATGAAGGGTTCCAGAGGGAGAGGAAAAAACAGAATGGATTGAAAATTGCTAAAATTCATTTTATAAATGCATGAAAGTGTCAAACAATTAAAAAACATTTAATCCCCTAGCATCACATAAAACAAGGTGTGGGGGCACATCTGGTAACCTCAGCATTTGGAGATGGGGGCAGGTGAATCAGAAGTTCAAAATCATCTTCAGATTAAAATCAGCCTGGGATATATAAGAATATGTCTCAAAAATCATAATAAATAAATGAAGTGAAATATAATTGTGATATAATCTGAGATCCTGTTGTCATAGTTTGCGTTCTTCCCTGGGATTCTCTTAACCACCTAAATGATTTTTTTTCTTAATTCGCATGCACTGAGATTCTCTGTGCTATAAAGTTCTGTAAATTTAGATAAAAGTAATGAGTCACATGTCCAACATCACAGTATCATATAGAGTAGTTTCAGCCCTGCCCTGGAAAACCTTCTGTGCCTCCTCTGTCACGTCTACTTGCTCCATGGTAACCACTGGTCTTACTGTCTCTAGTTTTATGTTTTATAGGAATTTCATATAATTGGGTTTTTGGTTTTTTTTTTGGGTTTTTTTTTTTTTTTGAGACAGGGTTCCTCTGTGTTGCCCTGGCTGTCCTGGACTCACTTTGTAGACCAGGCTGGCCTTGAACTCATAGAGACCTGTCTGCCTCTGCTTCCCGAGTGCTGGGATTAAAGGTGTGCACCTCGCTTTTTGTTTCTTTGTTTTGTTTTGTTTTTGAGGAATTTCATATAATTATAATCAAAGACCACACAGGGTTTTAAGGTTGACTTTTCTCATTTCAAAGTATGTTTGTAAAGTCTCTCTATGTCTTTTCATGGCTAGAGAACTGGTTTCTTTTTATCATTGATTAAAGCTCATTGCATGGACTACCAGTTTGGTTATCTGCTTCCCTACTGAAGGACATTTTGCCTGTATCTAGTGTGAAGTGATTATAAAGAACTCTGTCGTGAACACTTCCTAATTCTTCTATATAGCTGTACCATTTTACATTTCCATCAGCAATTCATGAATGCATGAGAATTCTTGTTGCTCTGAGTCTTAACTATATTGTATATTGTAGGTATCATTTAATTGTGGTTTTTGGGGGAGACTGATGAGTTTTTTGTTGGTAGGTTTTCTTCTGGTTTTGGACATGCTAATATGAGTCTACTAGAATCACCTTGTTTTAATTTGCAACTCTCTAATGACAAAGGATGCTGAGCATCACTTATAGTCCAATTGTTTTCTTCAGTGAGGTGTCTCTTCATATCTGTGAAGGTTAATATTGATTGTCAACTTGTTAGGATCTATGGACCACCAAGTCTCTGGCATGTCTGTGAAAAATTATCTAAATGAGGTTAATTAAGATGGGGGAGACCCTTTCAAAGTCTAGGAGGCACCAATGTGGGTACTGGGGCTCTGGAATGCCTAGAACAGTGGTTCTAAACCTTGCTAATGCCGCAATCCTTTAATACGGTTCCTCATGTTGTGGTGATCCCCAACCATACATAACATTATTGTCATTGCTACTTCATAACTGTAATTTTTCTACTGTTGTGAATCATAATGTAAATATCTGTGTTTTCCAATGCTCTTAGGCAACTCCTGTGAAAGATCGTTCAATCCCCAAAGGGGTCACAACCCACAGGTTGAGAACTGACTGAGCAGGAGCATCTCTGTTTTCAGCTTCCTGACTGGGGATACAATGTGGACAGCTGCCTCCTGCTCCATCCCTTCCTCCCACCATGGGTTGCATCCTCTGCAGCTATGACAAAAAACAGGTCCTTCAACCCTCAAATTACTCCTTATTTGGTATTTTGTCACAGAAATTAGAAAAATAACTAATATATCTTGTCTGTTTTCAGTTAGTTCATTTCATATATTTATATCATCATTCAGGATATGTAAGCCAAAGGTACATTTGATATACTTTTTTTTTTCAACATTTATTTATTTCTTCAAGTTACATCTGGATCACTTTCCCCTCCCACCACCCGTCCCCATCCCACCCTCCTACAATATATTGTTTTGTTTTTGTTTTTTTTTTGCTTTTTTTTAAATACTTTATTTTTTTTCTTCAAGTTACATCTCAGTAACAAACCCCTCCCTATTCCCCCTTCCTATCCTGCCCTTCCACCCTCTTCCCCCCAGAAGTTTCCCCTTTCAGTCCAACAGATGGTTCCTTCTTTTATAACAGTAAGTATTATACAAAACAATAGATATAAATATGCCACATTTATGAGAGTTAAATGGCCCAGTATAACTTCCCAATGTCCAGTTTATACATATTTGGCCCCTGACTTTAACATTCTACTATCTAACCAACTCCATGAGTTTAAAGGTCTATATCTGACTCAACATTCATACTATCTTGCAACACACTTAAGAGTATCTTCTTAGATCTATAACACCCTCTTGATTCTTAAACAATTCAAAATTTAACTATGGGACTCTAGCTGTCTATTCTACAACCACCTCAGAGACCTGAGAGGGATAAATATATTTGCTTATATAGGAAGTGCAGGGCCTGCAGCTTCCAAAACTAAGAAAGAACATACCAATGACTGCCTGGACAGTTCCCATTTTCTCTCCATACATTCCAGCATCAGTCTTCAGCCTTTGGGTCCTGTTTCTCTGACAGACATTTGTTGTAGAGCAGGGATTATGAAGGACTTACCTACCCTGTCTTGGCAGAGTTAGGCTGTCGACTTCCCTGCTACCAAGTTTTGTCCTTTTTGGACAGCAGTCTGTCTGCAGTTGGTGCAAGGGGTTTTTTCATGCCCAGAGAAAGGCTTGCCACTAATTCAACCATCTTACAGTGGAGGTTCTTCGATGCTTATCTTCTACTAGGAGTAGAATAGGGGGTGCTGTCAGGCGCTGATATGTCTCGATATCAAAAAAAAATCTTGATTTAGGATAACATCTTTGAATGCCATATTCTGCAGATCTCTTGGGGTTTTTGAAGATGCCCTATCCATCTCTTGTATTTAGCTAAGCAAATGTTGCTTGTCTCTTAGCAACTTGATTACTGGGTAGTTTAGAGAATATCTGTGATAGACTGTCATAGTAGCTAACAAAGTGACATGTTTGCATGACTAGGAGTTTGTTTTAACTATCCTAGACCGTTTTAGATGGTTGGTATCAAGAGGTCAGAGCTTCACATTTTATTTTTAAGTATCTCTAGGTATGATACCATTAGGAAGTGTTACTTTTAATTTGTATCAATATACAAAGATCTATTCAATTGTGGTTAAATATACTCTTAATTATGTATCAATATACCAAGATCAATGCCTATGTAGCCCAATACAATCTTAATATTACGTCCATATGTAAGGGTCAATACCATTGTGGCCAACTATAATCTTAATTTTGTATCAATATACAAAGATCAATACCGATGTAATCCAATACAATCTTATTTTTGCACAATAAACAATGGTCAATACCACTTTAGCCAAATAAACTACTAATTTTGTATCAATATACAAAGGTATAAGGGCATATTCAATAATCTGCCCCTTCTTCTTGGACCTTCCTGTGCTATGTCTATATCTCATTTTTCTCAAGCCCATGCACTCCTACTTAGGAGAGGAAGAAGGATACAGAAAAGGAAAAGTAGGAATTCCCTGGGGCTAACCTCTAAAACCCATTAAGACAGGACCATTTATCAGCTTGTAGTCTCTTCCCCTACGTATCAGAGTTTTCAGTTATCCTTCAAATGACCTAAAAGAAGGGCGGAGAAACACCTTCCCCACCCTCTGGGCATGGGACGTTGCTCTCTTAAAGTGACTTCCTGCTGATTTGGGTCGTAGTAGACCTGTTTGGGGCCCGAACCCAAATGGGAAAAATGATTAAAAATGTTAGTACACTCCTTTTATGTTCAGTCCTTCTGTTCTCAGCTGTTTAGATGACCTAAGGGGTTTGTAGGCAGAAGGTGATGTGCAGGTTTCACTGAGGTTCCTGTCAGGGCATTGTGTAGAGCTGAGCGGTCCCAGTGACACTGGATTGCAGTGGTGGTTGCAGGCCCCCGATGGAGACAGCTATTGAGGAAGTCTGCCAGGCAGAATCAACTGGGTCACTCATCCTCCTTGGTGCCTGATTCTGCTCTCTGCTGAGGATTCCGCTGTCCAGCCGTCCCCGGGCTCCCCTAATGGATGCTTCGATTCTCCTGGAACGATAAGAACAGAGCCCTGCCCCAATCCCAACCCTAGGACAATTGTCCTATTTTTTTTTTGGTGGGGGGGGGGGGGGGGGCTAGGTAGTACTTCTCCTGAAGCAAATTTGGCCTTCTGACAACATACAAAGCGTTATCTTTCAATCCGGGTTAAAGAAGAAATCATTCTGTCACCTTGGAGCTAAACCAGCTCTGGTGTATATATTTTGAGATCCCAAAGGACAATCTGCCTGCATCGAGAAGGCCTTTTGTAAGTAGCCTCCAAACCTAGGTCCCTCCAAATCCCATGTGTGTGTCTCTGAACTCTAACTATTGGGATCAGGGACCTGTGTTTCCCATCTGAAGGGATCAAAGATGTGTTCCACCACTCCTGATCGAAGTCTTTCTCTATTTAGAGTTTGCCCTGCATCAGGCTGACCCTGAGCTCCGGGATCTGCCCGTTTCTGTCTCCAGTGTGCTGGGAGCTGGGACCAAGGGTGTACTCTTCTTGAATGGTGGGACCAAGAGTATGCACCCTCACCACCCCGCTCCGTATGACTCCAGAATACATAAGACCACCAACTCTATGGTGCTCCTCCCCCCCCCACCCCCGTCTCTGCTGAAGTCAAAGGCATGGGCCAATACCACAATTCTCTTGTATTTTACCTTAGCTCCACATCTTCTCTACACCTGGAGGTCTGCAAAACCAGGCCGAATGGCTGTATCCTCTGTTCCATTCACAGTGTTTCAGCCCTGCCCCTTGCCTTTTTTTTTTTTTTTTTTTTTTAGTTAATAAATTTATTTGTTTGTTGCTTCAGGTTACATCCTTATCATATTATCCTCTTTTCCCGCTTCCCAGCCCCACCCTCCCATGCTCTACCCCCTGACCCTTCCGTCTTGTTCCTCTGGGGTGGAGTGTCCCTGCCTAACAGTCTCTCACCACAGATCAGGAG